>JANAVB010025798.1:1656305-2157082 GCA_029216955.1 Iris pallida
CGAAACCGGCTTCGCCCGGACGTTGAGGCATTAGCCTAGTTGACGATTGGACCATATCTGAGACTAGTTCATATTTACTCTATTTTTATTATTTATTTATTTATTTAATTTATATAAAGTTTAGGACTAACGGCAGTTTTTGTCTTATTTCAATTTATGTAAATAAATTGTAATGGGCATAAGCCCAGCTGGTTGTTGGTTCTGTAACTGTATTTTGGTAGCGTAGGTTTTGGTTATTGCTGATTTTGCGAGTTTTTGTAGCGTACGAATAAAACTGATAAAAGTATTTTCGTATAAAAATTAATAAAGATTTTCTCACCTAAAATCTACAAGTTTTAATATTAATTAACGATTATGTATTTCTCACTAAAATAAGAAATTTAGTTTTATATTTATAGTTACTAAAATACCAAGTTTTAATCAATTAATCTGGTATCGACGAGTTTTCCAAATACAAAGTCAAAACGATCTTTTCCCTCGTGTTAAAATCAACGCACCGATAATCGTAATCCTGGTTGTGTTTTGTTAAATAAGAATTAAAATGGATTAGGACACAAATAGAGATTTCAACTAGCGTAGCTAGATTGGTAACCCTGGAATCTGAGTCAATTTCTCGAATGTAGGAATTCGATGACGATTCTGAATTCTTGTCTCGAAGTCTTCATCATCTCCAGTCAAGTCCATTTTGAGGCAAGTATAATTTGTGTTAGTTTTACAGTTATTTTAATATTCGCTTTACTGTAAGTTTAAACCACGATGCAAACACGAAACTCTCTCGGAGAGTACTGACTGCAACTACTGTACTGATTGGGGACTGGGGGAGTAGAGTAATGTTTATGACCAAAGCCAACTGTAACTTCGAACTGTATTAGCTTACCCCTCACACACACGGGGATAAGCCGAATCGTATCAATAGGATACAACTGTACATCCCAAGCCGGTCATATTCATTGCCTATTCAAATCACACTATTTTACTGCTGAGAAAACTGTTCAATTTCTAAATTGTTTAGAAGTGCATGATTCTATTATTCATTTTAACTGTTTTAAATTAGCATGAATTGTACTTTGCTCCCTCCTGACTGGAGATACATTTTTAGGGGACTATGAGGATGCTGAGCTGTTATACAACAGCTACTACGACCCTATTCTGTACCCGGTAGTGCTGCCAGAGTCCCCATTGGAGGACGTTGGGACTGAGGCCGATGATCCGGCTGATAGATAGCATTTCTTTTCAGCATTGTTGTTCATTTCAAATTCTGTTATTTATTTCAAAACATTTTCCAGTTGTATTTCATTTCAAGTTTAATAAAGTTTCATTTCCCGAATTTGAGTTGTGACAATTATAGTTGTTGTTGTATGGTTACCAGCTAATGGAACAGCTTACTGCCGCCGTCTCAACAACGGTGCAGGCTGGACATGATCCGGTTCGACCCAATTATTTGGGATCGGGTCGTGACACTTTCGGAAAAGTTTCTGTTACGGTTTTGAATTTGGATTTTCCGAATTAAGTTGGTAGTATTGGTTCTGAGATTTATTTGGTTTCTTATATATGTTGGTTGGAAATTTTTAGTTCTGTTGAGTTTTGATTTTCTTCCGAAGTTCATTTCGGGTTTCCGAATAATATTTCGGAAGGTTCTGTGGACTGGGATTGTGATATTATTATGTAAATTATGGTTGGAATTTATAAATGGTGATTATGGCACACTTCTCAGTTTTTGGGTTGACCGAAAATAGAGGAAGTGCTGCCGAATTTTTCTATAAAATTTAATTATATAATTTTAAAATGGTTTTTCGGAAAAGAATATTATTTTGGATTTTTGGGCGACGACCGTATTGGTCAATGGGCCCTGGCTAAGTGCAAACAAAACCGGTTTTACCCGTACGTTGAGGCATTAGCAACAAATAGTGACGATTGGACCAAGTCTGAGACTCCTAAGATTTTATTTATTTTATTTTTAATTTCGCTTTCTATATTTAAAAATACGGGATATTAGTCAGAGCTAACTAATTTTCTCTTATTTTAATTTATGTAAAGTTTGTAAGGGCATAAGCCCATATTCCTATTCTGTCAGCTGTGCCCCTGTATTGCGTAGTCTAGGTTTTTCATTTATTTTCTGGGTTGATTTTCCTTTAATTTTCTGGATGGTTTTATCATTTATATTATTAGGCGCTTCGTAACAAAATGATTGATAAATATTTTGTGTAAATTAATAAGGATTTCTCACGATAAAATAACTTGAATAAAATATTTATAATTAACAAAACCCACGTTTTATCATTGAAAGAAAATATAGTTTTATATATATAATATTAAAAATACAAAATTTTACGAATTAACCGGTAACGACGATTTTTCCAAGTAAAACCAGAAACTGGCTATCCAACTAAATGAGAACCAACGTAGTACTCGTCGTAAACCGTTAGCAGTAGATTAAATATACAAACTTAAAATCTGACTAGGACCTGCTACTAGAGATTGCAACTAGCACACCTAGCTTGGTTTCACAATGGTTCTAAGTCAAATTCTCCAACTGTAGGATCTCGGAGACGAACCTAGCATCTTTCCGGAACCAACATCATTTCCAGTCTTAAACAAAGGCAAGTACATTTGTGTTAGTTTACAATTATTTAATAATCATTTTACTGCAAGTTTAAACCACGATGCAACACGGAACTCTCTCTGAGAGCACTGACTGATTGACTGTTGGGTACTGGGGGAGTAGTGTAATGAGTATGACCACATCCAAAGTAGCACTATAACTGTATTAGCTTACCCCTCATACACACGGGGATAAGCCATATCATTAACTGTACAACCCAATCCGGTCATATTTATTGCCTATTCACATCACAATATTTTAACTGCTGGAGAATTGTTTATTTCAAATTGTTTAAGAGTGCATGACTCTATTATTATTTTAATTGTTAGATTATCATGAATTGTACTTTGCTCCCTCTTGACTGGAGATAACATTTTTAGGGGATTTTGAGGATGCTGAGCTGTTATACAACATTTATTATGACCAAGTTCTGTACCCTGTGGTATTGCCAGAGTCCCCATTGGAGGATGCAGGACCTGAGGCCGACGAGCCGAACGCTTAGCTAGATTTTATGTTTCCAGATTTGTTGTTTTAGAATTTTGTTAATTTGATTTCAGTATTTTATTTCAGTCTTTCTAATTCTAGTTGTACTTTTCAAATGTTGAATAAAGTTTTAAATTCCCGAATATTGAGTTGTGACAAATATATAGATGTTGTTGTGATTACCTGCAATAGTGGATACAGCTTACTGCCGCCGCCTCAACAACGGTGCATGCTGGGCATGATCCGGTTCAACCCAACTATTTGGGATCGGGTCGTGACATCTACATTTGTATTGGAGAATTTTTTTTGAAATAAAATCTTGTCATTCCTATGTGGCAACCATTTTTTTTCTAAATTCACAATAGGGTTGAGATGCTCTTATCAACTGCTAACATTGGGAATATTCGCTGAAGTGTGTATTTGGATTCTCAAAGCAATAAAAAAAATACAACATCACAAGAATTTAAATTTATAAATGAATGATTCTTTTTATCCTATGGATTGTTGTTTAATTGAGAAAAATGCTAGAACATGAACAAGTTTGTATCCCAAAACCAATATGTCAACAACTGATTTATATTAGTAATTACTAATTATTAAATCTTTTGCTATAATTAAAATTTGTAATTACTTTATTAAGATAGAATTAAATTTATCTTTTATTTTATTGAAAAAAATTATTTAAAATCTACACGGAGTAATTAAATATATCTTATGTTTTCTTTTGGAACCTATAGATGAATGATTCCGATGGACATAGTATAATTCGAAGTTTTAGTTACTTTCTTAAAATAAAATTAAATCTATTTTTATTAAGATTGAATTAAATTTGTCTTCTAATTTTTATTAAATTTTTTTATTTGAAACCTATAATGAGTAATTAAATATATTTTAACCATCTATTGAATCTTTTTCATTTGGAACTTAGGGATGGTTCATGTGGATAGGTTATAATTCAAAGTTTTAATTACTTTCTTAAGATAAAATTATATCTATCTTTAAAGATTTAATTCTATTACTTGAATTCTACGTATGATTTAATATACCTACTATTAATTCTATCAATTGAATTCTACATATGATTTAAAGATTTAATATACCTAATACTTTCTTAAGATAAAACTAAATCTTTTAACATTTAATGAAAATAATCATAATAATTTTTTCTTTTAATATTTTTTTTCTTATGTAGCTTTAAGAAAGGAACCTACTACCTGGGTTAAATCAAATTGTAGTTTCTCCCTCTCACACACACACACACACATAATACGTATGAGACTTTGTGTACGGTGTATTGTATGTCTGTTGGGTCCATTGTCTCCAACTTCCACCAAATAAATGGAAGAAATAATATGCTCCCGTGGCTCGATCAACTGATCTTTTGTTACCCAGCCAGAGTCTTATATATCTTTTCGGTAACCACAAGAGCCACTCGAATTCGGTTATATGATCAAGTGATTCATACACTTCGACACAAAAAATATACATATACAATTTCAGCCATACATCAATATAAATTAATGCCCCAGATGGTATGATATGGCTAACAAGGGTGTTAACCCTTGTTTTAATGAAAAGTATGCAAGTATTATACGTTTCTGAAAGATATCGAAATATTTTGCGTATAATACTAGTTTTACTCGGTGATTGCTAAGAGCGTCATTAGTAAGGCCCATCACACATTCTAGATTCTAGATTCAATATATAGGAGCTCATTTTGTAGAATAGTAAGTCTCATCCCTAGTTTCAATTTCTAGATTTTGGGTCCCATCAAATCCATGGGCACTATAGGTCGAGTCTTCCAATTTCTACATTCTAGATTGTAGGAACTTATTTCGTAGAATAGTAAGTCCAAATTGGAGCCCAATTTTCTAGATTTAAGGTTTTACATCATTATTGTCTACATTAATTTTTTGACCACACAATTTTTGGGACCATAGCTCACTTTTTCATTTTTTACTATTCTCATACAAATCTAACCCATTCTACATTTATTTTTATTTTTTTTTTAAAATTTTGGGCTTCAAATTACATTGGAGAGTTCCAACTACTCATGATGTTCTAACAAGGGTGTCAACCGTGTGTTGTTGGACCGATAGATATTTGTAGGAAAATGCCAAGTTTACTACCAAATTTCTACAACCTTCTTACAAGCTCTCTCTCCCATCCCTTACACATGGGTCCTACCACCACTCTCACTCCCCTGCTACATGGCTCCATCTGACTCCACCACTTCCTTCACTCCTCCTATCGAAGTCCGACACGTGGCTACAAGGTTCAGGACACGTCGACACGAGGGCTCCTTGCTTCTCCAGGAAGAAAACCAACAAACAACGATAGAGAGAAGAGTCAAAATAGTATTTACTTATTAATTGCTTCGTACGCCGATGGCATTACTTAAGCAGCAGCTGTTGGTCTCCCTCTCCTTGCCGAGGAAGAGAGGGGCATGGAAGGAGGGGTAGGCTGTGGAATGGAGAGGCTGTCCGCGGACGACATCTCCTACGTGCTGTCCCTCATCTCTCCCGCCGACGCGTGCAGGTCGGCCGCCGTCTCCGCTCCGTTCCGATCCGCCGCGGAGTCCGACAACGTGTGGGCGCGTTTCCTGCCGTCCGATCACCGCGACATCGTGTCACGGGCCGTCGATCCGGTGGCGTTCTCCTCCAAGAAGGACCTGTACTTCCTCCTGTGCAACTCCATCCTCATTGACGGCGGCCGGAAGGTACTTATTATTATTATTATTATTATTATTATTATTATTATTATTATTATTATTATTATCAAAAACGGCTTAGAATGGATTTAGATTCGGGAACAGAGTTTGTTAAAATAGAGTTAGATTTAGGATTATTATTTAGTTTTATGGTCTTGTTTAATATTAGAAATTTACAATTAGATTTCCATGTTGTCCAGGAGATAGGTTTGGTGTTCATCGTGAGAGTTGACTTGGGCAGACCAATTTAGATCTTGTTTAGATCTTCATAATATTAGAAATTTGTATTTAGTTTTGGGATCTCATATTCAAAATTTGCGCTTAGGTCTTCAGTTATGATGTTCAAAATTTAAGTTTTGGTCTTCAGTTTTGACGGTTTCCCTAGTCAACGGCCAGGACAAGGTCCAAACCCTCTCCTGGACAATATGAAGACCTAAACGCAAATTTTGAATGTTCTGCAAGACCCTAAAACTAAATAACTCTTAGATTTATTTTGGAGTTTGAAGATTTGAAAACATGGTTTGAAATGATGAAAATCCATTAACAAAACTGGTAAGTTTTATTTAAGTTATGAGATATTTGGGAGTTCCAAATTAGTATTGGAGTTGTATAAAAAAGAGAGGAAAGGACTTGGCGTTTAGAACGATGTTTTGTAAAAATTGAGTTTTGCCAGCTCCACTATTTGGAGTTAGAAATTGTGTTTTCTCCCAACTCCAAAATCCCAAACACATCACACAGTTTCGTTGGGGATTAGAAATGGAGATTTTGCCTAACTCCAAAAGCCAAAACACATCACACAATTTTGTTTTTGAGTAAATTACAGGAAACCTCTTCAACGTTTTTATTTTATTTTTATTTAATTATTCATTACAGTTATTTGTGATTTCTGTCATTGGTGGTCATGTGCAAATGCCGATTCCAAAGGAGGACCAAAATGCTCCTTTTTGGTATGAACTCACATTTCTTCACAAACAATACTCTGATATCCTCAATAGATTTTCGAAGAGTAAATTCATCAAACATGTCAGCGAGCGTAGCTCCCAGTATATCTCGCCCATATCCAGCTCCTAAATTTCTCAATCCTAAAAATCCCAACTCCAAAGCTAGCAACAAAGACAACAAGAACCAATGGAGGAGCGGCTGTGGAGGAGGAAGTGAGTCCAAACGTCTGCAGTGGCGGATGAGGAGAGGGATTTCCAGGATACCCATAGAAAATGGCGGAAGAAACATCCTTACAATGAAATACTTCTTTGAACTTGGCTCGCTGATTGGCACTAAATTGTGCTATATAGCTGAGTACAATTCCATAAAGCATATGATCCATTTCCCTCCTTGAAATTTTCTCAATATGAAACATATAAGAGATAATATTGATTCACTGAGAGATTACAAATGTAGTAGTGTGCCATCTCGCCATCTAGGATCCAATAATCGTTACAAAACCAAACTTCAATATTAATTGTCACATATTCTAAAAAAGCTACAATATATCACAGATTTCAAAACTTCTTTGACAACTTCCCCTTCAATGGTACAAAATAGACAGATCAAATTATTGTGGCGCCAATTGTTGTTTCTTTTCATTGGAAATTTCTTAAAGTAAACACATGCATGCTATCAAAGTCGAGGAGTGGACACATGTTAGGCACTTGAAGTATCCTTTCTGTCGTAGGAAAGAAAAGACCATTGAGAAAAAGACAAGTAGACATCCAAGTAAATCCCGCTCGTAATCTAAATCCTTCTCAAATCTTTAATGTGGCCTTTACCCGCTCATCAAAATTGGTCCATTGCCATTGTGTGTGTGGAAAAAGGCCAGAACATGGCAATCATTAGAAACTATTGATGGATTGAAATATAATTCTTATTTTTAACCACCATAATTCTTTCTTTTTTGAGAGAAATGGTGGGAGATACTCTCCTCCATGTTTCATTGAGGAGTTTTAACGAAACAATATACAAACTAAGCTATTGCCTCCAAGTACATTAAGAAGTTCCACAAAGACACTATTGCCTACCTTTTTTTTTTAAAGGAAAACAGTGGGAACACCCGCCCCACCCCACCCCCACCCCCCCTACCCCACCCCCCCCCCCCCACCCCCCCCCCCCCCCCCCCCCCCCCCCCCCACCCACCCCCAACACACACACACACATTTCATTAAAAAGCAATTAGTGAAAGCCAACCTCAAAGAGGTAACATAATCAAGTCAGTATATACCAAACCAACAGGAATACAACTAAAAAGACTCCTAAAATGCATACCTATACAAAATACCATGTTGTTCTCTATCCCATACAACATACTATGTTGTTCTCAGAGACTAACAAACAAAAACTCAAGTCAAACTTAGACAATTTTTCGCAACCAATCCATCCAAAAGAAGAAGACAAAAAGACAAGACCCGGACACGCAGTTATTTACTGCAACAAAATCTCACCGGAGTCTCTTGTATGTTAACGAGCTACTCCATAGCTATGGCTCCTCACCCACTCCCAATATCTGCCTTGTCACATGGGTAACCTCCCAATCATTCGCTTATGTCCAAAGTAGAATATTAAGAGTTAACCTTGGAAATCTCGTACAAGTCTATGAAGACTACTCTCCTAAATGCAAGTCAAGCTTGCTAAGAGAAATTAAGAGAGATTAAAATCGCTAGTATGACTGCGGCAAAGCCGAGCAGAGTAATTTGCTAGAAAGATTTGACAATAGCCAAAGCTGCTAAAAGCGTAGTAGAAGTTGCCGAAGAAAGATAGCAAAATAAACTGCTGGAATCAAAGCTAATAGAGTTAGCAAATCGACCTACTAAGGTGATGAAGATCACTACTGCTCAAAGCGAGATTCAACCATCTCTGTCGATCCGCTCATATGAATCAACAAGTTCGGAGGAACTTCTGAAACACTCGTTGTCACTTACATGCAGAGGAAAGACACTCGGAACAAAAACACTCGACTGCCTTTAGAGGATTCTCTTTATTCTCCGTTTTCTTTACTGAGCAGAAAGTGTTGGACCAACAACTTAAATAGAGAAGCAATCCCCTGAAAGTGGTAACCGTCTACTAAAGGCGTAGGTAGAAGATCAGGGAGTAACTTTCTAATTAAAATGATAGTTACTCGCAGCAACTCCCCAATAATAGGGCATGTACGAACATAACAACCTCCAAGAGCGACAAAACTGCAACGTTGAGACAAAGCATTCCGCGGCGCTGCATCTCCGTGGAATCGTAGAACTGCAGTTCCACTGCAGTCCCGCGAAACCGCAACTCCGTGGCACTACTGCTCCGCGTTGTCCGCTACGCTTCCGCAAAGCTCGTGCGCTAGCTCGTCGATTGTGCGAAGTGCGCCATCAAAGCGCCTTTCGCCGACATCCAAGCTAGAGCTAGGCCTCTTTAGGGCGTCCCTCCAAAGGGATTTCTCCATGAAACTAGTGGCAAAACAAATGCTTATTATGGGATTTGAACCTTGTCCATTAGAAAATTTTCTACCATACTAACCATTTGAGCTAACACACCTCGTGTGTACAAGACAATAAATTATAGTTCAAAAATTGCAATATACACACTTGGGATTTACCTCAACATGTAATGGTGGGACCGGATCGCTAATGACAACCATTCTAACAAGTGTTGTGTGCTTCTAAATGTTCTATTATTCAAGATAATTTTATTTCAATCTAACCAAATATGCCAAGAGAGAGCCACACCATCAAATCCCAAACTTTTCGGAACAATCTGTTGCATATTACATGCAAAAGCCAAGTCCTCAAAAGCCAAGTCTTCAAACATGTGTCATTTTTTAAGTTGGAGACTTAGCATCTTTTGGCTAATTTTAGTATATGCTATTTTAAGCATAAGACTATCTTTAGCATATGCTTAATGCTATATAAGAGAGCATCCTTTCAATAAAAATCACAATCTTCACTCCACTCTCTCCCTCTCATTCTCTCTTGTTCAATTCAAAGCATTGTTCTTCGGTTTGTGCTCTGGGCAGAAAAGCTAAGTTCGGGGTCGCTCTTTCCGAGTTGTGTGCGACGAGGAGATACCGGTAGAGCGGGAGTTTTACCACTAGGAGCATTCGGAACAAGTCTGCACATAGACCCGAATCAACTCTTAGGGCAGTGCTTCGTGCGCGACTTTTCCGGAGGCCGGTAACATTTACTTTATTTTATTTTGTTTGCAGATTTTTTGGAATAATTTCCAACAATCTAAGAGTTGATTCGATTATAAAATAAAATCTCTAAGTGCTGCTACGAAATTTGTTATCAACATTGTTATAATATACAGTGCTTAAATTATTGTAAGCATTAAGACTTATATGCATTGTTATAACTTATATTAGTGTTAGCATATCTCCTATTCACTCACTAAATTTGCTATACATTGCTTACTCTTTACTATCATCAAGCAAATATTTTAACTTACCATTAACAAGTTATTTGTTAATTTTGAATATTTGTCACATTAGTAACAATTTGTCATTTTCATAAAGTGACACCTGAGACAAACATTATTGTGTTAGTAATTTTGTCAATTCTAGTTTTCTTTACTCAATATTTATATTTAGGCTAAAGTAAACAATTAATTGATTTAGTAAAATTTCTTTAATTTTAAAGTTCTAAAGTAGAGATTTGTTTGGGAACAAGCCGAAAGGGCCCTTCTGTCAAAAAGACGTAAATCGTCTAAGCGACCGGTTCTTAAGAGTTCCTAGTGAACCTCCGCTTGCTGGGATCCGGCCCCTACAGCTAACCCAACCTTATCAAAACTTGAAAAACTAAAATTTTAAAGGTCTATTACCAAAAATTATTTAAATTGTTAAGTTTTAGCTTAATCCATCTTATTGAGTAAATATTTTATTTTATTTTCAGACCTTAGAAATCATGTCTACCAAAGACGAGACTTCGACTGCTAAGCCAGCCAAGTTTGATGGCACCCACTTCAAGAGGTGGCAGAGTCAAATGAATTTCTGGCTCACCACTTTAGGACTGATTTCAGCCATTGATGGTTCCACACCCATCATAAATAATTCTGACGACACTGAGTCTGACATAGGAATGTCCAAACCCTCCAGTTCCTCCAAACCTAAAATCCCTAAGGAAATAGACTTTCACTGCTTCCATCGAATTCTAAGCGTTTTATCTGATTCACTTTATGATATATTCTTTGAATATAAAAGTGCCAAAGAACTTTGGAATGCTTTAGAAGATGAATATAGTTGTGATGATGCTGGAATTGAAAGATTCACTTCTTCAGCATTTAATAAGTATTTCATGGTAGATGACAAACCTATGAATGAACAAATCCATGAATTCCAAAAATTTGTGAGGCACATTCAAGCTAAAGGTACAACCTTTTCAGCTGAACATAAGATAGCTTGCCTAGTAGATAAGCTCCCTCCCTCTTGGTCTGATGTAAAAAAGGACCTCCATCGTATCCAAGGTGACCTTACTTTTGCCCAAGTACTGAAACAAATTAGAGTTGAAGAACAACTTAGGCTAAGGTCTAACTCCAAGACTGAGACTAAGGCTAAGGTAAACCTAGTAGAGTCATCCCAAAGCAAACCTAAGCCTAATAATCCTCATAAACCCAAGAATAATATCTTCAAGAAGAAGAATATTGTTCAGCCTCATCACCAGAACCACCAGAATCGTCAACACCAGCAACTCCAAAAACCTAGAAACTTTGGTCAGACTCAGGATCAAGGAAGATTTTGTTTTGTGTGTGGTAGAACAAACCACACGGCCATCAACTGTTTCCAAAGGAAGAAGGAACCAATCAAGACTTCCTATAGGGGGAAGGACCCAGCCAAACCAGAAGCCAACATGATTCTGAATGGGTCTTCTGGTTCCTTCAGGTATGTGACTTACCAACCCTTAGTTAATATTTCTTACCATTCTGATGACTGGTGGCTGGATTCTGGAGCTAATGTTCATGTTTCATTTGATCGCTCCTGTTTTCAAACTATCAGGAATCATGTGGAGGAGGCATAACCCTAGGAGATGGCTCTACGGCACAAATTGTAGGAAGAGGAAGAATAGATCTAAAGATGACATCAGGAAAAATTCTGTCTCTTCATGATGTTCTTCATGTGCCGACTGTTAGGAGAAATTTAGTTAGCGGTTCCCTTCTTGTAGCATCTGGTTACAAGATTGTAATGGAAGCTAATAAAGTTGTATTTTCTAAGAATGAGTCCTTTGTTGGTAAAGGATTTGTAAAGGATGGTCTGTTTATTCTCAGCACTGTAAATAAAATGTTGGATCCTTCTTCTATTGTTTCCAATGTAGAATCTTCCAATGTATGGCATGATAGACTAGGTCATGTGAACCTGGGTTCCCTTAGAAGGATGATGAACCTAAATCTTATTCCCAAGTCTCTTGTAGATAATAAAGACAAGTGTGAGATTTGTATTCAAGCCAAACATTCTAGACTACCATTCAAATCCGTAGAAAGGAATTCTGATCTTCTAGAACTAGTTCATAGTGATGTTTGTGATTCAAATAGGGTTTTGACTCGAGGCGGTAGGAAATACTTTGTCACATTTATAGATGATTGTTCAAAGTATTTCTATACCTACCTTCTAAAAACCAAAGATGAAGTTCTAGATAGATTCAAGGTTTACAAATCAGAAGCTGAAAACCAATTAGAGAAAAGGATTAAGATCCTTAGATCTGATCGTGGCGGAGAGTATACCTCAAACGAAATGACTAACTTCTGTGAAGAACACGGAATAATTCATGAGGTGACTGCTCCTTATTCACCACAATCCAACGGAGTTGCTGAAAGGAAGAATCGCACTTTGTTAGACATGGTGAATGTCATGCTTCTCAGCTCAGGTGCTCCTGATAACTTGTGGGGAGAAGCCTTATTAACAGCTTGCTACATCCTAAATAGGATTCCCAGTAAATCTAAGGATAAGACTCCCTATGAATTATGGAAATGTAGAACTCCTGGAGTCCATTACCTCAAAATTTGGGGATGTCTAGCAAAAGTTGGAATCCCTGAACCAAAAAAGAGAAAGATTGGACCTAAGACCGTAGATGGTGTGTTAATAGGATATGCCTTAGATAGCAATGCCAATAGATTTCTAATGACTAATTCTGAAGTAAATGAAATCTCTAACAATACCATTATAGAAGCTAGAGATGCAGTTTACTTTGAGAATATATTTCCTTTTAAGGATAGAATTTCTTCCAACCCCTCAAGTTCTTCCCTAGCTCCTTCTACAAGTTTCCATTGCCATTCATCAAGCTCACAACCTGAACAAGACTTAGAACCTAGAAGAAGTAAAAGAGGAAGGATTGAAAGGAATTTAGGGGAAGACTTCTTCACTTATTTGATAGAGGGTGATCCCTCAACTTACGAAGAAGCAATATCTTCTTCTGATGCTCCTTTCTGGAAAGAAGCCATAAACAATGAGTATAACTCTATTATGGAGAATAATACTTGGTTTCTTGCAGATCTACCTTTAGGTAGTAAACCCTAGGTTGCAAGTGGATCTTCAAAAAGAAACTCAGAGCTGACGGTACTATAGAGAAATACAAAGCTAGATTAGTAGCCAAGGGTTTTACTCAGAAAAAAGGATTAGATTATTTTGATACATATTCTCCTGTAGCTAGGATTACTTCTATTAGAACCCTTCTAGCCTTAGCATCCATTCATAACATGCTGATCCATCAAATGGATGTAAAAACAGCATTTTTGAATGGAGATCTAGAAGAAGAGATCTACATGGAACAACCTGAAGGTTTTATTGCTAAAGGTCAAGAAAAGAAAGTTTGCAGATTAGTAAAATTACTTTATGGCCTAAAGCAAGCTCCCAAGTAATGGCACAACAAATTTGATAAAGTAATTATAGAATATGGTTTCTTGCCAAATGAGTATGACAAATGTATATACTCTAAAAATTCTGGTAGAAGTGTCATTTTATGCTTGTATGTTGATGATATCCTTATTCTAGGATCTTCACTGGAATTGATAAATAACACTAAGAATTATTTATCTAACCAGTTTGATATGAAAGACCTAGGCGAAGCCAACTTGATCCTAGGAATGCAAGTGTCCAAATGCAAAGAGGGCTATACTCTATCTTTAGCACATTCAATTGAGAAAATGCTAAGAAAGTTTGAGTATTTTGACAAAAAACCTGCCCTTACTCCTTATGACAGTAATGTTGGCCTCAAGAAGAATGAATGATCACCTATAGGACAACATAGATATTCACAGATGATAGGGTCCCTTATGTACATATCAAATAGAACCAGACCCGATATTGCATTTGCTATTTGGAGACTTAGTAGATATACCGGAAACCCAAATCAGTCACATTGGACTGCATTGGATAGAGTATTTAGATATCTTAGAGGTACTCTAGATTATAAACTTCATTATTCTAGACACCCTGATATTATAGAAGGTTATTCAGATGCAAACTGGGTAACTGATTCACATGATGTGAAATCCACTACTGGATATGTTTTTACTCTAGGAGGAGCAACAATCTCCTGGAGTTCATGCAAACAAACTATCATAGCTAGGAGTACAATGGACTCTGAAATGATAGCTCTTGACACTACTTGTACAGAAGCTGAATGGCTTAGAAATCTAATTATGCATATACCTGTTTATCATATTCCTGTTCCTGCAATTTCTATCAATTGTGATAATAAATCTGTTATTGAAATACTAAAGCATGATTCTGTGAATGCTAAGATGAACAGGCACCTGCAGCTGCGCTTCAAGTCTATAAAGAGCCTATTGGGCAAATATGTGGTTCTTGACTATATAAAGTCAGAAAAGAACCTTGCAGACCACTTGACGAAGGGTCTGTCTAGGACATTGATCCTAGAATCACCGAGGCGGATGGGGTTAAGCCCATAATTTAGTCACCAGCAGTGGCAACCCAACCGAGTCTGACTGGAGATCCCAAGAAGCCGGTTCAATGGGTAGGAACAAACTGGACTAGGTGACTAATATGGAACACTGACCTTGAGATTAAATTCTCTTTAAAATAAAAGTCCAGGAGGCTGTACATGTGTACATTGATACCCCATCCCTATGGTGACAGTGTTCCGATGTGATATGGTTAGGGTGAGTTTAAACTCTTAATAAGTCCAAGCATGATATGCAGGGTTGATACCTATCACCAACCCTTGAGGACTTACCTATATGAGAGGTCGTGAAGGCCGCGACTATAGGACAGGACGATCCTAGACAACTCTCATGAATGTGTAAAAGTGCGCATGGCCAATCAAAGCGCCACCCGATAGACCCAAAGAATCTCTAGCGTATTATGTGTGCTATTTTCTGAATCTGGTTCAAGAAGTCTGATTCAAGGCATAGTCCATCAAGCACTTCTTCAGACAAAGACAATAGTAACTAAGTGAGATTCAAGGCTGTAGTCCATCTCATCTATGCATAATATATATTTGCCCAGAAATCCTCTATCAACTCTTATTCCCTTGTCATCTCTTATGTTTTTCGGAACTTGACTTTTGGGGGGGGATTGTTGCATATTACATGCAAAAGCCAAGTCCTCAAAAGCCAAGTCTTCAAACATGTGTCATTTTTTAAGTTGGAGACTTAGCATCTTTTGGCTAATTTTAGTATATGCTATTTTAAGCATAAGACTATCTTTAGCATATGCTTAATGCTATATAAGAGAGCATCCTTTCAATAAAAATCACAATCTTCACTCCACTCTCTCCCTCTCTTTCTCTCTTGTTCAATTCAAAGCATTGTTCTTCGGTTTGTGCTCTGGGCAGAAAAGCTAAGTTCGGGGTCGCTCTTTCCGAGTTGTGTGCGACGAGGAGATACTGGTAGAGCGGGAGTTTTACCACTAGGAGCATTCGGAACCAGTCTGCACATAGACCCGAATCAACTCTTAGGGCAGTGCTTCTTGTGCGACTTTTCCGGAGGCCGGTAACATTTACTTTATTTTATTTTGTTTGCAGATTTTTTGGAATAATTTCCAACACAATCTAGGGACCACTTTTTTCTCTAATCTTCCCAGAGAGATTTGTAAGATCCAGGGAAGCCGTGAATTCCAGACTTCAAAAGAAAGTGCTACCATATGAGCTTAGACCTCTTACAGTGTAAGAGCGTATGGTCGATGGTTTCTCTTCATTCCAGACTCAAAGGATAAGTGTCTTGTTTTGACCATTTGCTCTTTATCAGGTTGCCTTAGGTTTAGATGGCATTGTTGTAAGCTGTGGGGAGCTTTTATCTTCCAGACTACCTTGCTGAATTGAGGAATTCTCCCACCATTGTTGAGGTGTTTGTAGAGTGATTTAACAACAACAAAAAAACCCTGATCTTTTCCATCTCCACTTACACCGATCTTCTTGCTCTTCAGCTTGCGGTTTCCACGGCTCCAAGAAACTAATCAGATCATCCTCAAGTTTTGTTGATGTAGACCTAGGGACCTACGAAAGTGAGGGTACCTTCTCCCTTTCCATTGCATATTGGCCGAATATGACTTGTTCTAAGCTTCCTCATATAGTTCTGGAAACCTATCTTTTAGAGAGATCTCGTTGCATCAGAGATCTTCCTAGAACGAATGAAATTACCATTACCTATCGTGAAGTTAGTGGAGTAAATATATGTTTGCATTTTGTACCCCACACCAAGGTTATGAACAAATTCTGTTGACAGTATCCCTATTTATCCAGATGCCCTTGCCTCATATTTTCAACTAATAAGATGGACTAAGCTGGAGTTTTATGTGTCCAACTTCTCCAACACCTTTTAGTAAGAAGAGCCTTATTCATTATTTATAAATCAATGACTCCCATTCCCCCAAATTCCTTGCGCTTACATACAATTCCCCACTTAACATAATGGTATCCCTTAGCCTGGTCACTTGTTCCTTCCATAAAATACTTCTTAATTTATCTATCCTATACATAGCCCATTTAGGAATCTCATACATTGACATGGCATAGTACGGGATGAATGTGAGGACGTAGTTCAAAAGGGTGATTCTTCCCCCTAATGAGAATAGCTTTCCCTTCCACCCCTCTGGTCGTTTCTCTATTTTCTCAATGATGAAGTTCCAATCATTTTTAAGAAGCTTTCCTTTCCTCACTGGAAGTCCCACGTATTTGATTGGGTAGCCTTCTAGTTTGCAGTTGAGAATCCATGCTGCCAGTGCACTATTCCCCTCTGTTGTTCGCCTAAGTTCCATGATTGAGCTTTTATGATAGTTGATCTTGAGACCAGACCACTTTTCAAAACAGAAGACGATGCACTTGAGTACAACTATTATTTTCCTGGGATCTCATGTAGAGAAGATGAGGGTATCATTTGCATATTGGAGATTGATGCAGCTCTTGCTGAAATTTTTATCCCCTAAACCTACGAGAATTCCTGATTGCTTTCCTTTATGAATAATATTGTAAAGACCATCAGCAACTAGTGTGAACATTAATGGTGATAGTGGATCACCCTATTAAGTCCCCCAAAACAACGTCTCTCTTTCCCCTCTTGGCCGTTTACTAATATTGTTGATTTGGCTGACATTAGCCATTGTTTAATCCATTCTTTCCACTTGAGACCAAAACCCTAACTTTGGAGGCATTCCATCACACAATCCCAATGCACTCGATTATAGGCCTTCTCAAAATCAGTTTGAGGAGAAATCCATCAATCTCTCTCTTTTTGCAATCTTGAATTATTTTCTTAGCTTCTTTAAGAGTCGAGGCTAATTGGATGGTAATCCCCTATGGCTTTGCATTCCTCCTCCTTGGGGATGAGTACTACTTGAGTATAGTTAAGTCTGTTCATATCCAACTGGTTTATGAACAACTCGTTAAAAATCTCTATGATGTCCCCTTTGAAAGTCGATCAGAATTGTTGGTAAAATATAAGAGGGAACCCATGAGGGCCAGGAGCGCTTTCTGCTGCCAATTCGAACACCGCCCCTTTTATTTCCTCTATAAAGTACATTTTCTAAAAAGTCCTACACCCCTACTCTGGAGTAGATAATAGTTATGTCATGTCATGTGGATCCTCAATGATCCAGGTTGTGGAATCTGGGATATTGCGTCTTTGACTTTCGTTCTCTCTTGCCGCCCCATCCCATAATTGGATATTTCGATTATCAGTGAATTAGTACTGAAATAAAAGTAAAATTAGTTTACTTAAAAGGGTCATATAACTTTGCATGTTTAAAATAGGAAAAGTTTGAAAAAGGAGAGAAACAAAAGTATAAGGCGTACTTTTCTTAAACATACACATGGATATACCACAAGTACTCATTTTGGGAGGAATAACTGATTTACCTGAAGACTGAATAGTTAATCTTATTCTACTTGGTCCCAGAAAATGAATAACCAGACCTCGTCCGATCCTATAGATTTTTGACACATTGCACAGGTAAAGTTACTTAACAACACATTTTGGATGCAGAGCTTTGCGTTGGAGAAACATAGTGGAGCAAAGTGCTACACATTGTCTGCCAGGGATCTGTCGATTGTATGGGGTGATCATGAGTCATATTGGAGATGGGTTTCTCTCCCTGAATCCAGGTAAATTGGATCCTTTGGTCAAAACCTTCTTATCTTCAAGATTATGAAATTGTTGCGTTTTTGTTCTTCTCCAAGATAACTGCAAATGTTCTTGGATCATATTTAGATGAATTTGTCATTACCTGCCTGTAATCTGTAAATTGATCTTGAGAAACCGATTACATATGTACTTGTTATAGTATGTGTTCCAAGTGATTAACCAACAACAACACGAAACATTTGATGTGTGATTAGAGGAACTATAAATCTTAGTAAAAAACCTAGGGGAAGAATATTTGCCTAATTTTCTCAAATCTGGAAACAATGACCACCATCATGATTGCAGACCTTTACAAGTCTTGCCTGTCAAATTAGCAACTTTAGGGACAATCTCATGGGATTCCTAAGTAGCCCATTTCTATTCTCTTGTTGCAAATGTTTAAAATTTCAAATCTACCTCTACCTTCTCAGTGATGATGCATAGTCCAACCAGCAACTCCAGATTTAATAAGTTTGTGAGAATTAACTCATGTTTCTTATACTTAAAGATGGTATCGTAATCACTTGGTCCATAAAATGAGTAGTTCTAAAGCATTAGTTTGGCAGACTGGTTATGTACATTGAACTAGGAAGGATGTATCAATGTAGACATCTAATTTTACGTAGTGAAATAGATCAGACTGTATATACATGTACGTATATAAATTTTCACGCTTGGAAGTCATATTGGAGATGGGTTTCTCTCCCTGAATCCAGGTAAATTGGATCCTATGGTATTATGTTGCGATTTTGTTCTTCTCCAAGATAATTGCAAATGTTCTTCGATCATATTTAGATGAATGTCATTACCTGCCTGTAATCTATAAATTGATCTTGAGAAACAGATTACATATGTACTTGATATAGTATGTGTTCCAAGTGATTAACCAACAACAACACGAAACATTTGATGCGTGATTAGAGGAACTATAAATCTTTCAAAAACCTAGGGGAAGCATATTTGCCTATTTTTCTCAAATCTGGAAACAATGACCACCATCATGACTGCAGACCTTTACAAGTCTTTGGCTCACATATATGAGTTTTTCTAATTCAGGTTCAGTGAGGGTTCATCTTGTCTGTCAAATAGCAACTTCAGGGACAATCTCATGGGATTCCTAAGTAGCCCATTTCTGCTCTCTTGTTGCAAATGTTTAAAATTTCAAATCCATTATAATCCCCCTCAATTCAAACTACCTCTAGCTTCTCAGTGATGATGCATAGTTCAACCAGCAGCTTCAGATTTAATAAGTTTGTCAGAATTAACTCATGTGTCTTATACTTAAAGATGGTATTGTAATCACTTGATCCATAAATTAGTAGTTCTAAAGCATTAGTTTGGCAGACTGGTTATGTACATTGAACGAGAAAGTATGTATCAATATAGACATCCAATTTTACATAGTGAAATAGATCAGACTGTATATACATGTACGTATATAAATTTTCACGCTTGGAAGTTAAAATATGTATACATGGATTGGTAATTTGCCTCGGTTTAAACTTGGAAGGATGTTGCCTAATTGTGTTATCAGGTTTGCGGAAGTGGCTGAGCTCTGGGACGTCTGTTGGCTGGATATCCGTGGCAAGATCGACTGTGGAGCACTTTCCTCATGTACTGCCTACAAAGCATATCTCATCTTTAAACTAACCCGTGAAGCTTATGGCTTCAAGAGACCCCCACAACAGGTATCAGTGAGCATCGGACCCCACATTGTGGAGAACGAAGTCTGTTTGCAGCCCGAGAATCCATCCGTCGACCATAGGGTCCCTCGTGCGAGGAATGATGGGTGGATGGAGATAGAGATTGGGGATTTCTTCGTTGGAGATGGCAGCGAGGGAGAAGTGACCATGAGTTTTAGGCAAGTGAGGTCTATGCATTGGAAGCGGGGGTTGATTGTTGAGGGCATTCAGGTGAGGCCGAGGTAAAAGAGGTAGCAAAAGAGGTTCTATCATTCCCTTTATATAGCTGCAATGAAGAGGAATAAAATGTATCTTGGAAAGATAGGTTTGTCTAATGTATCTTAGTCCAAATGGGGTTCACTTCTTCACTCAAAATATTACTTGTTGGTTCTGCTGTTCCATTGTTGCTATGTCTACTGTTTGAAATACATTTGGATGGTACTACTACTCGTAATTGATTT
Organism: Iris pallida; assembly: GCA_029216955.1. NCBI lineage: Eukaryota > Viridiplantae > Streptophyta > Magnoliopsida > Asparagales > Iridaceae > Iris > Iris pallida. Next base: position 1,676,778 of record JANAVB010025798.1, read on the forward strand.
TATTTTATTAAAGTTGACAAATATTATGGTTTTATTTGGATTGATCATCATGCGAGGACGTGGAAGATCGGAATCTCAATATCCCTGCACAGTGCACTTAGTCACAGCCTCCTTAGTGGGTAGCCTCCTTGGGTAGTAGGTGGAGACGACGCTCATGGCCGGTTGGGTTCTATTCTATGAAAAAGCAGATTATTCCTTCTAATTAATGGTGGGTATTAAAATATATATACAGTTGAACTTGGGAAAAAGCGGTCTTTAATCTTTATAGCTACTACATTATGATTTGTTGTGATTCTTGTCATGTAAGATGAGATCTTGCTTTGATACATAGGGGAATCACATATGCATTGACCGAGTGACGAGAACTTGTGAAAATGAAACTAATTTGGACAAGAAGAACAAGATTTTGGATAATTGAGATGTAAGTTTGGAGTCTGTAATTTTAGAGGATTTTGTAAATTTTAGTTTTTAGAAGCAAATTTTCTCTAAAATAATGTTTTTTAATATATTAGAAAGAAATATAGAGAGTTTTCATAGGGAAAAATGTTTCGTCACTTCGTGTAGCAGAATTTTTGTCGACCGTTGGCCAATGGTCGGATCCTTTAATCCTAATCCTAACCGTAAACCATAACCTTAAAATTCTAACCCTAAACTATAACCATAAAATCCTAACCCTAAACCATAACCTTAAAACCTTTAAGCATAAACCATAACCTTAAAATTCTAACCCTAAACCATAACCATATAATCCTAACCCTAAACCATAACAATAAAATCCTAACCCTAACCGTAAACCATAACCATAAAATTCTAACCCTAAAGCATAACCATAAAATCTTAACCCTAAACCATAACCTTAAAACCTTTAAGCCTAAACCATAACCTTAAAATTCTAACCCTAAACCATAACAATAAAATCCTAACCCAAAACCTAAATTATAAGGCCTAACCTTAAAACCCTAACCCTAACTATAAAACCCTAATCCTTTAAACCTAACTCTAACATTTAACCCTAATCCTAACCATAGGACCCTACCTTAAAACACTTAACCCTAATCTAAATCATTTTGATGATAGACATTTTACATATAGATGGCCAAAAATGACAAAGGTATTCTAGGTGGACCCACCATTGACGTCAGTATCTAGTAGCGCCAGACCCACATATCTAGTTTGATATTTTCTGACAAGTATATTTTACATTCATTTTAATTGCCATAACCCTAAGCCTAAACTTTGACCTTAAAATATAATCCTAAACCATAAAATTCTAACCTTAACCCTAAACTATAAACCCTAACCCTAACATTTTAACCCTAGCCCTAACTCTAATCCTTTATCCCTTAGTTTTCTAACCATAGAATCCTAACCCTAATCGTAAACCATAGCCATAAAATTGAATTCTAACCCTAAACCATAACCTTAAAATCCTAACCCTAAACCATAACCTTAAAATCCTAACCCTAACCCTAAATTATAAGCCCTAACCTTAAAACCCTAATAAAACCCTAAACCTAACTATAAAACCCTAATCCTAACTATAAAATCCCAATCCTTTAAACCCAACTCTAACATTTAACCCTAATCCTAACCCACATATCTAGTTTGATATTTTTTGACAAGTATAAATGATAAAGGTATTCTAGGTGGACCCACCATTGACGTCAGTTTCTAGTAGCGCCACACCCACATATCTAGTTTGATATTTTTTGACAAGTATATTTTACATTCGTTTTAACTGAGAGTTATATATATATATATATATATATATATATATATATATATATATATATATATATATATATATATATATAGCAAAAACAAAATCTATATATTTTATATATAGCTATACGATTATAGCGTCGATGTGCGATTGCGAGAAAAGACATATGGTGATACGAGCGGAAGTTCGGCGAATGAAAGCTGACTAGTGAGCACAAGTCATTCGTGCATGATTTTGGCTTTTAGCATATTGACGAGCTACGTTTCCTACGTCAAGATAGAGACTTCGTCCTAAGTTACATTGACCCTTGGATGGTTCGAACCCAACACATTCAAGCTTCTGGTTGGAGAGATGTCCATTGTCACGCCGCGGTCCCGTAGGACTGATCGTCATCACTAAGGCGTGATACCGCGTGAGCCTAAATTTATGCTCACGCAAGGCGGGTTCCATAACGGCCAATTACAAGCTAAGCGGCGGGGTCGTCGCACAGAAGTCCCAAAACAGAAATATTGATTAAACCAACGGAAACTTGAAGCAAAACACAAGTCATTCAAAAGACTTTTTTATTGATATTGAAACAAAGATTACATAGGTGGGCACGAGGCCAAGATTACAATAAGTCAAACTCATTCTTCTCATAATACAAGTCACTCTGCTTTCTCTCTCATCTCTCAATACAATTTGACGAGCCAGCAGATACTTCAGATAGGCGATGTCCATACATTATGTCCCGTATAAGTCCAGACTCCATGCGAGTCGCACGCGTCGAAACGCCAAGGAACTCCGTGTCTCGACGCATCCAAGCGAGCTTCGCGCCAACGAGCTTCTACCTGTGCCTGTACATAAATACTGTGTGGGTGTCAGTACTCAACTGTACTGGTGGAGTGAGCTCCTCGTCCACCCATACAAAACCAACACGTTCATTTACTTTGTGCAACATATCCTTTTATGATTGTCTTTCTATTCTTGCCTTATGATCGATTTTAAGACATAAACTCTTAGCCTATTTAGTGTCTTCAGACCATCATCGTGCCTTGTACCAACAACTTACCTATACCTTGCCTTTAGACCCTTCTCGTGTCAACGACGTCAACTTATCGACTCGTGCTTTCCTATCGGCCCATATTTGGAACGCAGCAACTTGGTCATGCTATAAACTCTATTCGTGCTTCAATTATACTTGAGGCAGTGCTTCCCTACTTAGTCTTGCCTATACTTGTGCCAGGACAGCACGACCGTGCCTCAACATATCAAGGTCGTGTCTTGTTACGACCCGCACCCTAGAGTAAGGGCACGAGACGTGGGTACGTCCAGCCTACGTCGTAGTGTCGGCGGTAGAACACTGTCCTAGGTCACAAACATCTAACAATATATCTCTAAGCAGTTTATACTCCCCGAATGGGGGTGACATAGCAGAATGTAAACTCAATCACATCTAAGGTAGATCATAAAAGAAGATAGATAAAACATGAAATTGAAAAGAGATATAACAGATAGAAGTCTAAGTGTCTAAGATACAAACTCAGAATACATCTCAAAACCCAATACAGTAATCCATAAATACAACTCAAGATGACTGAAAATAAACTATAAGCAAAAACCCTAGCTATCTATGCAACCTCTACTGTCTCCTCTAGGCTAGCAGACAACCTCCAGGCTATCTGTAAAATTTATCAACAGGTCCAGTCAGGACTGGAGCGAGTACAGTACATCTCAACAGATCATAGCAGGTTAGAAAATATAATCATGCAGTAAAGTAAGATACAGGTACTGAAGAATTTCAGTATGTAAACAGAGAGAGAACTGTAATAGAATATCTACTATACATAGAAAACTAGCAGTGACTAGTGAGTCAGAGTATAACATGAACATGTAAATGGCCTGGGATGATTCAATAAAGATACTACGGAATGATTCAATGATGATACTACTGGTGTATTATTCACATGTCCACTTCTACTCCCCCGTACCCCCAATCAATACACAAGGATCCAGCCAGGTTATGTTATATGATTCCATGCACGGCCCCCGAAGGGTGATACATGGATGTCCCATAAATGGGGAGTCTGGGGGTTACCCAACTGTGTAAGATTCAAGAGACTCTGTGATCATGAGGGTACATGTCACAAGTAATCAAGTGAACCAAGAAGCATAGTGATACGCCATGTAAGTGAAACGCACAGAACACGTAGTACCCGATGCTCCATAAGGATAACATCTCAAGAAAGGATCCATATAGTACCAATCCGTGTGACCGTCGTGACAGTACAAGTAAAGTAATCTACTGCAGGAAATAATTCTAAGCAAGATATGAAATGATCAGAGAATGTACTCGCCTGATATCTGAATGTCCAAGGTAAAGATACCGTCCGAGGAGAGGTGTCTGGATCCTAATTAGAACAGCACAAGTCACAACATGTGCAGAAGGGTAATATAAAGCACTACAATGTATTCTACATGAATCTAGGTCAAACTAGGCCAAAGTCAACCCTTGGTCAACTCTGGTCAACTGCACTAGTCAAACTAGGTCAAACTAGGTCATGTCCTAACCCAGCAAGTCTTACTAGGCCTAACCAAGACTATCCTAGCAAGCACACATCAATACAAGGCTATACAAGCCAACATACACCCAACTCTATATAGCATGCAATTATTCAATACTCAAATAGGCAAGAATTCACATTGGATATACACTAGGTAATCTATTACTTTAAGCTATATATGTCTACACATATATACACATGCATATATTGGTATTCAACATTAGGTCTATAATCATGGCATTTCAAATGGTTATATAAACTTATATATTACAACACAATATGCTAACATATATATAATATACATACATAGCTAAGTTAACTATATTCATAAATAATTATTTAAGAGGCTATGTGTGTGTATGTGAACATGGCAAAGGGGCAAGTGAGGGTTAAATGGGCATACATAGTGTATACATATCAAAGAGTGTCAAAGTGTAAGTGAACAATGTGTCAAGTGTGATAGTGTCAATATAGTGTAAGGGGGTACATGAGGTAATATAGGATTTGTGTTAACATAGAACATTACATCTCATTAACTTGTATATTGCATACATTACATCTATTATTACATTACATTCATGCTTATATTCATTCATCATTCATTTATTCTCTTGCACCACTATATGCACCATACATTACATACTATGGAACCTACATATTTATTACAAGCCATACTTATACATGCTTACATTAGATAGGATACTTATACCTCATACATCATTTATTTAACCATTTACTCATGCTTGCATTCTCTATTTAATTACATAATGTATATACATTAACATGGGTTAAAATCAAATAGAACATTATATTACACACAAGGGTGCACAAAATGCATATGCCGAATAGTAACTCCTACTAATAATCAATACTGTACCATCTCAGCATGAATTAAAATCTAGGATCAAAGTATGTTATAGATCTATGTGTTAGCTTTCCGAAACTTTAAACGGATCGCGTTTTCGTTTCCGAAAACTCCCGGAATCGCGAAAACACTGAGAACGCGTTTGTTTTTCGTACAGCTGACACTCAAATAATTTTCCAGAAAGTTACAGAAAGAATTAGGCCTATTAATACATGTTTTTGGAAAGCTAACTTCAATACGCTTCTTTTAAAAAAAATGGGAGATTAAACCGAGCTTTGAACTAGAAGTTATGACATTTCTAAGTTAGGACTGAAATTAAAAACGTGGATAAAAATTATGACGGATTTAGGTAGTTTGAGACAAAAGAACACAAGTATATAACATAATATATCAAGAACTCACTCTCTACACTAATATATATATATATGAGACACTATAGAACACATCTCCAATACAAAAATATGAGATTAAGCATGTAATAATTCATTCATACATAACAACAACACATAGTGTGTCCAAATTTGGGATTTTCTCACATGGACACAACCACAACACAAAGGACACTCCTATGACCTCCAAATGGACACAAAATAGACACAAATGGAGATACAACCATGGGGGTCATTTCTATGGTTCAAAATAGACCTATATGTATGAGGAAATGAAAAGAAGAAGGGATTTATACCTCCCGGTAGATCGAATCGAAGAAAAGCCTTCCCGGAGCGACACCGACACGTAGAGATTCCAAAAGGACACGAACGAGCTCCGAATCCTCCCAAACTTGGGTAGCTTTCTCCTTGGCTAGAATGGAGAAGGAAAGAAGAAGGTTTGGTGGTAAAATGGAAGGATTTGGTGGAGAAATTTCTAGGGATTGCTCTCTAGGAATTTGCGGAAGAACAAGAGAGAGAGTGTGGATGAGAATAATGAAATGAACTTGAGCCTATCCTCTCCCAAAGTGGCTGGCCATATGGGGCTATTTGTCCTATTATGTAAGGTCCAAAATGCCCCCACTAACCTATTCTATGAGTATTAGGAAAGGGCTAATTTGTTGGGGCTAAATTAGTCATTCTAAAGTCTCTAATCACACTAACCTTATCCATAATAATTAGTCTAACCTCTAACTAAAATATTTCTATCATGTGGACTAAAATTAATATCATGTGGGCCATGCCTAACTAGTGTGTGGGTCCCACTAGAGTCAAACTACCCCCGGGTTCCCGTTTCAAGTCGGATTGAGTTAAAATTCGAACCCGACTCAAATAACCCCAAAACAATATCATAAATAATAAAATAATATCAAAATAATTCAAAGAGGTCAAATGCAAAAATATCCTTAGACCAAAAATGACATTAAAATATCATAATCACATGGTTAGGCTGTAGGTCAAACAGTCTCTAGGGTTTCACTAGCAAAACGGCAAAACCACAAGTCATTGATTTAAATAATTTTAAAATGATTTAAAATCACCAAACATCATATCATAAATTAAATATCATTATTAAAATAATTATAAACACGAAATTTTAAAATTATCCTCATTTGGGAAACTGGGTGCTACAACTCTACCCACCTTAGAAAAATTTCGTCCTCGAAATTTAAGATCGATAGTACTCCTTCTAGAGCCTCTAATCTACCCAATATCTAAGGTAACACTTCCTAACACTGGAATAATAAACGGACATCTAAAAAGTGTCAATCTAGGAATACCTCTAATACTGCTCTGCTGTACGGCGGTAATGGAACTTCAATAAAATATGGACTGGAACCTATATCCAAGGGACTGGACCTATTTTAAAGTGGTCTTAACTAAGGATGAAAAGGAACTGATCATAGGCTATAGGTATGCTCAAACTATTATCTTCCTATTAACCATCTATTAATATATTCTATTACCATAGGAACGATGCATTACTAAGACATATAGGCCCCTATCTCTCATAATACATTTATACTCACCAAAAGACTAGTACATCCTATCAAGGCTGATACTATAATCTCTCCTAAATCTCCTAAGCTACATATTTATAGACACACATTCCCACATCAAGGACTAACCCATATATATCTACAACTGATACTAATGGAGTGACGTCCCTATTTTCCAACAATCAAGGTCAAAAAAAAAAATTATCTAAATTATGCAATTTGAAGGAATAGTATACAAGGTCAGGGCATACCGTAGCAGTTGGAAGTCTCACCTAGGTGCACTGGTCATTCTAGGTCAAAACAGTACTATGGTATCAACACACAAACAATCTAGGGTATCCTAATTGGGAAGGTAAGGAAACAACAATCATCAAGGTTGTAGGGCTGTCTACCATCATATATAAAAATTGGTCATTAACAAGCAACTAAGAAATTATTAAAAGGTTACTATTCCATAAAATGGCAAAAATTGAAAATTTAGGCACAACAAATCACAAATAGATTTTTGTCTTGACACGATCTAAGTTGATCAATTTCGGAATAAAACGAGATTTGGGCAAGAAGGAAAATCAATGAAATCAAAGTATGAGCACGAGCATCCAATGATGGAGGTTCAGGTCATGATTAAATTTAATTCGACTGAGTACGAATACGAGGTTCATAGGCGATGAAAAGATTTTAAGGAGAATTGTCAAGGCTGTCGCGAATGAGACTCTAGGGTCAAGTTTAACTATGTCTCCATTCTCGTAGATTGATATATGAAAAAGTGAACCAAAGTGCAATAGGTTGATCAGACCATCATGTACCGGTTCTGATTAGACAATATGTTAGTGGGTGGCCACCCAATAAAATATGTCATGACCAAGCTCGAAAATAGATAAGCTTGCAAAACTAAGGCTAATTTAGCAGCACAAGATATAAGGGTGGTAATGATGAAAGGAATTACATAGTCTAAGTTTCTTAACCAACGGGTCAAGTAATCAGATAAGGTACAAGGTTAAGTATCTAAGGAAACAAGTAGAACACCATCACATGTCGGATCGAAAGAATTGAGTTAAGGCTGGATTTCTAATTGAAACAAGAAGAAATTTAGTATAATGGTAGAGGTTATAGTTTAGCCAGTTGACAGAAAATCATATCAAGAAAATAGAGTACAAGAAGACGGGTTTTAGTGGGACGTGATATACCTACACGAAGGTGAGCTCGTCTAGGTCTTGCATATAAGATTTGTTGGAGGGTAACAGCTAGTATTATATTCCGAATATCAAAGTCACGATAAGGAATGTCAAGGATCTCAATTAGAAAGTGGGAGTTCAAGAGGTGGTAATTAATGCACAAAAATAATGAAGATCGAGTTAGTCATCTGCTTCTGATACTCTTAAGTTCATCTGGTCATAACTTGCCAATCATATCTTTACCTCACCAGTCTCCATATGAAAATTTAACCTTTACTTAAACCCTTACCATGACTACCGTAGGCAATTCCCAATTTCCAAACATCACTCTTGAAGCACAACCCTCACATTTAGGAATCAACATTAACCATTTATTTAAATTTCCAAGTTCTTTCACCTTGTCTTAAATTTGACCCAAAACCTCTAAATCCCGTTTACGAATTCCTTGAACTTATTCAAATTGTTCTCCTCGTATTATTTAATTTAAATCTCTAGGCCTTACAAAACTTATCTTTCATCATAAAATCAACTTCCGTATTTTCTTCGACATACACCCTTGAATATTATTCTCCTAAAAATATTTCACAACAATCTCTAAACTTCCATAACTTTGTGCTCTCTCTATCCCTAGTCATTTCCTCGCAACATCTTGTTTAATATCCTTATTAAACACAATTAACTTCTCTTTTTCATTACTAACCTTCTACATAGCCTCAGAGTAAAAGTTTTCCCCAGAATCAATAACCAAGATTTTCTAAGTTCTCAAAACTAGGTTGACCTCTGATATCCTCATTAGTTTTGAATACACCTATAAACTATCTCATAACCCCAAAATTTCTCTAAATGTAATTGTTTCCAGATTGGCAGTATACATCTCTTTATTCTATTCGAGACCTTTACCACATTTCTATCTCAAGTTTCCATATGGAACACTCCATATTTGATTTCCTTTAGATCATCATAAAATAACCAGTTACGTCTTCTCTGAGCTATATAATTTATGTCACTTCCTTAACATTTCTCAGGCAAAATGATATGAAGATTCAAGAGTTGTCAAGGTATAGCTGACAGAATTATATACGAGACAAGGAATTGATATAATCAGGACAGGTATATAAGACAAGGAATGATGGTAGTAAAAATATTGGCAGGAAAAGAATGATAATAGAATCTGTTCTGCTTATCTATTTAAAAGAGGGACCCATTTTTTTTTGAAACAAGAATTATAATACCAAATACAAAATAAGGCCTAGCAAAATCATTGGTTTATTGTATTAAGAAGAAATAAATTTTTGTAAGAAGTTACATAAGGTTTATAAAAATAGCTAAAGCTATATCCTAAGTAAACAATGAGAAACAAAACAAAACAAAACAACAATAATTCCTTCTCTCTTTTTTTGAATGACTGAAACAAAAGTAGCAAAAACATGTTCGAAAACATTTAAGGTACAATCTGATAATCATATGCGTCTATCCAAAATCATGGTACTCTAAATCCTCGTCATACTAGTGAGCAAGGCTACGATAATCACAGAGTCCTTGACTTATGCACATACCTCTAGAATCATGGTATTTAACATTTTCGCGATACCGCTAGCTTGGCTGCGAAAACCATAAATTTCCACACCCGAGAAATATATCCAAAATCAGACTATATGTCCTCACCATGCTGGCTAATGTGACTATAGAAGACAAGATTTCCATAACTTAGATGACTTAGCCCATATAATTTCATCTTGCCAAAAATTAAATTAAATCAACAATGAATACCAAAAAAAATCAAATTTATCAACGAACATCAAAATTCAGAAATGAACAAAATCCTTCAAATCATATAACTACAAACTCGGATGCTATAGCTAAAATCAAGATTCAAATTTCAACAATCTTCATCAAAATCAATAAATACAAACTCAAATTCAATAATAATCCATCAAAATCAAATTCAATAGCAGAAAGTAAAAATAAATCAAATCAAGGAAAAAGAAAAGAGTTTTCAAATTGGAGTTAAACAATATTCTCAAGGGTCGTCCCAGGAATCTCTCAAGGGATCCTAATTGTGATTGAGTATCTTCAAAAATATATCCTAATCCTACTGCAGGCTGTAGTGGTACTCTAGTTCGAATACCACTACACAAACTCGACCTGCATGGGCCACCACTAAAAACGTGTCACGACCCGCACCCTAGAGTGAGGGCACGAGACGTGGGTACGTCCAGCCTACGCCGCAGTATCGGCGGTAGAACGCTGTCCTAGGTCACAAACATCTAACAATATATCTCTAAGCAGTTTATACTCCCCGAATGGGGGTGACATAGCAGAATGTAAACTCAATCACATCTAAGGTAGATCATAAAGGAAGATAGATAAAACATGAAATCGAAAAGAGATACAACAGATAGAAGTCTAAGTGTCTAAGATATAAACTCAGAATACATCTCAAAACCCAATACAGTAATCCATAAATACAACTCAAGATGACTGAAAATAAACTATAAGCAAAAACCCTAGCTATCTATGCAACCTCTACTGTCTCCTCTAGGCTAGCAGGCAAACCTCCAGGCTATCTGTAAAATTTATCAACAGGTCCAGTCAGGACTGGAGCGAGTACAGTACATCTCAACAGATCATAGCAGGTTAGAAAATATAATCATGCAGTAAAGTAAGATACAGGTACTGAAGAATTTCAGTATGAAAACAGAGAGAGAACTGTAATAGAATATCTACTATACATAGAGAACTAGCAGTGACTAGTGAGTCAGAGTACAACATGAACATGTAAATGTCCTGGGATGATTCAATGAAGACACTACGGAATGATTCAATAAAGATACTATTGGTGTATTATTCACATGTCCACTTCTACTCCCCCGTACCCCCAATCAATACACAAGGATCCAGCCAGGTTATGTTATATGATTCCATGCACGGCCCCCGAAGGGTGATACATGGATGTCCCATAAATGGGGAGTCTGGGGGTTACCCAACTGTGTAAGATTCAAGAGACTCTGTGATCATGAGGGTACATGTCACAAGTAATCAAGTGAACCAAGAAGCATAGTGATACGCCATGTAAGTGAAACGCACAGAACACGTAGTACGCGATGCTCCATAAGGATAACATCTCAAGAAAGGATCCATATAGTACCAATCCATGTGACCGTCGTGACAGTACAAGTAAAGTAATCTACTGCAGGAAATAATTCTAAGCAAGATATGAAATGATCAGAAAATGTACTTGCCTGATATCTGAATGTCCAAGGTAAAGATACCGTCCGAGAAGAGGTGTCTGGATCCTAATTAGAACAGCACAAGTCACAACATGTCCAGAAGGGTAATATAAAGTACTACAATGCATTCTACATGAATCTAGGTCAAACTAGGCCAAAGTCAACCAACTCTGGTCAACTGCACTAGTCAAACTAGGTCAAACTAGGTCATGTCCTAACCCAGCAAGTCTTACTAGGCCTAACCAAGACTATCCTAGCAAGCACACATCAATACAAGGCTATACAAGCCAACATACACCCAACTCTATATAGCATGCAATTATTCAATACTCAAATAGGCAAGAATTCACATTGGATATACACTAGGTAATCTATTGCTTTAAGCTATATATGTCTACACATATATACACATGCATATATTGGTATTCAACATTAGGTCTATAATCATGGCATTTCAAATGGTTATATAAACTTATATATTACAACACAATATGCTAACATATATATAATATACATACATAGCTAAGTTAACTATATTCATAAATACTTATTTAAGAGGCTATGTGTGTGTATGTGAACATGGCAAAGGGGCAAGTGAGGGTTAAATGGGCATATATAGTGTATACATATCAAAGAGTGTCAAAGTGTAAGTGAACAATGTGTCAAGTGTGATAGTGTCAACATAGTATAAGGGGGTACATGAGGTAATATAGGATTTGTGTTAACATAGAACATTATATCTCATTAACTTGTATATTGCATACATTACATCTATTATTACATTATATTCATGATTGCATTCATTCATCATTCATTTATTCTCTTACACCACTATATGCACCATACATTACATACTATGGAACCTACATATTCATTACAAGCCATACTTATACATGCTTACATTAGATATGATACTTACACCTCATACATCATTTATTTAACCATTTACTCATACTTGCATTCTCTATTTAATTACATAATGTATATACATTAACATGGGTTAAAATCAAATAGAACATTATATTACACACAAGGGTGCACAAAATGCATATGCCGAATAGTAACTCCTACTAATAATCAATACTGTACCATCTCAGCATAAATTAAAATCTAGGATTAAAGTATGTTATAAATCTATGTGTTAGCTTTCCGAAACTTTAAACGGATCGCGTTTTCGTTTCCGAAAACTCCCGGAATCGCGAAAACACCGAGAACGCGTTTGTCTTTCGTATAGCTGACACTCAAATAATTCTCCAGAAAGTTACAGAAAGAATTAGGCCTATTAATACATGTTTTTGGAAAGCTAACTTCAATACGCTTCTTTTAAAAAAAACGGGAGATTAAACCGAGCTTTGAGCTAGAAGTTATGACATTTCTAAGTTAGGGCTGAAATTAAAAACGTGGATAAAAATCATGACGGATTTAGGTAGTTTGAGACAAAAGAACACAAGTATATAACATAATATATCAAGAACTCACTCTCTACCCTAATATATATATATGAGACACTATAGAACAAATCTCCAATACAAAAATATGAGATTAAATATGTAATAATTCATTCATACATAACAACAACACATAGTGTGTCCAAATTTGGGATTTTCCCACATGGACACAACCACAACACAAAGGACACTCCTATGACCTCTAAATGGACACGAAATGGACACAAATGGAGATACAACCATAGGGGTCATTCCTATGGGTTCAAAATAGACCTATATGCATGAGGAAATGAAAAAGAGAAGGGATTTATACCTCCCGGTAGATCGAATCGAAGAAAAGTCTTCCCGGAGCGACACCGACACGTAGAGATTCCAAAAGGACACGAACGAGCTCCAAATCCTCCCAAACTTGGGTAGCTTCCTCCTTGGCTAGAATGGAGAAGGAAAGAAGAAGGTTTGGTGGTGAAATGGAAGGATTTGGTGGAGAAATTTCTAGGGATTGCTCTCTAGGAATTTGGGGAAGAACAAGAGAGAGAGTGTGGATGAGAATAATGAAATGAACTTGAGCCTATCCTCTCCCAAATTGGCTGGCTATATGGGGCTATTTGTCCTATTATGTAAGGTCCAAAATGTCCCCACTAACCTATTCTATGAGTATTAGGAAAGGGCTAATTGGTTGGGGCTAAATTAGTCATTCTAAAGTCTCTAATCACACTAACCTTATCCATAATAATTAGTCTAACCTCTAACTAAAATATTTCTATCATGTGGACTAAAATTAATATCATGTAGGCCATGCCTAACTAGTGTGTGGGTCCCACTAGAGTCAAACTACCCCCGGGTTCCCGTTTCAAGTCGGATTGAGTTAAAATTCGAACCCGACTCAAATAACCCCAAAACAATATCATAAATAATAAAATAATATCAAAATAATTCAAAGAGGTCAAATGCAAAAATATCCTTAGGCCAAAAATGACATTAAAATATCATAATCACATGGTTAGGCTCTAGGTCAAACAGTCTCTAGGGTTTCACTAGCAAAACGTCAAAACCACAAGTCATTGATTTAAATAATTTTAAAATGATTTAAAATCACCAAACATCATATCATGAATTAAATATCATTATTAAAATAATTATAAACACAAAATTTCAAAATTATCCTCATTTGGGAAACTGGGTGCTACATGTCTCGCAACTCAACATTACTTAATCAAACTCGCCTTACGGCTCTTCTTGACTTAGTTCTTAATGACTCAAATTCGACTTATGCAACTCTGTGCCAACAGCTAAATACTCGACGCCACATCTCGTGCCGAAGCATAGGTCCTTACTAATGCCAAATCTTGGGCTTCATACTAGTGTTGCGACCATCCTTACCATTCCTTGACTCAGTTTATGACATTTTTACACATTTTTTGATTCGACCAACACCGTGCATGCGGATAGCCGCTCAGCACGCCAACTTATCTATATGAAAGGTCACTGGCATTAACTAACCATCGTGGACATAGCTAGGAATATGATTGGTCGGTCAATACAGGTAGCTAGCCCCAATGACAGTCCGCCGAATCCCTGGTTGCCTACCCAGTATCATCTATACCGTGTTTTCTCCATGGCCGGATCGGTCTCCTGGGCCCATGTTGCCATCCGAAGAAACATCGCCCTTGTCGACAAGTTGTCCATGATCATGCACCTACGAGACTTCATCTAGACTCACGTAAATATATGGCCTAATATGTGGAACGACTTAAACCATACTCTTTAGCAAAAACGTGCTCGAAACCATATCATACAAAATGTGAATTGGAACCATGAGACTCCCAAATGAGGGACCGCCTCGGCGACAAACCATCGCTTGAACTCTCCATTCTTTAAAAACCCAAGAACGGTTACTGCATGCCTTCCTACTTAACTTGAACAAAACGTGCTCTTTAGGTGCCATAAACCGTAGCTAACTTTTTACTGAACCAATCGTGGCTCATGCCTTAAACCAACTTACGTTCTATACGATGCTACCACTCAAGTCATACTCTATATGATGAGCCTTAAGATCGCGGGACTATGTGGCTATGACAAACGCAAAAATTGTGGGACAGTGCTAGAATGACTTAGTTAGCTCGACATAACTTGTTGCCTAACTCAATCGTGCAACAACTTAATGAGCAAAGGCTGCGTCAAGCCTTGCATCACGGGAACGTGCCGTGCACGCATTCGACCTTGAAAAACTAAGTCCTTTGGTGCCTAGACTTATGCCATAAGTCGTGCGATGTAACTTAACCCGTGGGCGAGCAAAGGCTATGCTAAGCCTTAGACGCTGGAACCGTGCATGCTTTATCAGGCATTTATGCGGGCGGCGCCTATGACTTAGGCTAATTCATAGCTTTGCGGCGAAGATCAACTTTCTTTCTCCCAAGCCACGGGACGAAGGACCGAGTGTTATTTTGAAAGCCATCATGCAACATTTCTAAGCTGACCGTGGGACCTTTTTCCATGTTCTAACTCAATTTGACCCAAGTTGGGATTATTCCCTTAGCTATGCGAATTCGTCTCTTTTATTATCAAGCCTACTCGTGCATTTGAAAACTTTTGTTTTATTAGTACGAAGGCCAAGCTGAGGCAAGTTCACCGAAGCCACCTACCTGAGCGAGGAGTCGCCTCGACCGAGCGGGTCTTCGAGCAGTCGTTGCATGGCTAAGTCCAAATGCCGTTGGCATTTCGATTCCTCCGATTGAGCTGAGCGGGATGGGATATTACATCCATCACCCCAATGGATGTGGTAAATATTCTAGGGTTACCTAGTACAAAGTGAACCTGTAATATTTGATGAGGAGTTAGATCCCGATTTTCTGATTGTACAGTACCTAGGTGTGGATCCACCTGAGGATATATATGGTAAAAGCTTAGTCAAGTATAGTTGTCTTTGCAAGAATTTTATGGAGCTAAAGCGTACTGCCGACACAGAGATTTATGTGAATATTAATGTCTTTGTAGCAATTTTTTTTAGTGTATCGCACATCATTCGTTGCTCATACTTTCAGATTATGTGTTGCACCTGTAATATTAGTGTTAGAAATTTTTATTTACCAACAACTTTCTAACGTATTTACCAATCATCTTTTGTCATAAGAAAATTTTATTTATCAATGGTTTTCTACTATTAGGAAATTTTATTTACCAATAATTTATAATTTTGGCTTAATTGTAACTTGATACCCTCAACTATCACCGTTTTTCAATTTGATATCCTAAACTTTTTTTTTCAATTTGATACCCTGAAACTTTTTTTCCCGAAAATATCCCTTCCATCTCTCTCTTCCCCACCCTTTCCACCATCGCTGCCCCCTCACCCTCTTTCGTCCAACACCTCGGCCGCCCCTACCCTCCTCTCATTGTCCCACCTCCCGTGCGCCTCTCTCCTCCCGCCACTCCTCCGATTTGCCCCCCTCCCACGTCCGCCCCTACCCTCCTCTCGTCGTCCCACCCCCTCCTTCCCTCCGATCCGTACTCGCACCCTGTAATGCCCCGCTCTGCACGGTACATTACGATGAGTCATTGACTCGAAGAGTTATATTAACCCGATGTAGTATCGATGCGAATCGATGCAAAGTATAAGTTCAGTTTAAGTAAAGTACTGACTTCGGTTGATCTGGTGTGCAGGCTCCGCTTTTACGCTGGATTGTAAAGGGTCGACATTTTACCTTATTCAAAATGATGTCCGTAAAACCAAATCGTCGCCTTGCAACGGATTGTGGCATGGACACGGTAGGCCAAATCAGTCGAGTAGTTTATTGGAATGGCTAAGTCCGGAGAGTTAGCTGTCACGCCCCAGAACCAGAATACTGGAGAGCGGGGGCAGACATAGCCAGCTACGTATAACGGAATGGAATCCACACCGCTATACGGTCACGGCTGTCTAGATATGTGAGGGTTTCACTACAATCCATCAGTCTCTTAAGGTCATAAAATAGCCTATTGTCTCAATCTCAACCAACTAATAATAATTACAAGATGTCAGACCACCAAATACACAATAGTAAGGCGTCCCATACATTATATATTCGGAATGATCATGAAGCTAGTCGTTACAAAATGTGAGGACTAGCAAGAGTTCAGTCATACATGATCAACCCCCGGGGCTTGTCAATCATGTTACAGCCCGTAGGCAGACAGTAAGTAAGTACAATTGAGCTAACACTTGCTCGTCGGTTAAACGCCTCAAAAGAATAATTTACAATATTACAGTGGGAGAACAAAAAGAACCCACTCGATGCCCCGGTTACGCCTTGTGACCACCATCGGGCTGAAATGCAGGGAAATCTTTTGGTGGTGCTCCGGTATCTGGCCATACAAAACTAGCTGGGTCAGACCCCAGAAAGAGCAAGTACCACAAAGGAGGCTTCACTTAAGAACTAAAGCCAACAAATCATTAGCATTCAACATGTAAGAAAACAACAATAAATAACGCAGATTGAGGTTTGTGCACTACCAATGCACTTATCCCAATCAGAGAACATAATTAAGCGAAGCATCATTGACATAAAAGAACTGGAGAATCATGCTAAATAAAACATAGCTGGACAATATATAAAGAGAAAACGAAAGTACTATTCCGGAAGCCAGGTTATAATTCTTAAACCAAACAAGGACCGAGATTGTAACCCTTCGCCTGAACAGAACTTGGTCTCTGATCATTTATTGCTATAGGTGACAATCATTAAGGTGAAAAGGAGAGAGTACAATGATAAAAGTGACAATGAAGAGTGCAATACGCTAGAGTGACAATAGAGTACAATCGTTATAGTGACAATCTGGAGTGACAATCATTCTGGTACAATCTTACAATCAATCAATTCTAAACAATACTATACTGGACTAGACTCCATCCAAGCAATCACGGCCAATCATTGCCTACGGCTTTCTACATTAACTACTAGAGTTATCACAATCCTAGTTACTAGCAAGATGTAATGAGATGCTCCAAGTAGTCACAGGCCCTGCAGCTATCCAGGTTATCCAGACAATCATTATAGTGACAATCTAGAGAGTACAATACATTAGAGTGACAATAGAATTCAATCATTTAAGTGACAATGGTGGGTGCCCCACATAACAGTGGGCTAGAAATGTGCCCTACTCGTCGGCAGGCTACAAGTCCAAACATTTGCGGCCGGGATAACGGAATTGCTTGTAACTGGGGAACATCTCTTCATGACTAGTGAATTATACTAATCATTAACCTTAGTCCATTTCAGTAGGTACTCCTGACCGTGGTACTCAGGAGTCCCCTCCTAGGCATGGTGCAAGACAGGACTGGATTATTTGTACAAGCACAATTGCCTACAGTGTCCAGGTTATTTATACAGGTCATGTCATGTCAGGTAGCCGTCGCAACAGCTTATCAAAAAATTTATGTCAGGTTTACTTGTCAGGAGTACGCCACGACGGGCCACTATCATGTCATGTCAGTTTATCATTTAATCATGTTAATCAAGTTCAGGGCAAAAGGCGTAAGGATATAAAATGGACGTTAAATATCTAATAAAATATCAATATACAGGGCTATAGAAGATCCAGGGTAAGTAGGGTCAGGTCCAGTTGCGCCTAAACATCAGGTTGCGCTCAAGTCAGGCTGCGCTCAAGTCAAGCTACACTCAAGTCAAGCTACGCTCAAGTCAGGCTACGCTCAAGTCAGGCTACGCTCAAGTCAAGCTACGCTCAAGTCAGGCTACGCTCAAGTCAGCGTATGCAAGACATACGCCTCCAAAAGGCAGCGTATGTACTCCATACGACTCCTCATCAAGGCAGCGTATGAGGTCCATACGACTCCTTGTCAAGGCAGCGTATGAGGTCCATACGACTCCTTGTCAAGGCAGCGTATGAGGTCCATACGACTCCTCATCAAGGCAGCGTATGCAAGACATACGTCTCCAAAAGGCAACGTATATACTCCATACGACTCCTTATCAAGGCAGCGTATGAGGTCCATACGACTCCTCATCAAGGCAGCGTATGTGTCAGACTGCGCTGCGCTAAAGAGCGCGCGCAGCTCAGTGACGCAAGCTAAAAAGCTCGCGCACTGCTCACTGTCTTCTCCAAATCAGCAAGAACTCCATGGTTTGAACCCAAGGCTTCAAAAGTCCATAACTTGGTCAAAACAAGTCCAAATCCAACTTTTCAAAGGTCAAAATTGGGTAGAATAAAATTCTCTACAACATGGAACCATCAAAACTTGAAAACAAAAAAGTTTGATAGATCAAAACCACCAAAATCCGAAAAAAAAACTAATTTCTAGATCTACAAAAATTAAAGCCTCAAAATGGAAAATAACAAGTTCTAATGTGTCTTAGAAACATGAGGAGAAGCTAATAGAACAATAAAAATGGGCTCTCTTGTGGAAGCAAGTTGCACTTGCCTAAGGGGTGTTCTTGGTTGGTGGTGGGTTTAATGGAGAAGAAAGAAGAGTTAATGAGAAAGTGGAGGAGAGAGAAAAGTTAGGTGGGTTATAAAGGGGGATGGTGGTGGTAGGTAGGGGGTTCACCCCTATGGTTCATAATGAACCAAGCAAACCAAACCAAGCCGAACCAACCCAGGAATAAACCAAGCCCAAATAAACCAATGAACCATTAAAACCAATTAAACTATCAATGCCAATAAAACCAAGCCAATGCAAAATAAACCAAGATAACTAACCATGAATAAATAAAAATAGGGGTCCAAAACACGTATACGTACACTAAATACGTATCACGAATTTAGGACATTACATTAGCCGTGCAACCAAGTTATGGAATCGAGCCGCATCAGCTCGACGAGACGACAAAGCGTATCGGCTTAAGGTGGGCGGGTTCTTGACTCTCTCTCTCCCTATTCCTTCATGTCTAAAAAGATTATATTCCATGTATGCGATTGTGGCTATTGAGTTAGCGAGCATGGCTCGAACGATTAAAGGTCTTAGTATGTGTCAAATATTAAGATAGAATATTTAAAATAGAACAATTGAAGCGACGTGCATCAAGTGTACGGGTCGCGGTAGGGCGGCAATGGTAGAACATTGAAAGACAATATCGAGATGTGCATCACGTGCAAGACTCCGAGAACATTAAACACTAGGCCTAGAATATTAATTATGGCGTTGAGCGTGCCCTTGCGCACGAAAGGTACGAAATGACTAAGTAAGCAAAATAGGGCAAGTTGTGGTACAATGCCGCGAAACCTGTCGTAACATTGAAAGATATACTTCATGCATCGAATCATGCAGTTGTGGCACAATTGCTACAAAACTGTCGTTATATGAATAACTTATGAATAGAACGCATTGAGTATAAGAACGAGAATTCTAAGCTGTTGGGCGTCATGCATCAATACGAATGTGTTGGGGCATAATGCCGATGGAACTTGAAATAAAGATGATGGAATATATTTATGGAACGTGGGATTGGTTGGAGTGATATGACTTGTTTGCTAGCGCGTATTGCATGATCAATGGACTCGGATGGCCCGTGCACGGGTGCTACTTCCCTCGAACGGTTACGACCGGGGCACCGGGACCGTTCGGCCTAGGAGAAAATTATGTTTGGTATTTATGGTACACTTTATTAGGACAAATTGCGACCGACCAGTGTTATGATAAGCTATGATATCAGTAAGTTTGGTATCCTTTGGATACTGGGCTAGCAACCCGTACTGGAGCGATCGTAGGCTTACACGTTGAGATGCCAAGTCCATTACGATACGAAACACCGTAACCTTCATATAGATAGGGCGATGGTTTGAGATTAGAATCGGGTGCAGGCGCAGAGCCGCCACCCTTATGCATATGTCTAAGTTTGGTTGGTTGGCTGCATGAATTGTATGGTTGGTTATGTATATTTTTAACGATTATAGGCTAAATAAAACGAGATGGAGATATGCACGATCACTATGCTTATGTTTATATTATGTCTAACTGTATCTGCTGCAGGGACACGATATCGAACACATGTATGTGCAGTTGCTATGCTTGAATATTGCCATGAAACTGATCCTAAGGCTAAATAGAAAGATCACCAAATTAAGACGCATGCTTCACTAAATGTACTTAGTGTTGGTTTAGGTGTGAGTAGGTCTTGATCAGTGTAGCAAGGATGAAAGCACTAATCTCCTACTATTTTGCATACAGGTTCAGGATATGTTCGGCTCAGGGAGGGGCTTGGCTTGGACGTGCCGAGGCACGGAGTCCTTAGCGTCTCGAGGCGAGCTACCGCATTGGCGTTCGGACTTGTAACATGGAGATATTCGGCCGAAGACTACTGGTTGGCTATAAAGAGGCATAATGTATGGAACAATATAATCCTTTGTGAGCTAGAGAGATCATGAGTGTTGTAGCCAGTTGGCATATTCAGTTGGGCTATTTAAAGCCTTTATACTATTCAGTTCATTATTAATAAAAGAGATTCTTATTGTATACTCTGTTTCCTTCTGCTGCTTATGTTATCAATTTGAGATAAACTTATGACATTTGCAGTAGAGAAGAATTTTTTCAGTAAAAATTTATCATTCCTATCTGACAACAAGTTTTTTCCAAACACACAATTGGAGCCATCATTTGGAACCTATGTAGGCTCGCCTGGACGTTGTACGCAGAGCAGCACTTAAACCAGGTCCTGATGGTCAGGGACCTGGAGGTGGCGGTGGGGGTGGAGGTGGACCGGAAGGGCGGCAATTTCGTCATGGCGGAGGAGCTGGAGAGGGGAGTGAGGTATCTGATGGGGGAGGGGGAGGAAGGGAAGAGGGTAAGGGCAAAGGTAGGAGGGATGAGACTGGCGAGCAGGAAGGCCGTGGAAGATCCGGGGGGATCCTCCTACATTAACCTCGAACAACTGGCTGAGGTCCTGGTGGCTCAAGGAGCTCAACAGTGAGCCTGTCGATGAATAAGTTCGATAGCATACACAGTTGTGTTTACTCTCTTTGGAAGATCGAGACATTGTTGCTACAATGTTATCCCACAATAAATATCTTCTAGCAGTACTTATCAAAGTTGAGGAACCATCATTTGGAACCTAGGAAGGTCATTTGGAACCTAGGACGGACTTCTGGGTTAAATCAAATTGTAGTTTTACACACATACACACACACACACACACACACATATGGAGATATTTGGCCATGAGTTCAATCTCGGAGAACTCGTTGCTCGGTCATGAGTTCGTCAGGGAGTTCAACAAACCAGGAGGAAGGAAGGCCTATATCAAACTAGATTTGCGCAAAGCTTATGACTCAGTCAACAGGGACTTCGTCTGTGTAGTGATGTTAGCAATGGGGTTCGAAGCTAGTTGGGTGGACAGAGTACAAAAATGTATCACGACTACCACATTTTCAGTACTCATCGAAGGCCGGCCATATGGCTTCTTCTCCAGCAATAAGGGGATGCGACAGGGGGACCCACTATCCCCATAACTGTTCACGTTAGTTATGGAGTACTTCACATGGCTTATGGATGAGGCAGTCACGAGGAGCCAGGTTCAGCCACTGTACAGATCGGTAACCCCCCACATCAGCCGTTTAATTTATGCTGATGATCTTTTAGACTTTCTTGTTCCTACGACAAAAAGAATTCGGGTTGTGGCAGATATTATGGAGATATTCGGTGACCACACTTGGTTGCAGTTAAACAAGGATAACATCAGGGCTTATTTTAACCAAACATGCCCAAACAAGGAAGAAAGTGCAGAGGCGGTTGGAGTAGGCCGGGCAGAACTAACGGTTAAGTATTTGGGCATACCGTTGACAGTGAATTACGCTTGAAATGAGGACTGCCACACATTGGTGGATCAGAAAAGAATAGATGGATGGCAAGCTCAAAGTTTATTCGTCGGAGGAAGAATTGAATTAGTCAGATCAGTCATTCTATCTATCATGAAGTTCTGGATGCAAGCTATACTTCTTCCAAAGGATACAGTGCGTAAAGTTGACAAACTTTGTGCTGACTTTATATGGAGGGGTGTGCATGCAATAGCATAGGACACACTCTGTCGACCTACTGAGGAAGGAGGTGTTGGACTCCAATCTCTGACCATACTGCATAAAGTAGCAGGGATCAAGCTAACATGGAGATTCATACAAGGGGAGTCTCTATGGACGGAATGGACGAGCAATAAATACTTAGGAAGACATAATTTATGGGAGTACAGGTCAAACAATAATGAGTCAGTGACATTCAAACATATCCTTCGACACCGACGAGACATTGTTCTACCAATGGTTCAAGTCTTTGCTAATGGTCAGAACACTGATTTGTGGTTGGATCCTTGGATCAACCACAAATCCATGATGCAGCTGATAGGGCCACACATGGACCGCAAAACTATGCGAGATGAATGAGTAAACAACATCCTTGTGAACGGGCAGTGGAAACAGGAGCAGCACCGATGGGCGCGGGGGCTGGCGTCACCCATCAAATAGTCCAAGATCGATCACTTAGCCAGGCGTGACATGTGGGTTTCGGATGAGTCGATGACTTCCAGGTTCGACCATGGAGACATGTATGATATTATCAGACCCAGACACGAGAAGGTGGCGTATGCGGACGTAGTTTGGATGAAGGAAATCCCACGTAAGATACAGATGTGTATGTATAAAGCTATACAACGAAGATTGCTAACAAAGGATTGGCTCCACCGATACAAAATTCAACTCACTGACCTGACATGCCCTCTATGTCAACAAGAAGCAGAAAATATAGATCACATATACTTTAACTGATTGATATCCATCAAAATATGGCACTCACAACTGGTCAAGTTGGGGATTCAACATGGGACATAAGGAGGAATAGAGGAAGGCATTCAGAAGATTCGAGATAGTAGAGGTCGAGGACCCATCTAGTTTCGAGAAGTATGTGCCAGATTATCTTCAACAATATGGAATATTTGGAAAGAACGCAACAACAGGGTCTTCGAAGGCTCAAGCACGGTGACCATAGGCATAATTCATATTATTGACTATGATGTAGAGAGTATGGGTCTGAGAGGGACAACTTGATAAGCTGATTATATTTCTTCTGTTTCAGTATCAATAAATTTTTACTTGGTTCCAAAAAAATAAAATAAATAAATAAATAAATAGCCTAGTGGTTAAGAGAGATGCATGCGGCCCAAGTGGTCGGGAGTTCAAGCCCCAGCGGAGGCGAGTTCGCCACAATTACCCATCGATATATATATATATATATATATATTAAAAAATATATATATATATATATATATATAAATATATATATATAATAATAAAAATATATGAGGTGGGATCGGCACCCCCTATTCTGTCCACCCCATCATCATCCCTATCTTGTCCGTAGGATTAGATTAAAAAAAATGGTTCAGATTAAATATTTACGTACAAGCCAAAAATAGAAACAACAAACTCTCCTTAAATTAAACAAGAGAAACATTCCGTATATTGAAAAAGAGAGAATTTGTGGGAAAAAAACCGAAAATTGTTCGCGACACCTTCTCCTCCGCTCCGGCGCTCTGCCTCCACCTCGCTCCGGCATTCCTCCTGCTTCTATATATTCGTGTCATTCGTGCTCAGGCGAGAAGAGGGATGTATCTGGTCTAATGATATGTCTTGAGCAGCTCACGAACATAAGCCATCTTCTGGATTGGACATCTGAAAGTGTGGTATCGTTGAACCACGTATACGTATAGACTGTGGAATTTCTACGTGGGAGGCGGCAGTCGACACTTGCTAAGTCTACATCGACCATGCGTACCATCGTGTCATCGTATGAGATTTCCTTGACATAGTACTTGTTCTCGTGGGGATCATATAGCACAGCGTTGTTAGCTGCGAAGACCAACTCGAATAGGGGAAGGGGATGAGTGCAAGCGACAGAAAGGAAAACTTAAATGTTTCCACGGGAAGTAGATGTACAACCATCTTCATGTTGGCCTTGGCTGCTGTGGAAGAGCCGCAAGATAAGACATGACAGGAAGTGGCTATATTTCACTGAGGATATTGTTAGCCTCGTCATATTCTTTATCTACAACTTGAGCTTCATCGTGTTAGAAATCAAGGCCAGATATATAAATAAAATTCCTTATCATATTTGAGTAGTTTTTTTGATTCATGTTCCAATCGCTATTGTGAAGAGTTTAATAGGAATGATGTAATTTTTTATATGTTTAGTGGATGTTTTTCAGGATTCGACTTCAGTGTTCAATTTAGTTTTTTTACATAAAGATATGCGCGTTTGCGATTCTAATTTGTGATTGTATAATTGTGCATTTGTAGTTTTTTCCATTCTCCACTCCTCACCCGAGTGCTTTCAGTTGATAAGTTTTTCCACATCATTCTCAAGAAAAAAGGCCTATATTAGAAGCAGTGCAAACAAGATAGCGCAACTCTTATGATTTGTATCATAAAGGTTTGATCCGTCAAATTCATCACGGTGTTCCTTGGTAGCATTAATACCTAAAAGTCTACATTGAAAACTTCTTACATAGTAAGTTTCAGGAAAGAGTAACCAAAAAATCATCTATTAATAGACAACTTCTAGCTGGTACCTTGAGCTTTTCTTTAAATATCTGCTGCCAATGGTTCATTATTATGTCAATAGTTAACAATAATAGTAATCTATCCCCATCCAGTAAATCTGTCTTCCATATCTTTATTCGTTAAATTACAACAAAGAACATATTAAAACAGATGCAAGAGATTATAACTGTTACATAGTGGATACATAATAGAATAACCGATGATTACTGGATTTATCAATTGACAGCTTTAAATTCCTAAGATGTAAATGTTTGTGATAGCAATACTTTGAGAGCTAATTTGATCTTTTGATTAAACTTTTTTTTTATTTTTTTTGTATCCGTGTTCTACTGGTGAGACTTTCTTTGCTTGAGTGGTAGGAGCCACATAAGACTCACAACACTTAACAAGACAATAGGGTTGGAGATGCTCTAATAAGCAACTTCTCTTTTGATGTCACGAAGTGCACACATGAGCACATGAGTACAAGGTATTGGCAACAGAAAATCCGAATCCATATTGGCAACAAAAAATACGAATACTTATGCACCAGTTTGTTCTTGCATTTACTCGCAAGCTGATTCTTGTAGAGAATAATTGTTGTATATTTTATTGATTGGCTACTCCACTACTTATAGGGAGTCTAGCTCCTCTTCATACTACATTTTTCCAATGTGGGACTAAGTCCCTTATTAGTTCTCAACACTCCCCCTCAAGATGGGCGATAGATATTAATCATTCCCATCTTGTTATATAGCTTCGACATACTTAATGAACTAAGACCCTTAGTCAGACAGTCTGCCACTTGTTCTTCTGAGCGAACATGATCAATCTTCAGTATCCCTTGTTCCAGTTTCTCTTTGATGAAGAATCGATCGATCTCGATGTGCTTCGTTCTGTCGTACTGAACTGGATTGTTAGCTATACTTATTGCAGCTTGACTATCGCTCAGAAGACGTAACGGTGCTTCCTTGTCCAGCTTCAACTCTGTCAGCAATGCTTTCACCCACAGCAACTCCGACACTCCTAAAGCTATTGCTCTGTATTCTGCTTCAGCTGTAGACCGTGCTACTACTGACTGTTTCTTGCTTCTCCATGAGACCAAGTTTCCTCCTACAAAGATACAATATTCTGTGGTAGACCTTCTATCGTCTATGCAGCTCGCCCAGTCTGCATCGCAGTATCCCTCAACTTCTATACATCCATTCTTCTTGAACCATAGCCCTTTCCCCGACGTCCCTTTCAGATATCTCAAGATCTGAAACACTGCATCCATATGACCCGTTCTTGGATCATGCATGTAGCAACTTACTACACTCATCGTAAATGAGATATCAGGACGAGTGTGCCCCAGATAAATCAATCTTCCTACAAGTCGTTGATATCTTTTACGATCAACTGGCTCTCCTGCTTCTGCTCCCAACTTGCACTTCTGGTCAATTGGAGTGACTGCTGCTTTGCATCCCAACATCACTGTCTCCTTCAGCAGATCTACTACATATTTTCTCTATGAGAGAACAATTCCTTGTTCGCCTTCACACACCTCGATACCTAAAAAGTACCTCATCGCTCCTAAATCCTTCACCTCAAACTCCTTCGCGAGTTTTGACTTCAGCATAGCGATCTCGACTTCATCATTACCTGTGATTACTATATCATCCACGTATACAGCAAGTATAGTGATGTGGCCTCTTACATGCTGAAGAAAGACCGTATGATTTCCATTTGCTTGATGGTATCCCATGCCTGTAACAGTCTTTCTGAATCTGTCAAACCAGGCTCGAGGAGATTGCTTGAGTCCATATAGTGACTTCTTTAGTTTGTACACTTTTCCATGCGATGTCCCTCCATCTGGTTCTGTAGCGTAGCATCCTGGCGGGAGTTTCATGTACACTTCTTCGTGTAGGTCCCCATGGAGAAAGGCATTCTTCACATCTAACTGGTATAGCTTCCATCCATAGTTTGCTGCAATGGAGACCAGAGTTTTTACGGTGCTCATTTTCGCTACTGGAGCAAACGTCTCATCATAGTCGATGTAATATGATTGTGTGTATCCTTTTGCAACCAACCTTGCCTTGTATCGTTCTACTTTTTCTTCTGACGTCTCCTTTACTGTGTACACCCATTTGCATCCCACAGTTTTCTTTCCTTTGGGTAATGGAACCAGCTCCCACGTCTTATTTTTCTCCAGTGCCCCAAGTTCTTCCATCATTGCAGCTTTCTACCTTGGATCTTTCTTTGCTTCCTGCCAACATTTTGGCAACAAAGTAGAGTCTAATGATGCAATGAAGGCTCGATAATTCGAAAAAATATTAGAATAAGACAGGTAGTTGGAAATATCATGTTCATAATCATCAAAACGACTAGGAGCCTTACCCGTATTGATGCGAAAAGATCTCCTTAAGGGAACAATAGGTGGTGGAGAGATCATACCATCAGAGTCAGAGAGACCCGCATCAGAATCAGATTGATTCTGTGCGGGGGCAACATCTTCAAGAGTTGGAGCAGGAGTAGACGAGGGACTTGGTACAGTAGGCACTGGGCACGGTACAAGCACAGTACTGGACTTCTGATGTCTCCTTCTGTAGATTTGGAGCTCCTTTTCCATTGTCTATTGCTCCCCCTGTTTAACATATGTATCTTCTTCATCTTCTGTATCGGAGTCACTGCTTTCTTCCTATTTCGTCCAGTTTTCCACGACCGGACATGGGACCGATCCAACCACCACAGATGGACTTATTTTCTTCCCCTCACATCTACCACCCTCTGTGTTAGGTGTGTCACCAAACGCTGAACCGTCATCCGAACCATAATATGGTTCCAGTTCTCTGAATATAACGTCCATACTTACAAATATCTTCCGCTCAACTGGGCTCCAACATGCGTATCCCTTCTGAGTTATCGTGTACCCAACAAAGACACATTTAACCGCTCTAGGATCCAGTTTGTCAACTCCTGGCCTATTATCTTGGATAAAACATACACATCCAAATACTTTCGGTGGAACAGTATACGTGGTTGCACCAGTAAGCATCTCCAACGGTGTCTTCCAGTCCAATACCTGAGATGGCAATCTGTTGATGAGATAAGAGGCCGTTAACACCGCCTGCCCCCATAAGTATTTTGGGACATTCATAGCCAGCATCATCGTCCGTGTGACCTCCAGCAGGTGTCTGTTCTTCCGTTCGGCCACACTATTTTATGCCGGTGTATAGGCACATGAAGTTTGGTGTAGTATTCCATGAGTGGATAAATACTCAGCAACCTTCTTATTTGTATACTCCGTCCCATTGTCAGACCGTAAGCACTTAATTTTAGTGCCATATTGTGTTTCTACCCGGCGATGAAAGTCTCGAAACGCCTCAAAGACATCACTTTTATTCTTCATAAGGTAGACCCATGTCACGCGAGTATAACAATCAATAAAAGTGACGAACCATCGAAAACCGTTAATACCGGTTGTAGGACAAGGGCCCCATACGTCTGAATGTATCATATCAAATGCAGCTGAACTTCTACTTCCTGAACTCACATACGTGCTTCTGGTATGTTTACCCAACTCACATGCATTACAAAATAACTTCTCTTTATTAGCCCTTTGGTATAAGGACGGATACATTCGACTAATAATTTTAAAAGAAGAATGACCGACACGCTGGTGGTGGAGTAGCAATTCATCTTCTACACTGTGTCGTGAATCTTTCGGTGGTGTATCTGCTACCAGAGATGCTAATGCTTTGTCCAGTCCAGTCCTGTCCAAGTACCACAGCCCCTTATGCCATGTGTCAGTCCCTAGTCGTCATCCTGTCCCCTTCTTCCGAAAAGTCACCGTAGGAATGTCAAAGGAAACAGTACAGTTAAGATCAAGAATAATGGCACTAATAGAAAGAAGATTGACAGGAAAAGATGGAGCATATAAGACATTGGTGAGAGTGAAAGAAGGGGTGCATGCGATGGTGCCTTTACCCATGACAGGGTTGGAGTTACCATCAGCAGTCTGAATGCTCTCCGACGTCGGTAGGTGAGTATAGTCCTGGAACTCACCGCGGAACCCCGTGACATGGCGAGATGCCCCAGAGTCCATAATCTAACCTGGTTGGTGGACAGCTGCTGCAAGAGCACGCGCAGGAATACCTGTGCTGGTTTGGGCAAAACAAGAGATGTGATCCCCCGAGGTAGATGACGCCCCATGACTGCCGTCCAAACCCAGCTTCGTGCTGCGTAACCTCGCGAGGAACTCCTTCTCAAGAGGGGTTAACTCAGCCAGGTGATTTTTTTCCCCTTCCTCCGCCAGATTAGCTTTGTGTCCTCCAGAATAATTTCCCCTTCTACCAGCATAATTGCCTCTACCACCGCGACGTCCTCCACGGCCCCGTCCACGATCACTCGACTGACTTTGCAGGGGTTTTGGACAAAATCTGATGTAATGCCCTGAGTCACCATAGTTGTGACAAACACCGGCCACAGAGGGAGGCTGATTGAAGGCGGCAAGGGCAGACTTGTCAACAGCGGCTTGCTCCCCCTGGAAATAGCCCTTGTTGGGCATCAACTTCAATCGAGCCTCTTCTTGTGCCATGGCAGCTATGGCTTCTTTTAAGGTTGGAAGCATGGGCTGTACTAGGAGTACATTCCTTCTATGCTCAAACACAGGGTTAAGACCCTTCAAGAACTTCATCATCCGTTGTCGCGAAATATAATCCAAGAACTTTTGGAAATGTTTCGCAAATGCTGGTTCGACTTGTGCATCTTTCATCCCAAGAGGATCATAGTGATCCAGATCAGACCAGTACTTCTTCAACAGTGCTGCATACTCAGAGATGGTACGGTCGTCCTGGGCCACCCTATCAAGTTCATCCTGCAGTTGGAAGACCCGCATAGGATTGCCTGAGCCTGAGTACATATCCTTCAAAGTCCGCCATATATCAGCAGCAGCCTCCATCGCCTCTATATTGCCCGACACCTGGTCGGTCAAGGAGGCTGTCAACTATCCAGCCACAACATTGTTGATAATTTCCCAAATAGCAAACTCCTTTGAGGAGGGATCATCTGGCACCTTGGTTTAGCCATTGACGTAGCCAACCAAGCCTCGTCCCTTCAGCGTCCGCATTGCCTGTCGTGACCATTTCAAGTACAGTAGAAACTCTATAAATTAATACTCGATTATTTAATAAACTCTCTAAGATAATATTTTTGGCCGGTCCCGACTCGGGGATAGGGTGCTAAATTAATAATTCGCTAAAATTATAAGATAATATATTTTTGATAATTTCTTCAGACCCCATATAAAATATAAATTAATAATTCCTTATATATAGCATATTACACTGAACACAAGAATTAATTATAGAAAATATTTTTAATGTCCATAAAGTGATACACTGAACACAAGAAGCATAATAAGGTGGGAGATTGAAGGTTTCTTTCAAATTGGGCCCTTCATTTGATATACACATGCATTGTATACAATAATTAAGTGGAAGCTTGAAAGGTGTTTGTAAACTACTATATAGAAAATATTTTTAATGTCCATAAAGTGATACACTGAACACAAGAAGCATAATAAGGTGGGAGATTGAAGGTTTCTTTCAAATTGGGCCCTTCATTTGATATACACATGCATTGTATACAATAATTAAGTGGAAGCTTGAAAGGTGTTTGTAAACTACGTAAGTATTTTACTATAAATTAATAAAATATTAATTAATATATAAATTAATAATTATTAATTTATCGATTAATTAATAACTCTTTTAATTAATAAATTTTGGTGGTCCCAAGTGTATTATTTTATAGAGTTTCTACTGTAGTTGGACGTTCCTTCAAACTTCGTCTCCAGCTTGTCCAGCTTCTCCATTTTGTAGGATGACGGATCCACATCAGTATGGATCACACGTGGGGTTGCCTCGATTAATCTCTTTGATAAAATATCATCAACCAAGGCTTTCATCTCTTCTGCTGTCAGTTTACCACTGATCGAATCCATGGCATCTTCAACTGTGATTCGTCGTCGTCGTCGTCTTCGTCGGCTTCGTCGTCGTCGTCTTTATGTAAAGTCTTCAACAGTGACCTTACGAATGCGCTGTTAACGTGGCCAACACCGGCGTGCGCATGTAGATCCTAATTTGCAGATCGAGAACAGAAAAACAAAAAAGTATTTTGTAATTTCGGAGGGCGTAATCTAGGAACAGATGGTATAAATAAAGTATTTGACGTCCATCCGTCTTCGAATAACCGCCCACATAATCTCTCTCGCAAATTAGGGTTTTTTTCGTTTTGAAAAAAGGGGGGTCGGCAGAAGTTGGGGTCGGAAGAGGGGGGTGCGTCGGGGGGGGGCAGCAGCAGGGGGGTTCATCGGCGGCAGCAGGGGGGCGTCGGGGCAGCAGGGGGGTCGGCGGCGGCAGCAGGGGGAAGGGGGAGCGTCGGACGGGGCAGGAGGGCGTCGGGGGGGGGAGGGGCAGGGGGGAACTGTCGGAGGCAGCAGGGGGGTTCGGCGGCAGGGGGGCGTCGGGGGGGGTGGGGAGCGGGGGGGGGGGGGGGGGGGGGGGGGGGTTGCCGGGTTGGGGAAGGGGTGGGAATTTTTTTTGTGTGTGTGGTTATGGCTCTGATACCATGTAGAGAATAATTGTTGTACATTTTATTGATTGGCTACTCCACTACTTATAGGGAGTCTAGCTCCTCTTCATACTACATTTTTCCAATATGGGACTAAGTCCCTTATTAGTTCTCAACAATTCTGCTTAGCAAAATTGAGTCCCTAGGTACAAAAATTATCAGGGTCGGTCAAAAAATCTCAGTTCATGTTAGCCAATAAACAAACTGGAAAGGTTTGGGTTAATGTAAGTATTAAGATCATTATTTTTTCCAACATAACACCGCTGGATCTGTCCCATTCCCGAGCTACTACCAAACGCATTATGAGTTAAATCTTTTATGCAAAGAATAATTAGTTTTTGGGCAAACACATCAAAAACATGTAGCTATAAGACATCTTGACAAGCAAGATTGTTGAGATAGCTATATACATCCATATGAGTGAGAAATTGATTATGATTCCTGGAGATTGCAGCATATACTGCGCATACACCTTACAAATTGCGAGAGGAGGTTAATATTAACAATTTCAGAAGAGTGGAGCGGAGCCGAGGAGGCGGAGCACCCAGGTGGAGGCTGAAGCGGAGGAGAAGGTGCGACGAATAATTCTCGATTTCTTTTCTCTCTCTCAATTTCTCTCTCTGTTTAATTTAAGGAGACTTTGTTGTTTCTATTTTTGGCTGTGGAGATTTCCACAATTACCATTTTTCATATATATATATATATATATATATATATATATATATATATATATATATATATATATATATTTTGGAACCAGGTAAATTATTTCTGGAATCGCTCCCACTGGGATTCGAACTCCTGACCACTCGGGCCGCATGCATCTCTCTTAACCACTAGGCTAGAGGTCATATATATATATATATATATATATATATATATATATATGGAATCGCTCCTACTGGGATTCCATATAATATATATATATTTTATATATATATATATATATATATATATATATATATATATATATATAGAATCAAATGACCTCTAGCCTAGTGGTTAAGAGAGATGCATGCGGCCCGAGTGGTCAGGAGTTCGAATCCTAGTGTGAGCGATTCCAGAAACAATTTACCCGGTTCCAATATATATATATACATATATATATATATATATATATATATATATATATATATATATATATATATATACTAATTCTATAACCCATTAATTACCACAACTCACTATTTAATAGTCCCTCATTCTATCATGAACTGAAAAATTGAGTTTCTCAAATGCGTACAAATGTACAAAGTTAAATTTATAAAGTTCGACTACTTTTTGAACGGCTTGGATTACATTGAATATAGAAAGTTGTAGGACGATAACTAACATAACTAAAACAAAATTGGTTGGGCATCCACATCTACAATAGTATCCAAGCCAAAATCTAACTGTAAAATGACAACGTTGAAGGATTTTATTTAACAACTTGTCATGATGAGAATAACAATTGGTATAAGAGATTTATGATTGTAATAGTTCTGGAAGAATAATCCCACCCGTCTCATAGTGTGTCGGTAAATCCACAAGTAATAAAGTTAGCAATATTCTTATCAGTATACTGTTTATATTTTTTCAAATAGTAGCATATATTAACATACAATGTACTTGATCGTGTATTTGTATGATATGGCTATTTGCCTATACCGGCGAACAATGCTTAATGTTTTGGAAAGGGGCATTTTTTAGTCTAAAAGTAATTACCTTCCATTTATAATTTCCAAACATGACCGTGAATGTTGTTTTCTATTTATCCTTTTTGACTATTTGGATATACAAATAGCTTGTTTTTAAGTCAAACTTAGAATATATTTTAGCTTTAACAATTCAGTTAAGCAAATTTCTTATATTGGAGATATAATATTTAATCCATCTGAGTACCTTATCCATTGATTTACAGTTAATTATAAGTCTAGGAACTCCCCGTTCCTTCATCATTGTTATTTATATAGAATGTTGTACAAGACCTTGTGGAATATGATTTTCGTATTATTTTTTTCTCCAAGGTTGTGTTTGGTAGGAATGATGAAAAATGGAAGGAAGAAAAAACCTAAAAGATACACTTTTCAAAATGGAAGGAACGAAAATTGATCATTCATCTCTCTTTTTACATAATTCATACATTATTGATTCATTTGACAAGGTCTTACCTTGGGCCGTTCCTAAGAATGATAAACACTCATAATTTTGTCAATTATTTGTGTAAAAAATAAAAGTATATTTATCAATTCGGGGTCTGTTTGCATTAAGGGTTAAGAAAGTCAAGTGAGAAAAAGTTAAGCGAGGAAAAATAAAATCATACTTAATTTGAGGGTTAGAAGGAAGAGTTGTAGAGGGTTAAGTGAGAGTTCAGGACGTGTGGACACAAAGGCTCCTTGCTTCTCCTGGAAGAAAACCAACAAACAACGATATCATTTTCCATTTACTTATTAATTGCTTCGTACACCGTTGGCATTACTTAAGCAGTAGCTGTTGGTTTCCCTCTCCTTCCCGAGGAAGAGAGCGGCATGGAAGGAGGAGGAGGAGGAGGGGTAGGCTGCGGAATGGAGAGGCTGTCCAAGGACGACATCTCCTACGTTGTAAACCCCCTAAATTTTTACTACGATTTTTTTTTTTAATTTGATATCAATTTTTTTTCGTAATTGTACATCACGTACGAGTTCGCGTTTTTCGTATTTGTACGTCGCGTGCGAAATTGCGAGATGGTATATATATTTTTATATACAAATATTTATTTTAAAAAATCCATCGTATAGAAAATAAGTAAATATTTTTATTTAGTGCGTCGCATCGAGATTGCCAAAACATTATTTGTTTATTTATTTATAAAAAATGTAATTTTATTTTATGGTACAAATATAAGTGATAATTTAGAAGAACTATTATTTTATGTCAATATATACTATTTGTGTGCGAGAGACATAAAATTTATTTCATTGCCCACTTTGATGTTTCGAAAACTAATTATAATTGTTTTATTTATAAAAATGTATTTCAAATATTTAAAGTTTATTGTGAATTTCAAAAATATATTTGTATTATTTAAAAAAAGTTATTTTGGAAATGGTTTGAGTTAATATTTAATTAATTATGACGATTTAAACTGAAAAAGATTATGTTGGCTTTAATTTAAAATAGCTTTAAATTAAAAATAGGTTTATCTAGATTGATTTGGATTTGATAAATCAATCTTAAATCGATTCAAATAATTATGTAATTATCTAATGGGAATTTAAAATCCTCCTACACCCTATCTAATAGGAGTCTCCACCTCCTATATAAGGAGAGGCTCCCTTGCTCTCTTTTTCCATAAAATTTCACAACCCAAATTCCTCCACCACCACAATCAAAAAGTCGTGCATCGTGTCCGTGTCCCCCTTCCCATCCACTATTTTACATATACAATATTTTCGTTCCGTCTGACAACTCGGACCTCGACATCATCACGCAGAACAACAACCCGACCCCTTCTCCGTCTGTGTCGGACAGCCCCCGACATGACGATACACAATCTAATTCGATAATACATTCCCGAATCCTAAACCTACAGCCTTCACCTCAGCCTCGCCTCTGCCAACACCGTCGTCGGCGCCACCACAGCCCCCACTCTCCCACTCCGCCATCAGCCTCGCCACCCAGTCAGATCACGGTCACCAGCAGCACACCCCACCTTCGCATCCCCGTCCACACACAGTGTAACTCCACTTTCCTATTTTTAGAGAATTAAAATATTTTTTTAATAATAATAATAAGTTTAGTTTAAATGATAAATATTTTGAATTATATTATTGGAGGGAAATTTGTAGGCCAGGAATTATTTTTCAAATTTTTTTTTTTGAAAGTTTGTTGTAACAACTTTGGGGCCCACCATGTGACTTTCTAACTGATTTTAACCAATTTCTGCAATAATGAAAAGGAAAGGGTTTAATTTGTAAAATGTTTAAGCAGCAGGGACCTGTATAAAATAAATCGTAGCGGGGGGGGGGGGGGGGGGGGGGGGGGGGGGGGGTTGGTTTGTAAATTTTATTTTTTGTTCTTTATAGCCGAATTTGAGAAGAGAGAGAGTGTATTTTCTCTCCTCCTCTCCATTTTTCGAGAGTTCTGTTTCCCCAAACTCTCCAGAGCCGAAACGCTAAACCTAAATTCCCTTTGGCCATGGCGACGGCGATTCCCTCCGGCGATTAGGCTCTCCGTCCAGATCTCGGCGAGAGCGTCCAGCTTCGGCACTCATTCTTTGGCGGCGACTACTTTTCCGACAGCAACTTGCTCTTCTCCGGCGAGCAGAGGCGGCGTACGTCTCCAGGGGCGGAGTGCATTTCCAGAACAGCAGCGTGCGTCTACTCTCGACGACGAGTTCTGTCAGCTCGACGTCGGGACCATTCCTCTGCGTGTTCCTTTTTCGACGACCTCAAACCGTCGCGTGTCCGTGTCCTCCCCGACTCAGGAGCCAAGCTTCGGCGAGTGCTTCAAATCTTCTTTGATTCTTCCATTTTCTGGATTTTGATGCTCACTTTCGATCTGAAAATTCCAGATCGAACGAGATCGACTCCGTCTTCTTCTCGAGTAGCCGTCGATCAGTTCGATTACCGAATCTTATTGGTAAGTGTTGATCTCAATCTATCAGATCTGAAATTAAATTATATACTCTATAATTCAAATGGTGAATTCTTAGTATTATCTATTTTTGAATGATCGAATAGATTGGAAGGAGTTGATCGAGTGGGTGAATCACGAGATCGATCCGACAATTAGACGAGCGGTGAGTATTTGGATTTGAAGTTTTCTTTCCTTTGATTTCCTGGAGAACAATGTCAGTTCTTCTAAAAACCTTTCTCTGTTGCATGACGTTTGCCCGCGGGTATGAGCAGCGGGATCTACTTATTTTGGACACGAGGAACTGTTGAGAGTCTTGGTTTTCGATTGGATCTTCCCTCCAGGTAACCGATTCTATGGTTCGATATTTTCCTCTGAATTGTTTATTTTATTGAAGTTGAGATGTGTTGTATTGTTGTACTGGTTCGTCGGGGACGTGAGTTCGTGTTATTCGGATCGTGTCCAGAGTCTGGTAGCTGTTCGTGCTGTGTCCAGAGTCTGGTAGCTGTTCGTGCTGTGTCCGGGTCGGGTCGTGTCTGGCTTGTAAGTAGTCGAGCAGGATTGGGGACGTGTCCTTGACCAAGACATTCTGGCGTGTCCAATTTTTCTAATTCATTGCGAGTGTCCAGGTTGCAGGACTCTATATATATGTATATATTATTTTGATGTTGCTGCTGGTGGAGAAATTTATGTTGTTGGATTGTAGTCTCAACTCTTGTTTGTAATAATTCTTCTGAGGAAATGAATAAATGGGAATGGGAAGATGTTGTTGGACAATGTCAAATGTGTCCAGAACAGTGAGTAGGATGCTACATCAAATTTTGGGTTATGAATGTTTTAATTTGAGATTTCCTTTAATCCTGTGTTTCTTTCCTTGAGTCCTTGGGTTGTATATAGCAGATTGAGGGTTGGAATCTATGGGTGTAGAAATGATAATTTAAGTAGTGTAGTTGAGAATGATTAAGTCAAGCCAGGGGACTATTTTAGCTGTAGAGTCAACTGCCTATTTTGTGCATACCTCTGGTACTATGATCTGCATTAGCAGTTAGTTTAAATCTCATTGTCAATTTATGTTTTAACTGAAGTCTTGTGAGCAACCAACAACGTATTGGTTAATATTCATTAATAGGAGTTTATCTATTAAGTTCCTAAGTGGAGATAGATTATTAATAGTTTAATTTGGATATGTTACTGGTAGTTGATTATCTAGGAATAAACCTGTAGATTAGGAATTATCACTAATCTTACATTGATGAACCTATGCCCATGAATTAAGAATGATGAATTTAGAGTAGCATATCTATTAGTTAGATACTCTATTATTATTTGAAGTTAGTAAATATAGAAAACTAGTGATTACTTGTTCATAGCTTAATCAACTTGTATCAAATCATTTAATACAGGAGGACATCTAGCTCCATTCATTACATGTACTTTCCTGGAGCAAGGCAAGTTCATTCTATGGTTTTGTACATTTCATTATATCATGTGCTTCCTTGTTGACACACTGCGACACGACATGTTTTTTGGTGCTCATGTTCCTTGTTTTTATTACTTGTACCTGGGGAGGGGAAATATACTGTTTATGTGACCAAACCCAAGAAACAACTCAGGTGTGTTTAGCTTAGGCCCCGCATCGTGCACGCGGGTCCTAAGTCGTACCATTCATGTGCTTTCATGTGTTTACCCCTAGTTGGTCACATATTTAGTTATATTTCAAACATTGTGCACACATATTCAGGAGATATATCTTGTACTTATTTTCTATGTTTTCTTGAGCTTATACCATGAGATACCATGTTCTTTCATGTTCTTACATACCATGTTCTTTCATGTGCTTATACACCATGTTCCTTCTTGTGCTTTACATACCATGTTTCCTTGTACTTTCATATCATGATATCTTGTTCATTACCTAGAACTGTGCTTTGCTTCGCTCCTGACTGGATAAGTTGCAGGTGAGATGGAGGCTATTTACGATACCTTTTATGGGCGTGACGTTACTATTCTTGCTGAGCCAGCTGGAGCTGCGTTGGACTTAGAGGCCGTTGAGGCCTAGTACCTTACCTTCATGTCATTTTCTATTTGAGACTTTAGTCAGACATTTTCTATTTTCTGGATGAATGTAATAAAATACTTAGACTTGTACTCTGATTCTGGGATACGTTTATAGATGTTGTGATGTTATCTTACTTCCATGATTACTTGTTAGTTTTCCTAGTATTGGTACAGCTTACTTCGTTGTGTCTAACGACGAAGGCTGGGCGTGTCCGATTCGTATCCGATTATTCGGGAACGGGTCGTGACACACAGCCACCATCCTAAGCCAAACAACACCACTACCGTCATCATCATCTCCACCAGCAGGCACCGCGGCACCCCAATGCCTTGACCCGACCACCCACTGCTACCTCCGTTGAAACCCTGTCATCTACCCCGATCGCCACCGCCACCTTCGCGGCTTCCAAAACCCCAGGTGCGACCCCCACAGAGCATTCAGCCAAACACCACCGTTCTGCCACCACTAATTTTCCCCTTGGCGACCCACCAAAGCCCATCACCACCACCGACGTAACCACCGTCACTGTCCCCAAATAAAACCCTAAACCCTACGACCTACTAACCTCGACGAGCCCTCCGCGCCGGACCGCCTCGATGCCGCCCCACATTCGTGTGTCGCGGCCGAGCTCCGCGAGACAACTCGCGCGCCACCATAGAAACCGGCCACCCCCGTTACTGACTGCTGCCACTGCAACGCTCCGCCGGAGCAGCGCCAGTCGACGAACGCCGTACCAGCCAGCCTCCCGGGAGTCCCCCGACCCTCCGCTCTTCCGCCCGAGCCTCCCCTTCCTTGCTCTCTCCCTCATTCTCCCCGCTCTCCCCATCCTTCTCTAGCTCTCTCTCCGCTCTCCTCCCTCTTTTTCTCCTCACACTCCCAAACCCCTTTTCCCTCTCTTCCCTTTCGTTTCCAGAGGCACTTCTTTAAGGGGCTGTTTGGATAGATGTAACTCTTTGAAAGTGTGAAAGTGGCACTTGCAGCAAGTTGAGTTTCCGTGGACTTGCAGCAAGTGGCACTTTCCAAAATGTGTTTGGATGGAGTACTTTTTGTCTGGTGAAAGTGGAAGAAAAATAGGTTTGGTGTTTGGATGGTTGTTGAAAGTGGAGAAAAAATGAATTCGATTGTTTGGATGGTGGTTGAAAGTGGATGTTGGAATTAGATATGGTAACCAATAATTAAATTAATTATCGTAATAATAATAATAATAATAATAATAATATAATAATAATAATAATAATAATAATAATAATAATAATAAAACATCAATGTTCACCGTTTCATGGAAAAAAAAAAACATCAATGTTCACTTCACCCAACGTGTCCACCTGCCCCCATTACTTCCATTCCATGTAATCCCACGTCTCTCTCTCTGGAGAGACCATTAATCCCATTCTCTTCTTCCCAAACATTTTTTTCCCTTTCCAAACCTCTGTTCTTCCCCAACCGAACACTAGGGCTCGATCTCAAAGCCGGGTAGGGGCGGCGGGACTTGATCTCGAAGCCGAGGTCGCTCGAAGCCGTCGTCGCCTCCGCGAGGACCCCGCCGTCGTCCAGCTCATGGGGAGCTCCGGCGTCGGCGGCGGCGTCCCTAGCGTCGTCCAGCTCGTGGGGAGCTTCGGCGTCTGCGGCGACGTCCCCAGCGTCGTCCAGATCTGGCCACCGTTAGATCTGGCCTTCGCATCGTTTCGAGCCGGAGCGCCACCTCTGGCCATCGTGTCATGTCGTGTGGAGCCGGAGCGCCGCTGTGTCGAGCAGGAGCACCACCTTTACCCTTCCCTTTTCTTTCCACCACTTTCACAGCCACCTCCCTCACTTTTTTGCTGCAAGTGAAATATGGAGAGATGGAGGGGGACAGCAACTTATTTGTGTCAGAGAAACACAGTTGCAGCATCATTTTCTTCATCATCCAAACACCAAAAGTGAATCCAGTTTCAGCGAAAGTCACACTTTCAGTCCACTTTCCTCTCACTCTCCGGCTTCCAAACAGGCCCTAAGTGTTCTAATAATTGAGTGATAGTTGTTTTGCTTTTACTGGTTGCTTGTTTGTTTTTGTGGGTTGTTTTACTTTTTCCTTTTCTTCTCTCAATTTTATTGGAATGGTATCTGTTGATTTTAATATATATTTGTATATATTGATCATTATTAGTAATACTAACATTTTTATTGTCAGTATACTATTATTTTATTAATTATTATTATTATTATTATTACAGATTGATTAAGATTAAGGATTAATATTCTTTATTAATATTATTTTATTTAGTATAGATATTATTACAAAAAAAATATCAGTATTACTGATATCTCAATTTGTATTAATTATTATGATACTAATAATCATTTTTTGGTTATCTTTATATATACATCTTTTTAAAGTTTTCTTGTATAAATATATATACACATTTATATAAATATTATATTTGGCTTGGTCTTTATTTCAAAATATGGTTTTAAAATCCAATATTATTTTTCAGATTATTAATATCTGTCTAAACTATTTTTAGTAGAAAGGTATATTTTATCTATAAAATATATGTTGACAAACTTAGAATTTTTAGTTAAAATAATTTTCTTAGATTTTTGTAGTTATATTTAGATTAACTGAAACCTATTTTCAAATAGTATAAATTTTTTGCTAGAATAGTAGACGTATCTCTCACTCAAACTCTCTTCGATTATCGTCACCCATCATGACTAAATCTTGCTTCCCTATTTCCTCGTAACTTCAGACATCTACACATCGAACATGGCTATTGGACTAATTGGGACCTATCAGATCACCACACCAGGCGATACCCCAGGCAAGACATCTCGTCTTTACTGTTTATTTACTTTTTCAATATCATGCATGTTTTTACTTATTATTTATTTTTAGCAAATATAAAAATTGTTCTTTCAAAAATTGTATGTAGATGCAAATTACTATACTCTAGTTTTTTTATGCATTGACCTAGAGTTAAAAGACTGTCCTTGGTATAATGCATGTCTAGAGATCTTAGCGGTTATTAGCAGTATCGTGATGTGGATACAGCACGTGTAGTGCATGGGATGGGAGATATTAGGCGTAGGGGCTTTCACTCGTTTATTTTTCTCTAGATGCCCTTAGTGACTCAGTCGAGTGCTAATGGGCCGTGCATTTACTTTTCTCTAGCTGCCGTTAGTGACTCAACCGAGCGCTAATGTGCCATGCACTTATTTACTTTTCTCTAGATGCCACTAGTGCCTCGGTTGAAACGCTAACGCGCCGTGCCTCTATCTTTGGAAAGCCCCTGTATGGAACGTTGTCTTCAAAGTGCATGGTTTCACATAGAATGGTTAGGGATCTTTATTTTGTTTAGGCATATATACTTTTCAGTTGAGCTATTTATATTCAGTTTATGGCATGATATTATGTGTCTTGTTACGTCCATCTGAGGACCTAGTGATTTCTTCAGGTGTGTGTGCTCTTGTCTTCCGCAGGTATTCTAGCCGAGGTCGTGATCTTCTCCATTCCTTCGAAGATGACGTGTATTGGATCTTTCTTGCTACCTTCGCTAAATCATTTCATATGTCATGTACTTCTTTTTCTTCAAATTAGTTGGTAGTAGATTTGTCTCCGCACAACGATTATACATATGACCACTCAAAGTTGATTTTATATCATTATTCATTATTTTTGTGGATGAGAT
Organism: Iris pallida; assembly: GCA_029216955.1. Classification (NCBI taxonomy): domain Eukaryota; kingdom Viridiplantae; phylum Streptophyta; class Magnoliopsida; order Asparagales; family Iridaceae; genus Iris; species Iris pallida. The sequence goes on from JANAVB010025798.1 coordinate 1,719,137, forward strand.
TTAGTGTGTCATGATTTACTACATTTTACAGCTTATGTATACATACGCAGATTCCATATATTGGAGTATACTTCGTATATATGCAACTGGCATGTCTACGTACACTTAGTCCTAAGTATTTTGGGACTGGAGCGTTACATTCGTGTTGTCCCTCACGATGAAAACCAAACCTCTCTTTTTACATAATTTATATATTATTGATTCATTTGGCAAGGTCTTGCCTTGGGCCATTCCTAAAAGTGATAAACCCTCGTAATGTTGTCAATTATTTGTTGTGAAAGATAAAAGTATATTTATCAATTCAGGGTCTGCTTGGATTGATGGTTAAGAAAGTTAAGTGATAAAAAGTTAAGCGAGAAAAAATAAAACTGGAAATTGCTGAGAAATCCAATTTCGGGGTTGGTTTTTATGAAAAATCCACCTGCATGATGGGTTTTATGAAATGTCCAGAATTATGTATTTCCATGTTAAGTATTCCAAGATTTCCTTTAGATGCTCTGTATTTACAAAATTAATACCATAACTACCCCTCCGCACAAACTCAGATTTGGATTGCGATTCTCGTCGTCTTCTTCTCCTTCATGAGAGATCTGAATTCCATTGCTCTCATCTTCAGCAGAGATCGCAAAGATCGTTCGTAGTTCACCGTACTTTTTTTCCAATCGAACTCCGATCATCGCTCATCATCTTCTTCTTCTTCTTCTTCTTCTTTTCCGACAATTAGGTCAATTATGGAGAGAAGATCTTCTTCTTCTTTTTCATAAGAGTTAGCATCGTTTTGAAAGAAGAACAGAAACTCTTGAATCTTTATTCATGTCAAATTTCTTTCCACAAAACAAAAAAATAAAAAAATTAGGTTTCTTTCAACTGTTCTCCGTCGATATCACACGAGAAATAGTCATTCTCCTGCATTTTTAACAAGGAGAATGCCATTCTCCGTGTAAATTAACACGGAGAATGTCATTCTCTGTGTTGAATGTCATTCTCCGTGTTACTAACACAGAGAATGGCATTCTCCGTGTTTCTAACACGGAGAATGATCATTCTCCTGTGTTTTAACATTTGAATAACCATTCTCCGTGTAATTTAGCACGGAGAATGGTCATTCTCCGTGTAATTTAGAACGGAGAATGCCATTCTTTGTACTAAATTACACGGAGAATGGTCATTCTCCTACGTTTTAACACTGGAAATGATCATTCTCCGTGTAAATTAACACGGAGAATGGCATTCTCCGTGTTTCTAACACGGAGAATGGCCATTCTCCTGCGTTTTAACACTGGAATGACCTGCTAAATTACACGGAGAATGGTCATTCTCCGTTTTATTTAACACGGATAATGGCATTCTCCGTGAGAATGGTCATTCTCCTGCGTTTTAAAATTATACTTAATTTGAGGGTTAGGAGGGAGAATTTTAGAAAGTTAAGTGAGAGTTTAGGACACGTCGACACGAGGGCTCCTTGCTTCTCCAGGAAGAAAACCAACAAACAACGATAGAGAGAAGAGTCAAAATAGTATTTACTTATTAATTGCTTCGTACGCCGATGGCATTACTTAAGCAGCAGCTGTTGGTCTCCCTCTCCTTCCTGAGGAAGAGAGGGGCATGGAAGGAGGAGGCTGTGGAATGGAGAGGCTATCCGCAGACGACATCTCGTACGTGCTGTCCCTCACCTCTCCCGCCGACGCGTGCAGGTCGGCCGCCGTCTCCGCTCCGTTCCGATCCGCCGCGGAGTCCGACAACGTGTGGGCGCGTTTCCTGCCGTCCGATCACCGCGACATCGTGTCACGGGCCGTCGATCCGGTGGCGTTCTCCTCCAAGAAGGACCTGTACTTCCTCTTGTGCAACTCCATCCTCATTGACGGCGGCCGGAAGGTACTTATTATTATTATTATTATTATTATTATTATTATTATTATTATTATCAAAAACGGCTTAGAATGGATTTAGATTCGGGAACAGAGTTTGTTAAAATAGAGTTAGATTTAGGATTATTATTTAGTGTTATGGTCTTGTTTAATATTAGAAATTTACAATTAGATTTCCATGTTGTCCAGGAGATAGGTTTGGTGTTCATCGTGAGAGTTGACTTGGGCAGACCAATTTAGATCTTGTTTAGATCTTCATAATATTAGAAATTTGTATTTAGTTTTGGGATCTCATATTCAAAATTTGCGATTAGGTCTTCAGTTATGATGTTCAAAATTTAAGTTTTGGTCTTCAGTTTTGACGGTTTCCCTAGTCAACGGCCAGGACAAGGTCCAAACCCTCTCCTGGACAATATGAAGACCTAAACGCAAATTTTGAATGTTCTGCAAGACCCTAAAACTAAATAACTCTTAGATTTATTTTGGAGTTTGAAGATTTGAAAACATGGTTTGAAATGATGAAAATCCATTAACAAAACTGGTAAGTTTTATTTAAGTTATGAGATATTTGGGAGTTCCAAATTAGTATTGGAGTTGTATAAAAAAGAGAGGAAAGGACTTGGCGTTTAGAACGATGTTTTGTAAAAATTGAGTTTTGCCAACTCCACTATTTGGAGTTATAAATTGTGTTTTCTCCCAACTCCAAAATCCCAAACACATCACACAGTTTCGTTGGGGATTAGAAATGGAGATTTTGCCTAACTCCAAAAACCAAAACACATCACACAATTTTGTTTTTGAGTAAATTACAGGAAACCTCTTCAACGTTTTTATTTTATTTTTATTTAATTATCCCTTACAGTTATTTGTGATTTCTGTCATTGGTGGTCATGTGCAAATGCCGATTCCAAAGGAGGACCAAAATGCTCCTTTTTGGTATGAACTCACATTTCTTCACAAACAATACTCTGATATCCTCAATAGATTTTCGAAGAGTAAATTCATCAAACATGTCAGCGAGCGTAGCTCCCAGTATATCTCCCCTATATCCAGCTCCTAAATTTCTCAATCCTAAAAATCCCAACTCCGAAGCTAGCAACAAAGACAACAAGAACCAATGGAGGAGCGGCTGTGGAGGAGGAAGTTAGTCCAAACGTCTGCAGTGGCGGATGAGGAGAGGGATTTCTAGGATACCCATAGAAAATGGCGGAAGAAACATCCTTACAATGAAATACTTTGAACTTGGCTCGCTGATTGGCACTAAATTGTGCTATATAGCTGAGTACAATTCCTTCCCTCCTTGAAATTTTCTCAATATGAAACATGTAAGAGATAATATTGATTCACTGAGAGATTACAAATGTAGTAGCGTGCCATCTCGCCATCTAGGATCCAATAATCGTTACAAAACCAAACTTCAATATTAATTGTCACATATTCTAAAAAAGCTACAATATATCACAGATTTCAAAACTTCTTTAACAACTTCCCCTTCAATGGTACAAAATAGACAGATCAAATTATTGTGGCGCCAATTGTTGTTTCTTTTCATTGGAAATTTCTTAAAGTAAACTCATGCATGCTATCAAAGTCGAGGAGTGGACACATGTTAGGCACTTGAAGTATCCTTTCTGTCGTAGGAAAGAAAAGACCATTGAGAAAAAGACAAGTAGACATCCAAGTAAATCCCGCTCGTAATCTAAATCCTTCTCAAATCTTTAATGTGGCCTTTACCCGCTCATCAAAATTTATCCATTGCCGTTGTGTGTGTGGAAAAAGGCCAGAACATGGCAATCATTAGAAACTATTGATGGATTGAAATATAATTCTTATTTTTAACCACCACAATTCTTTCTTTTTTGAGAGAAATGGTGGGCGATACTCTCCTCCATGTTTGATTGAGGAGTTTTAATGAAACAATATACATCTAAGCTATTGCCTCCAAGTACATTAACAAGTTCCACAAAGGCACTACTGCCTACCATGTTTTTTAAGGAAAAATGGGACCCCCCCCCCCCCCCCCCACAAAAGTGGTAACATAACCAAGTCAGTATATACCAACCCAACAGGAATACAACTAAAAAGACTCCCAAAATGCATACCCATATAAAATACCATGTTGTTCTCTATCCCATACAACATACTATGCTGTTTTCATAGACCAACAAACAAAAACTAAAGTCAAGCTTAGACAATTCTTCGCAACCAATCCATCCAAAAGAAGAAGACAAAAAAAAAGACCCAGACACACAGTTATTTACTGCAACAAAATCCCACCAGACTCTCGTATGTCAACGAGCTACTTCATAGCTATCGCTCCTCACCCACTCCCAATATCAGCCTTGTCACCTGGGTAACGTCCCAATCATTCGCTTATGTCCAAAGTAGAATATTAAGCGTAACCTTGGAAATCCCGTACAAGTCTTTGAAGACTACTCTCCTGAATGCAAGTCAAGCTTGCTAGGAGAAATTAAGAGCGATTAAAAATGCTAGGGTGATTACGGCAAAGCTGAACAGAGTAATCCGCTAGAAAAATTTGACAATTGCTAAAGCCGCTAAAAACGTAGTAGAAGCTGCTGAAGAAAGATAGCAAAATAAACTGATGGAATCAAAGCTAATAGAGTTAGCAAATCGACATACTGGGGTGATGAAGATCACTACTGCTCAAAGCGAAATTCGACCATCTCCGTCGATCCGCTCATAATCTCCGTCGATCCGCTCATACGAATCAGCAAGTTCGGAGGAACTTATGGAACGCTCGTTGTCACTGACATGCAAGGAATGACGCTCGGAACAAAAACACTCGACTGCATTTAGAGGATTCTCTTTATTCTTCGTTTTCTTCACTGAGCAGAAAGTATTGGGCCAACAACTTAAATATGGAAGCAATCACCTGAAAGTGGTAACCGTCTACTAAAAACGTAGGTAAAAGATCAGGGAGTAACTCCTGAATTAAAATGACAGTTAATAGCAGCAATTCCCTAATAATAGGGCATGTACAAACATAACAGCCTCCAAGAGCGGCAAAACTGCAACGTTGAGATAGAGCATTCCGCGGCGCTACATCTCTGCGGAATCGTAGAACCGCAGCTCCACTGCAGTCTTGCGGAATCGCAGCTCCATGGCACCACTGCTCTGCGTTCTCCGCTACGCTTCTGCAAAGCTCGTGCGCTAGCTCGACGAATGTGCGAAGTGCGCCATCAAAGCGCCTTTCGCCCACATCCAAGCCATAGCTAGGCCTCTTTAGGGCGTAGCTCCAAAGGAATTTTTCCATGAAATTAGTGGCAAAACAAATGCTTATTATGGGATTTGAACCTTGTCCATTGTAAAATTTTCTACCATACTAGCCATTTGAGCTAACACACCTCGTGTGTACAAGACAATAAATTATAGTTCAAAAATTGAAATATACACACTTGGGATTTACCTCAACATGAATAGTGTACCGGATCGCTAATGACAACCATTCTTAAGTGTTGTGTGCTTCTAAATATTTTATTATTCAAGATAACTTTATTTCTTTCTAACCAAATATGCCACGAGAGAGCCACACCATCAAATCGCAAACTTTTTGGAACAATCTAGGGACCACTTTTTTCTCTAATATTCCCAGGGAGATTTGTAAGATCCAGGGAAGCCGTGAATCCCAGACTTCAAAAGAAAGTGCTACCATATGAGTTTAGATCTCTTACAGTGTAAGAGCATATGGTCGACGGTCTTTCTTCATTCCAGACTCGAAGGATAAGTGTCTTGTCTTGACCATTTGCTCTTTATCAGGTTGCCTCAGGTTTAGATGGCATTGTTGTAAGCTGTGGGGAGCTTTTATCTTCCAGTCTACCTTGCTGAATTGAGGATTTCTCCCACCATTGTTGAGGTGTTTGTAGAGTGATTTAACCAAAAATTCTCCTGATCTTTTCCATCTCCACTTGCACCGATCTTCTTGCTCTTCAGCTTGCGGTTTCCACGGCTCCAAGAAACTAATCAGATCATCCTCAAGATTTTGTAGATGTAGACCGAGGGACCTACGAAAGTGAGGGTACCATCTCCCTCTCTATTGCATATTGGCTGAATATGACTTGTTCTAAGCTTCCTCATATAGTTATGGAAACCTATCTTTTAGAGAGATCTCGTTGCATCAGAGATCTTCCTAGAAGTGAATGAAATTACCATTACCTATTGTGATGTTAGTGGAGTAAAACATGTTAGTAGAAATAGTTCCAACTCTGTATTTAGACTCCGAAATTAAAATATAAATAAAATAAATAAATGATACCGAGGCTTGAACTTGGTTCAATGTCCTTAAGACAATATTTGTCCCGCACTGGTGCTTACGGTTTAATGGCGATTAGTCTCCCAGGATACAACGGTTCTTTCCTTCGGTAGCAGCACTTCACAACGTAGGAACTTGTCGAAGCAACGTTGGTTGTCTCTCTCTCTCTTAGACTAATTAATGCTATTGATTGAATGAATGAGTGCTCCAAACACTTGTGCATTTATAGAAATAAAGAGACACGGTGGAAAGGACACACCTTTCCAATAAATAGATTCGTACACCTCTTCAAAGATTCGTTGCCATAGATTCGTTGATATAAAATAATTAATAATATTATTATTACAAATATACATTCACTTTTTTCCAACAAAACATATCTTTGTATTTTTGTACCCCACACCAAGGTTATGAACAAATTCTGTTGACAGTATCCCTGTTTATCCAGATGCCCTTGCCTTGCGCATATTTTCAATTAATAAGATGGACTAAGATGGAGTTTTTATGTATCCAACTTTTCCAACACCATTTATTAAGAAGAGCCTTATTCATTCTTTGTAAATCAATGATTCCCATTCCCCCATATTCCTTGCGCTTACATGCAATTCCCCACTTAACATAATGGTATCTCTTAGCCTGGTCACTTGTTCTTTCCATAAAATCCTTCTTCTTAATTTATCTATCCTATTCATAGCTCATTTAGGAATCTCGTACATTGACATGGCATAGTACGGGATGGATGTGAGGACTTAGTTCAAAAGGGTGATTCTTTCCCCTAATGATAATAGCTTTCCCTTCCACCCCTCTGGTCATTTCTTTATTTTTCTCAATGATGAAGTTCCAATCATTTTTAAGAAGCTTTCCTTTTCTCATAGGGAGTCCCAAGTATTTGATTGAGTACCCTTTTGAGAATCCATGCCGCCAGTGCACTATTCCCCTGTGTTGTTCGCCTAATTTCCATGGGGTGAGTACTATGAATACTATTATTTGGCTGGGATCTCATGAAGAGAAGATGAGGGTATCATCTGCATATTGGAGATTGATGCAGCTCTTGCTGAAATTTCTATCCCCCTAAACCTACGAGATTTCCCGATTGCTTTCCTTATGAATAATATTGTAAAGACCATCAGTAAATCAGCAACTAGTGTGAACGTTAATGGTGATAGCGGATCACCCTGTTAAGGTCCCTAAAACGTCTCTCTTTCCCCTCTTGGCTGTTTACTAATATTGTTGATTTGCTGACATTAGCCGTTGTTTAATCCATTCTTTCCACTTCAGACCAAAACCCTAACTTTGGAGGCATTCTGTCACACAATCCCAATTCACTCGATCATAGGCCTCCTCAAAATCAGTTTGAGGAGAAATCCATCAATCTTTCTCTTTTTGCAATCTTGAATTATTTTCTTAGCTTCTTTAAGAGGTCAAGGCTAATTGGATGGTAATCCCGTATGGCTTTGCATTCCTCTTTCTTGGGGATGAGGACTACTTGAGTATAGTTAAGTCTGTTCATATCCAACTGGTTTATGAACATCTCATTAAAATCTCTATGATGTCCCCTTTGACAGTCGATCAGAATTGTTGGTAAAATAGAAGAGGGAACCCATGAGGGCCAGGAGCACTTTCTGCCGCCAATTCGAACGCTGCCCCTTTTATTTCCTCTATAAAGTACATTTTCTAAAAGTCCTACACCCCTACTCTGGAGTAGATGATAGTTATGTCATGTCATGTGGATCCTCAATGATCCAGGTTGTGGAATCTGGGATATTGTGTCTTTGACTTTCGTTGAGCCTCTCTCTTGCCGCCCCATCCCATAATTGGATATTTAGATTATCAGTGAATTAGTACTGAAATAAAAGTAAAATTAGTTTACTTAAAAGGGTCATATAACTTTGCATGTTTAAAATAGGAAATGTTTGAAAAAGGAGAGAAACAAAAGTATAAGAAGTACTTTTCTTAAACATACACATGGATATACCACAAGTAGTCTCATTTTGAGAGGAAAAACTGATTTACCTGAAGACTGAATAGTTTATCTCATTCTAGTTGGTCCCAAAAAATGAATAACCAGACCTCGTCCGATTCTATAATTTTTTGACACATTGCACAGGTAAAGTTACTTAACAACACATTTTGGATGTAGAGCTTTGCGTTGGAGAAACATAGTGGAGCAAAGTGCTACACATTGTCTGCAAGGGATCTGTCGATCATATGGGGTGATCATGAGTCATATTGGAGATGGGTTTCTCTCCCTGAATCCAGGTAAATTGGATCCTATGGTCAAAACCTTCTTATCTTCAAGATTAGGAAATTGTTGCGTTTTTGTTCTTCTCTAAGATAACTGCAAATGTTCTTGGATCATATTTAGATAAATTTGCCATTACCTGTCTGTAATCTGTAAATGGATCTTGAGAAACCGATTACATATGTACTTGATATAGTATGTGTTCCAAGTGATTAACCAACAACAACATGAATCATTTGATGCGTGAATAGAGGAACTATAAATCTTAGTCAAAAACCCTAGGGGAAGCATATTTGCCTAATTTTCTCAAATCTGGAAACAATGACCACCTTCATGACTGCATTTCTGATTCAGGTTCACTGCGGGCTCATCTTGTCTGTCAAATAGCAACTTCAGGGACAATCTCATGGGATTCCTAAGTAGCCCATTTCTGTTCTCTTGTTGCAAATGTTTAAAATCCAAACTCTTTCAAATCCATTATAATCCCCCTCAATTTAAAATACCTCTACCTTCTCAGTGATGTTGCATAGTTCAACCAGCAACTCCAGATTTAATAAGTTTCTCAGAATTAACTCATGTTTCTTATACTTAAAGATGGTATTGTAATCACTTGATCCATAGATTAGTAGTTCTAAAGCATTAGTTTGGCAGACTGGTTATGTACATTGAACTAGAAAGTATGTATCAATATAGACATCTAATTTTACATAGTGAAATAGATCAGACTGGATATACATGTACGTATATAAATTTTCACGCTTGGACGTTAAAATATGTATACATGGATCGGTAATTTGCCTCGGTTTAAACTTGGAAGGATGTTGCCTAATTGTGTTATCAGGTTTGCGGAAGTGGCTGAGCTCTGGGACGTCTGTTGGCTGGATATCAGTGGCAAGATCGACAGTGGAGCACTTTCCTCATGTACCGCCTACAAAGCATATCTCATCTTTAAACTAACCCGTGAAGCTTATGGCTTCAAGAGACCCCCACAACAGGTATCAGTGAGTGTCGGACCCCACATTGTGGAGAACGAAGTCTGTTTGCAGCCCGAGAATCCATCCGTCCATAGGGTCCCTCGTGCGAGGAATGATGGGTGGATGGAGATAGAGATCGGGGATTTCTTCGTTGGAGATGGCAGCGAGGGAGAAGTGACCATGAGTTTTAGGGAAGTGAGATCTATGCATTGGAAGCGGGGGTTAATTGTCGAGGGCATTCAGGTGAGGCCCAGGTAAAAGAGGTGGTTCTATCATTCCCTTCATATAGCTGCAATGAAGAGGAATAAAATAGCAGTGTCTTGGAAAGATAGGTTTGTCTAACGTATCTTAGTCCAAATGGGGTTCACTTCTTCACTCAAAATATTACTTGTTGGTTCTGTTGTTCCATTGTAGCTGAATCTACTGTTTGAAATACATTTGTATGGTACTACTACTCGTAATTGATTTTATTTTATTAAAGTTGACAAATATTATGGTTTTATTTGGATTGATCATCATGCAATGAACGTGGAAGATCGGAATCTCAATATCCCTGCGCTTAAATATTAGTCGCAGCATACTTAGTGGGTAGCCTCCTTGGGTAGTAGGTGGAGATAACGCTCATGGCCGGGTGGGTTCTATTCCATGAGAAAGCAGATTATTCCTTCTAATTAATGGTGGGTATTAAAATATATATACAGTTGAACTTGGGAAAAAGCGGGCTTTAATCTTTATAGCTACTACATTATGATTTGTTGTAATTCTCGTCTAGGAAGATGAGATCTTGCTTTGATACAGCGAATCACATATGCATTGACCAAGTGAAGAGTACTTGTCAAAATGAAACTAATTTGGACAAGAAGAAAAAGATTTTGGATAATTGAGATGTAAGTTGGTTATAGCATTTGTCGCGGAGAAGGCAAAGGTTGAACGTCAAGGGGAATAGAGAAAAGGGAGAGCTCAATACATATCACCAATATTTTACGATCAGGAGTGGAGAGCCACGAGTGCCAACGATAGTTGAGCATAACTATTAGCAAATAAATGCTTCAAACTAGATAATTATAAAAGGAAAAAGGGGGTATAGGCCGGCTCTAGGCTTGTAGAGGCCTATGTGAAAATTTTGGAGTCTGTAATTTTAGAGGACTTTGTAAAATTTAGGAAGATTTGTAAATTTTTAGCAGCAAATTTTCTCTAAAATAATATATTTTAATATATTAGATGTAGAGAAAGAAATTTAGAAAATTTTGATAGTGAAAAAAGTTTCGTCATTTTGTGTAGCATAATTTTTGTCGACCGTTGGCCAATGGTGGGATCCTTCCTTCCCCTCGCTTGCTATATACATGGAGATACAAGATGGAGATATAAGGGAAAGTGGGGCAAAAGAGAGGAAAGAAGGGAAGAAAGAAGAGGAGAAAAGAAGAGAAAGAAGGAAAGAGCTGCAACAAGCACGAGAGCAAAAAGGATTAATTTTTTGTAAGTTAAGTTATTTATTTTAATAAAATTAGTTGTTTATAAAATTATTTTTAATTTGATAGTATATATTTAATGCTAACCCTAAATTCTACCATAAAATCATAATCCTAAGCCTAAACTCTGATCGTAAAATCTAATCCTAAACCATAAAATTCCAATCCTAACCCTAAACTATAAACCCAAACCCTAACATGTTAACCCTAACCCTAACTCTAACTCTAATCCTTTAACCCTAATCCTAAACCAAAAATCCTAATTTTTTAACCATAAAATCCTAACCCTAATCGTAAACCATAACCATAAAATTCTAACCCTAAAGCATAACCATAAAATCCTAACCCTAAACCACAACTTTAAAACCTTAACCCTAAACCATAATAAAATTCTAACCCTAAAACATAACAATAAAATCCTAACGCTAAACCTAAATTATAAGCCCTAACCTTAAATCCCTAATAAAACCCTAAACCTAACTATAAAACCCCAATCCTTTAAACATAACTATAATGTTTAACCATAATCCTAACAATAGGATCCTAACCCTAAACACTTAACCCTAATCTAATTATTTTGATGATAGACATTTTACAAATAGATGGCCAAAATGATAAAGGTATTCTAGGTGGACCCACTATTGACGTCAGTATCTAGTAGCGCCAGACACATATAAAGTTTGATATTTTGTGACAAGTATATTTTTACATTCATTTTAACTGTGAGTTATATAATTTCTATTTTATATACCTAGCAAAAACAAAATCTATATACTTTATATATATATCTATACGGTTATGGCGTCGATGTACGATTGCGAGAGAATGACATGGTGATACAAGAGGAAGTACGACGAATGAAAGCTGACTAGTGAGCACAAGTCATTCGTGCATGACTTTGGCTTTTAGCATATTGACAGACTACATTTTCTACGTCACGATAGAGACTTCATTCTAAGTCGCATTGACTGTTGGATGGCTCAGACCCAACACATTCAAGCTTCCGGTTGGAGATATGTCCATCACCCCAATGGATGTGGTAAATATTCTATGGTTACCTAATACAAGTGAACCTGTAATATTTGATAAGGAGTTAGATCCTAGTTTTCTGATCGTACAATACCTAGGTGTGGATCCACCTGAGGATATATGCGGTAAAAGCTTAGTCAAGTATAGTTGCCTCCGTAAGAATTTCATAGAGCTAAAGCGTACCGCCGACACAGAGGTTCATTTGGATGACTACCATGTATGTATTTTAATATTAATGTCTGTTGGTGTTTTTGCCTTTAGACGAGGAAAGATAGTCCCACATCGGCTACACCAAATGGTGAGTATCTCAATATAATGCATTGCTTGTGTTGAGGTGTGCACATGAGGTGTGGTGGGCACAAGTGTGTGTCATGTGGGAGTATTTTTCTAGAAGAAAAAAGGATTAATTCCAACAAAGATGCAAATTAATTTTTGTTGTGTGGACTCGGACTCGGACACGGACTCCAGGATGTCTCGTGCATGCACGGGAGTGTTCGGAGGGTAGGCATGGACTGGCACACTTCTATGCTGATTGTGGGATGATCTAAAATATCAAACTCTATTTTTGAGTATTGGTATTTTAGTCCCACATCGGATAATAGAAGAGGTGAAGTCTCACTTCACTCTATAAATAGAGCCCTTTGGCCTCCTTTGAAAGATGCACCAAAGAAGAGAGTTAAGGAAGTCCGTAAAGTTCAGGAAGCTCGTTCAAGTCTCAAAAATTGACTGACGAGCGATCCAGAAGTTCTCTAAGAACTTGCTGGTTCCTGGAAGCGGATCGTATATAGGCGAATCTTGCTTTGAGCAACGGTGATCTGATCACCCCAGCAAAGCTGCCTTTCTCTTTCTTCTTTCCTTCTCTGATCTAATCAGAAACCTCTTGTGGGCTTTCGTCGCTGCTGCTGCTAGCAACTCAATTTGTACCTTCCTAAAAGAAGCTCTACATTCGTTTGCTGTTGTAACAAAATTTCTTTAGATTTTTGTTATCCAGAATCCTGTAATGCCTGTGTTCGTATTACGTATTTTAGGATACGTATACGTATTTTATTCTATATTGCCTGATTCCTTGTTTAGTTTTCTTCTTGGCTTGGCTTGGTTTACTCTCGGTTTGGGTTGGCTTGGTTCGGCCGGCCCAATGCTTGGTTCATCATGGGCCAAGGGTGGAACACCTTAGCCTATGCTTCTCCTTCATTTTCACCACAACCCCCCCTCTTTATTATCCCCACCAACCTTCTCTCTCCTCCATAGTTCTCATTTACTTCTCCTTCCCCCACCATTACTTTTCTCCACCAACCAAGAACACCATAGGCAAGTGCAACTTGCTTCCACAAGAGAACCCCTTTTTGATGGTTTCATTAGCTTCTCCTCATGATTCTAAACCACATTAGAACTTGTCATTTTCCATTTTGAGGCTTTAATTCTTGTAGATCTAGAGTCTTGCTATTTTCGGATTTTTGGTGGTTTTGATCTATCAAACTTCCTTGTTTTCAAGTTTTGATGGTTCCATGTGGTAGAGAATTTCATTCTACCCAATTTTGACCTTTGGAAAGTTGGATTCGGACTTATTTTGACCAAGATATGGACTGTTGAAGCTTAGATTCAACTTTAGAGTTCTTACTGTTCTTGCCATTTGGAGAAGACAGTGAACAGTGAGCTAGCTTTTTAGCTTACGCCACTGAGCTGTACGCTGCTCTTTAGCGAGCGTACGCTAGCCTTGGTACGCTGCTCTTTAGCGAGCGTACGCTAGCCTTGGTACGCTGCTCTTTAGCGAGCGTACGCTAGCCTTGGTACGCTGCTCTTTAGCGAGCGTACGCTGCCTGTTGGCAGCGTGTCTTTTGCGTACGCTGCCTGTTGGCAGCGTGTCTTTTGCGTACGCTAGCGTGAGCGTGTCCTAGACCCTTTCGTACGCTAGCTCAAGCGTATGCAGTCTTGAGCGTACGCTAGCTTGAGCGTACGCTGACCTGTAGCTTGAGCGTGCCCTTGTGTACGCTGACCCTTGCGTACGCTTCCCATTGGAAGTGTATGGGCCCTTTGGTACGCTAGCTTGAGCGTACGCTGACCTGTAGCTTGAGCGTACGCGTGCCTTGGTACGCTAGCTTAAGCGAGCAAGGTGTACGCTGGCCTGAGCATAGTTTGACCTGAGCGTATGGCCTTTGGCTGACTTGGTCTCATGTCAGCATGTTAGATTTGGTTTTATTTTCCTTAAGCTTGGCTCTTTTATAGCCCTGTATATTGATATTTTATTAGATATTTTACGCCCATTTTATATCCTTACGCCTTTTGTCCTGAACTTGATAATTGCGAATTTACTTGATATGTTTGGAATTGACAATTGAGCCTGACCTGATAGTGACCCGTAGTGGTGCACTCCTGACATGAGTAACCTGACATGACCTGATAGTGGCCCGTCGTGGCGCACTCCTGACAAGTACACTTGGCATGATAACCTGATATGATTTTCTTGATAGCTGTTGCGACGGCTACCTGATATGACATGACCTGTATAATTAACCTGGACACCGTGGGCGATTGTGCTTGTATAAATAAACCAGTCCTGTCTTGCATCATGTCTAGGATGGGACTCCTGAGTACCACGGTCAGGAGTACCTATTGAAATAAACTAAGGACTAACAACTAGATTAATACATTAGTCATGAAGAGATTTCCCAGCTACAGGCAATCCCGTTACCTGGGCACGCCTTGGGATCTGTAGCCTGCCGTCGAGTAGGGCACATTTCCAGCACACTGTCATGTGTTGCTCCCTTCAAGCTACCTAAGGGTACATTCGTTTCCTGGACGATGTACCCACCTGAATTCAACTCTAATCTTTTAACCCGGGGAACCTGGATGGTCTGCAGGGCTTGTGGCTGTGGAATAATCTCACTGCATCTTGTTAGTAATTAGGCTTGTAACAACCCTAGTTAGTTAAAGTATCAAGCCGTAATTCTTGCTTGGCCGTGAAGTGATTGGACGGAGTCTAACCAGTCTAGTCCTGCCCTGATCCTGTTCCAGATCATTGAATGACCAGAATGCTTGTATTTATTTTACCGATAAATGGTGAGAATTCCAAGCTCTGTTCAGACGAAGGGTTACAACCCCGGTCCTTGTTTGGTTTACGGGTTGTAACCTGGTTATCTGAATAGTTCCATGGTTATCTCGTCGTATATCATCCTGGTGTATTTTTTTTATTTCCAGTTCTTACTTTTATTTATATCTTATGCTGATTGCTGGTTTTAGTTCTTAAGTGAAGCCTCCTTTGTGGCACTTGCTCTTTCTGGGGTCTGACCCAGCTGGTTTTGTATGGACAGATTTCGGAGCAGCTCCAGAGGATCTACCGACCTTCCTGCCAGATGGTGAACACTAGAAGGAATCCTGGCAACGAGTGGGTTATTTTTGGCTCTCCCACTCTATTGTAAAAATATTCTTTTGAGGCGTTTAGCCGACGAGCACCTGTTTAGCTCGATTGCACTTACTTACTGTCTGCCTACGGGCTGTAACATGATTAACAGATCCTAGGGTTGATCATGTATGACTAAACTCTTGCTAGTCCTAACATTTTGTAACGATTAGCTTCATGATCAACTGAATATGTAATGTTTGGGACGCCTTACTATTGTATATTTAATGATCATACATCTTGTGACTTTTACTTACTTGCTTGTGATTGAGACACTAGGCTTGTTCATGACCGTAAGAGACTGCTGGCTTGTAGATAAACCCTCATGTATCCTAGACAGCCGTGACCGTATAGCGAGATGGATCTCATTTCATATACGTAGCTGGCTATGTCTGCCCCCGCTCTCCAGTATTCTGGTTCTGGGGCGTGACAAATCCTCCAAGGATCTCTGTAGTGCACCTTTTTTGAAGTATTGCTATGAAACGTTGTTGCTATTTTGACAACTGTTTCGATTTTCTGTTTTCCATCAAAAATTACGTCTCGGGAATAACAATCTCAAAGCAAAATTTATATTCGATGGAAAACAACCATACAAACCTTCTTGACACAAGTTTTAACAAAGTTGAGAAGTTTGACGGGGAGCATTACAACGTGTGGAAGAGAAAGGCTAAGTTTATCGCAACGATATGGCTAAGTGAGTAAATCGACTAAGTTCAAAAGAAAGGCTAAGTTTTGCAACTAAAAGAGAAAGGATAAGGTTCTAGAAAAGAGATAGCATTTTTCAAGACTCTGCAAAATAGTCATTGGACAACTTGTCGACAAAGTGTAGTTTTCTCGAACGTTTGCCCAGGCCAAGGGACCGATTCGGCCCAGGAGGAACAAGTATAGCAAGCGCCAGCCTTACATCGGCGTGGGTTATTCGGAAACTTTCGCACAGGGCTTGCTATCCGCCGCGAAAGGGTTGTCGTCTAGCCCAACTATAGTCCGTGATGGCTTGACATTTCCAGTGAACTTCACATTCCTTCACTGCTTGAACTAATATGACACAGGATGAATATGATAGTGCTCAATGTATACAATTTCATATGCTTGCCTCAGAACATGTTAACATGCAAACCGATCAGGATGGTTAGAAAGATCACAGAAATAGCTAGCTAACATGTTTATAAAACTGTTTGAATCAAATGCAGAGCTTAGATTTTAATTAGCCATTCGCCAGTACATGTGATCGTACTGATCCTCGCTCTTTGCAGGTCCCGTGAATCAGGAAGGATGTGCCAACTAGCTCGACGATGTTCGTGATTTTGAAGCTTCGGCCGCGTGTCGAAGACTTTCCCCGCAACTCCACTTTTGAAGACTCTCAACTGTCTAAGAAATATGGCTCAGCGTTCATCTATTCCAGGTCACTGGAATACTCTATTGTAAATTGAAGGATGTGTGCAATGTATGGAACGACTATCTCATCGGCACTCTTTTGTAATTGAGTCATGTTGTAGCCTGCACGACATAAGTCCTGTACTGGAGTCTGTAAATGATGTATATTATCAATAAAGATCAAAGTTCTCTTATTTAATGTGTGATTCAATTTGTCTGCTTGCTCTCTTAGATATCGTGTTTCGGATTATCTTATGACTATGTCTTGTGTGACCGCAAGTTGGGTTCGTACGACGTCACGCCCGGGGGACGACTATCGATTCGACGGAATCAGGACATAACATAATGGTATCTGAGCACGGCTTTACATCCTTGGCCTCCAGTGTCGAGTTCTAGTCTCAAAACGTTGACCTCGTGTCGATGAGATGAGTTGTTTCATACGCTGAACCCAGGATATTTTATGAAACTGACGAGAGTTGCCTTTCTTTTTCCTGCAGTTGTGGAACCTCGGGCGGAGGATGAGACGAGCGCTTCCAGCAGCTCGAGTAGTTCCGGACTCGAGCATTCCGTCAACCCAATGGAGATGACGCCTACCGTAGCCGGATCCTGCGGCGACCCGATACAATGGATGCTGCAGATGCTTAAAATGCAGGAACGCCAAAATGAGCTCCATCGTCAGCAGGAGGAGGCTCGTCAAACCCAGTTTGAGAATCGGTTCGAGGCTCAATTCAAGCTGCAGCAGCAGCAGCTGAATACACTCCAATAAATAGTACAATCGGTTGTGGCCAACAATAATTCAACGATGACGCCTACCATGATCGAGCCTGTGGTTCGATCCAACGAAGCTGAACCGAAGGCGCCCGTGCTCTCACCTGCAGCACCGAGAAGTTATAACTTCGACGTGTCAAAATTCACAAAAAGCTATCGCACCTCTTTCAACGGCACAAAAGATCCCTCCGTGGCGATCGACTGGTTGGAGGAGCTGGAAGACCAGTTTGAACTTCTGGGTGTCGAAGACTCGAAGAAACTCATGTGTGCTCAACTCCTACTTCGAATGAACGTGCATGATTGGTGGGCCGTGCAAAAGCGGACAATTTGACATGAAGACGAGACGACGGCGATCTCGTGGGCGACATTCAGAAAAGCGTTCGAGACTGAATATCTTTCTGTATCCGTGCGACAGGAAAAAGAAAATAAATTTATGCAGTTGAGGCAAGGGAATATGACAATACGATAGTATGCGACCAAATTCAACAAACTGGCCAAATTTGCTAGAGCATATCTACCTATAACTGCAAGTCGAGCTCGACGATTCGAAGTGGGCCTGCGTTCCTCTATTCGTGCCCATGTTTTGGTGCCTGAATACAAAACCATAGGCGAGAAACTCAACCATGCCCTCCGTCTGGTGTCCGAGTATCCTCCTGCTACTACTGGCGCTGTTCACTTTAATAACAAATGCCATAGTAATACGGGAGGCAACAATGCGCACAAGCGTCAAAACTGCGGCAACGGAGGTAGCAACCATGTAAAGGATCGAATAGTCTACAATTTCTGCCACAAGGAGGGGCACGTGGCCAACGAGTGTCGATTGAAGAGTGGAGCATGCTTTCGGTGCGGCCGAACAGACCACATTGCACGCAACTGTCCGAAGAAGCCGAACCAGCACCCCTAAGAACACCAACAAAACTGGAACAAGCACCACGGGCTCCACAGACTGCACAACAAAATGGCCAAGACCGTCGCCCCAATGCTCAGGGCTGCGTCTACGCCATGACTCAAGACAAAGCGTTCGTCTTTGACACAATTGTATCAGGTATACTGCATTTCAATAACAAACCTGCTCGTGTACTGTTTGATTCAGGTGCCACGCATAGTTTTATATCGGCGGACTTCACCGCCGAGCACAAATTTCCCCTGACACCACTAGGTCTCGATCTTACTGTTAGCATACCGTCGGGCATGCCACTACTTGCAAATTTAGTCTGCGAAGACGGAATCATCTGTATAGGTGGTCAAAAGATCAGTCTTGATACGATAGTTCTAGATATTAAGGACTACGACATCATTTTGGAGATGGATTGGCTCGGCCCGTGCAATGCAACCATAGACTGTGCTAAAAAGAGGGTCACAATTCGCATACCTGGAGTGCTTGAATTCTGCTATTCGTGTGGTGAGGCATCGCCGACCTGCATGGTGATCTCCGTAATATTTGCTCGACGAATGCTGCATTCCAGGTGCGAAGGCTATCTAGCGTCCATTCGAGACATGCGACAGGATGGTGCAAACGCGGGTCAGACTTGCATTTTTGTGAACGTTTCGATGGGTTATCATGACTTGTGTATGCGATTACAGGTGATCGCGTAGGCGACGTCAGCGCAGCCAACCGATCCCTCGCTTGAAGCAAGTCTAAGGCGAGTGGCTGGCCTCATTTACCTCAACCCTCTACTTCAAAATCAATATGAAGTTAAATGAATACTTGTCATCATAGTATAGAATCAAAGAAATCATGGCACAATTCTTCACAAAATACTTGCTATCAAACTGCCGATATTGAAAATTGAAACATGCTTTCTTATGCAATTTCACTTAGCCTATGCCAAACAATGAATGAATCGATTAATGTTTATCGCAACGATATGGCTAAGTGAGTAAATCTACTAAGTTCAAAAGAAAGGCTAAGTTTTGCAACTAAAAGAGACAGGATAAGGTTCGAGAAAAGAGATAGCATTTTTCATGACTCTGCAAAATAGTTATTGGACAACTTGTCGACAAGGTGTATTTTCCTCGAACGTTTGTCTAGGCCAAGGGACCGATTCGGCCCGGGAGGAACGAGTATAGCAAGCGCCAGCCTTACATCGGCATGGGTTATTCAGGAACTTTCGCACAGGGCTCGCTACCCGCCACGAAAGGGTCACCGTCTAACCCAGCTATAGTCCGTGATGGCTTGACTTTGCCAATGACCTTCACACCCTTTCTGGGCTTAACTAATGCACGTGACATGGGATGAATATGATAGTGCTCAATGTATACAATTTCATATGCTTGCCTAAAAACATATTAACATGCAAATCGATCAGGATGGTTAGAAAGATCATAGAAATAGCTAGCTAACATATTTATAAAACTGGTTGAATCAAATGCAGAGCTTGGATTTTAATTAGCCCTTCACCAGTATATGTGATCGTACTGATCCTCACTCTTTGCAGGTCCCGTGAATCAGGAAGGACGCGCCTAGCTCGACGACGTTCGTGATTTTGAAGTTGCGGCCGCGCGTCTAAGACTTTTTTCGCAACTCCACTTTTGAAGACTCTCAACTGTCCAAGAAAGATGGCTCAGCGTCCCTCCATTCCAGGTTACTGAAATACTGTGTTGTAAATTGAGGGATGTATGCGATGTATGGAACGACTATCTCATCGGCACTCTTTTGTAATTGAGTCATGTTGTAGCCCGCGCGACATGAGTCCTGTACTGGAGTCTATAAATGATGTATATTATCAATAAAGATCAAAGTTCTTTCTATTTAATGTGTGATTCAATTTGTCTGCTTGCTCTCTTAAATCTTATGTTTCGGATTTCCTTATGACTATGCCTTGTGCGATCGCAAATTAGGTTTGCACGGTATCACGTCCGGAGGACGACTATCGATTCGACGGAATCGGAGCGTGACATGTGCCTACCAGGGACAAAGTATTCTGATAAGGAGAGATAATCTTGTCCATCGTGGGACGGAGGTGGGCGGTCAGGAGTTTTGTAATGACTTTGCAGGATACGTTGCATAGTGAGATAGAACGGATATCCGAGGGGGATGTTGGAGCTCTGGTCTTGGGGATAAGAACAATGTTGATGTGGTTCATCTCTGGAGGGAGGAGGCCTTCCACGAAAAAGTTTGCACTATGGTGATCAGATCAGCGCCTTCCACGAAAAAGCTTTTTCGTTAAGGGCCTGTTTGGTAAAGTGGAAGTGAATTTGGATTTGGAATTGGAAATTCAGATTTGGATTCCATTCCAAATTCTGCATTTCCAAATACAAAAAAAGTGTTTGGTAAAGTAGGGATTTAGCATTGGATTTGGTTAAAACCCAAATCCATTGTTTGGCTAGCCAAGTTGGATAATGGTTAGGATTTCTACTTCATAGACATTCATTGTTTGGCTAGCCAAGATAGAAAAGGGTTAGGCTCACCATATTTGAAACTGGTGATCTTACCAGGCACTTGGAAATAAATTTATGCTTGTACACATATAAAACATGGTACCATAGGCAAGCAATCCAATTTCACAAACTATATTTCGTCAAATGTGATTTTCAAATATTCACAAACCACTCAGAAAAATAAAATCGATGACCAGTGAGAATCAAACAGTGTAAATTTGGGACATGATACACAAATAATAACCTGATACACAAATAATAACCTGATACACAAGTAATAACCTGATACATGAGAATGAAGTATGAAAATAAGAAGTTCAACACACACACAAACGATAACCTGATACACAAATAATAATCAAATAAACCAAGAAATGCAAGAAGAATACGAAGGAATTTTTTTGGCTCAGATTGTATAGTAAGGACATGAGCAATAATGCTATTCCCAAACACATCATCTATGTCACGACCCGGTCCCAATTACTTGGGTCGAATCGGATCATGCCCAGCCTGCACCGTTGTTGAGACGGCGGCAGTAAGCTGTATCATCCATATGCAGGTAATCAACAACTCAATCTAATTTGCCACAATCTTTATTATTCGATAAATTAAAACTTGTTCAGTACAAAGTACAATCATAAACCACCAACTGAAATAACATTGTTTTTAGACAAAACTATCAAACTGGAAAATAGCATCTAAAGAGAAGCAACATCATCATCAGGTACACCATCCTCAGGAAGCACAGCAGGGTATAGCTCAGGGTCATAGTAGCTACTAATCAGTAGCTCTGCATCCTCAATAGGACCTAAAAATATAGTCTCCAGTCAGGAGGGAGCAAAGTACAATTCATGATATTTTAACAATTGAAATTAATAATAGAATTATGCACTTTTAAACAATTTGAAGTAAATAGTTTTCCAACAGTTAAAAAAACAGTGTGATATGAATAGGCAATGAATATGACCGGATTGGGTTTGTTACAGTAATATCCTAGTGATATGGTATGGCTTATCCCCGTGTGTATGAGGGATAAGCTAATACATTCAGTTATACTAATTGGATGTGGTCATATCCACTACACTACTCCCCCAGTCTCCAATAGTTACAGTAGTTACAGTCAATGCTCTCAAAGAGAGTTTCGTGTTGTATCGTGGTTTAAACTTGCATTAAAACAATTATTAAATAATTGTAATCTACCACAAACTGTACTTGTCTTAAATTGATTGGACTGGACGGGTCGATACGTCGGGATGGGAAACAGGTTCTTCCTTGAAATCCTACATTCGGAAAACTTGTCTCAGAAAACCAAAGTCGCCAATGATGCTATACTAGTTGCAACCTCTAGTTGTGTCCTAGTCAATTTTAGTCTTTATTTTAGCTAACACAACCAAAACGCGATTATTAGTGCGTTGCAATTTAGAAACATCAATTTATATTTAATTTCGAGAAAATTGTATTTATCGGTTTATTTGGAAAAACTCGGTATTTTATAATTATATAAATATAAAACTAAGATTTTTCTTTTTAATGAGAAATACATGAATTTCTATTTAAAAATTATAACTTAACTGCTAAGTGATAAAACATTTATTATTTTGTTCTTTTTAAAATAAAAGAAATAATTATCATTTTATACTACGTTCTCATGACCGAAAATCATCCAGAAAATAAAAGAAAAATAAAACCTAAGCTATTACACTTCTCACAGTAGGAAAAACAAATGGGCTTATGCCCTTTTACAGACCTTATTACATAAATTTAAATAAGAAGAAGACAATGTTAGTCTCTAAAAATTCTACAATTTAATAAATAAAAATTAATAATGAGTCTCAGATTTTGGTCCAATCATCGTATATAGCTAATGCCTCAACGTCCGGCGAAACCGGTTTCGTTTGCACTTAGCCAGGGCCCATGGACCGGTATGGTCGTCGCCCGATAATCAAAACCAAGTTTAATAAATCTTTTGCAAAAGCCGGTTTTGGGAATTATAGATTTTATAGAAAATATTTTTCTGAAAATTTGGACAGCATTCCCTCTGTTTTCGGGATAACCCAAAACTGGGAAAAATGCCAAACCAAACATCGATAACTGTCCCAAACCAGGGAACACCAATTTCCAACCAAAATAATAATAATAACCAGAACTCGAAAATAATATCGAACCCGAAAATATCCACAACATGTTTTCCGAAATTCGGAAAACCGAAATGAACTCAGAGAACCCGAAATGAATTTCGGAAATTCCAACAGAATACTTAAAACCAAAGAAATATTCTAAAACTCACAGAATATTTTCGAAAAGGATTTCGGAAAATCCGAAAATCTCGCATACCGAATTCCCAAGGAATTCGTGGACCAAAATTCATCATAGACTATGACAGGGGACGAACTACTGTGATTACCAGAGATTACCCAAGTTGACGGAATCCGAAGGGTTGCCTCGGACTCGGAACACGCCTCGCCGGAGTTCGACTGCGTGTACAGCACCCGAGTTTGGAAAAAAAGACAACAGCGGGGTTCCGCGGAACAACACCAGAGAACGGGAAAGATTCCAGAAGAGGGGTCAGAAACTCGGAGAAGCGTCGTGGAGCTCGGGAAGCTCTGGCCCGGAGGGACATCGCCGGAAAAACCACGCAGAGGGCGGCCCTGGTCGGGATCGGCCTGGAGACTCGCGGGCGGAGCCGAGCAGGGGCGCGGGAGGCCGGGCGCGGCCGGGGAGGTCGCCGGACTCGGGGTCGGCCGGGAGGAGGGCCGCGCAGGGGAGCCGCGCGGGTCGGGGGAAATCGGTCGCCGGGTCGGGGAAACTCCGGTTAGGGCTAGGGATTAGGGCAAGAAATTGGGGAAAGAAGAGGGTGATGGGGTTGGTGAAGGGAAAGAAAATTATATAGGAGATGAGCGGGGGTTACCGGATCCGAAGGGGTGAACGGCCGGAAGAGGAAGGGTCGCCGGTTTCCGAGAGGTAAGGGGTCGGCCAATCGAAAAGCTTCGGTTCCCAGTAGATGAGAACCCAACAGAGAATGAGAGTTATAACTCTCTCTCTAAAGTTAAAGAATGGTTTTTAGCTAATGGGTTAAAGGACTACAACTATTTAGTTTGGGCCTAGGGTCATGGTCCAAGTTGATAACATAAACTTTAATGGGTTAAAAAATGGTTTATGGGTAGAAAGCTAAAGCTTTTAAATGGGTTTAAAATCCAATGGGCCAAATTTTCAGAGACTTGAGTTTCTAACAAATGGCTAAAAATGACAACTAATATAATTATTATAATTTAATATTTTACAACTCTAAAAAAAATGTTTTATGGTTCCAGTTGGGTTCGGGTCTGGCTGACAAACAAAAGTCCAAAAATTTATATTCTTGAAAAATAATAATTTTAATCTAACTAAAACATAATATTAATTAGAAAATTTACATGTTTTGATAAAATTTCCAGATTTAATAATTTTTCTAAAAATACAATTTCCTAAATTAACAACTAATAATTAATTATATTAGCTAATTAAATTATAAAAATAATTATCTGAAATTACGGGTTTTACAATCTATCACTGCCAAAATAGAAAAGTTGGTTTGTGGCAGCTCTGCTGGAACAAAATACACAATTTTGGCTGCATATAGCCTCATCACAGGCTCATAAATGAATCACGCAAGTCCAACACATAACGTCCAGGCAAAAGACAGGAGCCAAATTGGACGTTGAATCAAAATGTCCAGTAATGAAGCAAAACGTCCAGGCAGTACATATTGTCCAGGTCGTAGCAACAGCAAGGGAAAAATGTCCAGTACATAACGTCCAGTACATATTGTCCAGTACATAACGTCCAGGCAGTACCTTGAAGCACATACATATTGTCCATGCATACATATTGTCCAGGTAGTAGCAAGAGCAAAATGTCCAAGCCAAATTGGACATGAATCCTTGTGCAGACTGTAAAGAAAATATCTGTACAAAATGTTGAGTGCAGGCCAATACAGCATAAATGTTGACTGTAGGGATACAAATTGTCCAGGCATACATATGTTGACTGCAGGCCAATACGGCAAAAATGTCCATTATACGAGCCAAAATTATGTGTGAAAATAAAGGCTCAGAGTGAAAATAAAGGCTCAGAGATTGGAGTTTGTTTTCATCCAGCAAGAATGGTTACCTCTTCAACCCATCGAAGCATGATGAGGAATGCATCATACCTTAGTATCGCAGTGACCCATGCAAAGTACTAAGGAGATACCTCTTCAACCCATCACACACGACGAGGAATGCTACCATGCCCACTAAATGTTTGGTAAAATACCAAAAACATCATATTTCCTCCGTCATCACAGCCTAGAAAAGAAAACAAAAACTGAATATGAAAGAAAGGCAGGATAGTATGCTGCGAAGGAACTCCAACCCGAAACTGAAATATTGAAAAAAAGGCAGAAGGAAGACGGACAAAAACATATACAAGACAGAAAAATGGAAGAAAACAAAGAAAAGAGCAAAAATACCAAAAGCATAATATTGGTTCCCACATCAGTCTGCAAATATAATGCATGAACAGAAAGGACAAGGAAAAGTGGAAAATATGTACACCATACGATTAGTTCACCCTCATGAGAGTGCCATAGTTAAGATTCTAGAAGACAAACATATAAAACACAAATACTAGAAAAATCATGAAGAAGAAAGTGCAGACATGAAGCATACTGAAGAGCTGGACATTATGGACAGAGGACGACTTTGCTATGGTATGCAAGTGTTCTGACTTTTGGAAGTATCCAAAAGCCTCCGACCGATCTTGACACTTGAAGTAGCAAGCACCCTTAAAACCATGAACTTGATTGTAGCATTCAGGCCAATTGGTATAAACCCCAGGCACCCTTCCCCTCAGAACGACGTAGTAAGACATGGTCTGCCGGTAGGCTGTAAAGCAAAATAGGGCAGACATAGCAGATAAAAGAATAGCAGGAATGCAAGGTGAACTAACATAAATAGCAACATAGGGCAGATAAAAGAATAGGAATACAACAAGGCAAAGACAACAAAAAATTTAAAAAACATAACTTAGTAAGACCTGAAACAGCAAGGCAAACGCAACCAGCAAGACAAAAGAAGTACTTAAACGAAAAACTTAAGAAAACATGTATCCAGCAGGACCAAAAAACCTTAAAAACATGTCAGTAAGAGGGGAAATACATGAAATATAGTAAGCCATGGTGTTGCACATGGCTGCAACATATCTAAGTATTATACATTTCACGGGCTACTAGCTGCCTAATGTTTTAGAGGGGCAGACAATGCAAGTGTTCTTGCATCAAAATATTACAAAGATCAGCCCTAATTGTCTTTTCTTAACTGCCTTCATGTCGATAGTACAAATAGTTACACAAATTAGCAGAAATACTAAACTGTATTAACAAAATGAGCCATCATTTGGCTAGCTGGAATTAGTCCTGATTTGGTGGGGACAACCTCCTGGATTTGAAACCCTCCAACCACTTGCTGCGTTGTGCTAGAGGCAAACCTACAAATCTTTTAGCCTCACCCAGATTCTGAATAAGAAAATCGTAAGCAGCGTTGAGGACCTCTTCTTCATAACAGTCCACTAGATCCCATACTTTACTACCCACTTTTTCAACATGACCCCCCTCCCCCAAATGCAGAATCTAAAGCTTGACCAATTACGGTCAAAGAGTTTACCAAGTTAGGCATGTACTCCTCCACCGCATCTCTACGGCGCTTATAACCCGATGATTGTGTGCTTTTTGATTTGCTTGTTGTCTTACTTGGGATTGAAGACTTGCTAGGTTCCCTGTTCTCACCTACAGGGTCCTCATTCACATCATCCAAATTAACAACATCCTTCTTATTAAGACAATACTGGTCATAACAGGATCTAGACTGACTACCAGTTGCACGGTCATCCCCACAAACCACCCTCAACAAATCATAGTTTCGTATAGGTTTGTTGATGTATAGACACAACCTTGATTTAGCCTATATAGACAATGAAAATACACATTAGTATAAGCTACAAGTAGCCAAGTACACATAAGTTGTGAAAGTAACTATAGTACTAGCAAGTCATGCCACAATTACCTTATCAAGATCGTTATAGGTTTCTTCATCCAAAGTTATAGTCTTGCTATCCTCATCCCATCCCGTCCCTGACATGTCCTTCGCCTTCAAAATGTCCAACCATTTACCCTTTTGCACTCTAAGGTGATTTTGGACATTTATCCACGTGTAACTCTCACCAAACCTTTCATTCACAACACCCGCCCCCCGTTCCAAAGAACTCTTTTTGAAGGTTTTATCCGGCTTACCACAATTATTTGCCTCATCACAAAGAACGCTCAGAAGCAAATCGGTATGAGATTGGTGCCAACGTTTGTTGATTTGACTACCCTTCTTGGAACTATTCTTCTTAGAAGGAGATGTGGCAACCACCTCTTTGAATTCCCTTTCCGGATTAGATCCTTCACTTTGGATATATGAATATGAATCCAAAAAAGGATCCACCGATCGACTCCAGTTGATATTTGGTAGGGAATTACTAGGTGAAAGGGTGGATGTGGTTCCCTGTTGAAGGCTTGTTGTTTCTTTACCAAAAGAACAACGCCTTAGCTTTGGAGGGGCAAAGGGGCTATTACCATGTTTTCCAAAATTATCTCCTATTTTACCTGAAAACAGCACAAAAAATAACGCACTTGCAAACCAGCAAACAGAACATACTGAAATATTTAAAACTTGCGGACATAACAGAGTAAAGAAGTCATTAAACACAGCCCATGCTAATTACATGTCCTAGCAAAAGAGTTCCCCCCAACAGCAGGACCTAAAGTGTACCAAAATGAATTAATGTACACTTCCCAAAAACAAAAGTATAGTGACAGGTTTAGGTACCCTTTCCCTGGCAGTAGTCTTGCCACATTTCAGCAGCTATGTTGTCACGAAATCCTTCCCACGCCTTTTTCACGCTTCTTTGTTCAGCTTGTGAACTATTTTGCGTGAATTGTTCGAAGTGATAAACGCTCTCATTTTCGGACGTCGTCGTCCCATTCATGTCAACTTCAACGTCTAATCCATCATTAGGATCGACTCCAAGTATAAAATTATGCAAAATACAACAAATAATTACAAGATCAACTTGGGTGGAGAAGGAGTGAAATTTTTTCGATCCTAAGATGCGAAACCAATTTTTAAGTGTACCAAAGGCACATTTTATTTTGCTTCGCAATTTTGAATGCCTCCAATTGAAGAGCTCCTTTGCATTCCTAGGATCTCGTCCCTTTGTCTGGGATAGATGGTATCTCACACCCCGATAGGGGGCTATGAACCCAGGCATAGTTGTATATCTAGTATCAACTAGATAGTACTTGCCTACAACAATATGCAACACTAATAAGTTTCTATGTAACGATACTCTATAAATTTTTTAGACTATTTAATATTTAATACCTTCAATAGTTTTAAGTCCATTTGTGGGAGGCCTAGAGAGGGCATCCTTCAAAACAGTCATATCATTAGCTGACCCCTCCCAACCAGCTAACACGTAGGAAAACTTCTTATTGGGGGTAGCGGCAGCTAATACATTTTGTGTTAGTGCATCCTTCCTACCCCTAAAACGAGGGGCCTCTGATAAAGGCAGTGTGGCTTCGATATGGGTTCCATCTATCAACCCGATACAATCCTACAGTTGATTCAAGTATGTTAGTTAGGTAACTTACATTACTAACAAAATAAGTTGTAAATGTAGACTGTTTTAGGTAATAATTACCTGAAAATAAGGAAACCATTCACAATTTTGCCTTATCTCAATTGAAGTTTCAGGTCCAGGTTGCTTCATAACTAATCCACGTAGGGTAAATATAGACCCTAGTACAAGATGAAAGTATCTTGAAATCGTTTCACCCGATCTCACGAAGTCAACATTGCATACTCTGTTTTTGACTTGTGCCCTAACATGTAAAGAAAGATTGCAACCTGTTCTTCGACACAAACCTAACGACTATCTCGGAGCGACCCATTTTCCCTTAGCATACGCACTAACATATAGAAAGAAGCCGTGCTCATCCTAAGATAGGATACGCATTTGTCTTGTCCTCCCCACAAAATTCGATACATGTGCGCATCTCTCTATTGTTGTCTAATCTCGGAAGGCTCCCTAGCAATGCCAGGTCGATAATCCTCATCCTCAACCAACAAAGACATAACGACATTAATCACACTCATATTACTAGCAACAGCAGCTAGTACTGTAGGATCGTATATATCCATCCTACAAGGGGAAGCAGTGGTACATTGTACCAAAGTCATAAATTTAATATAATATTGAGTCAGATTTAACACACATTCCAACAGATTTAACACACATTAATCACAGTCATATTCAGTCACGAAGTAAAAGACGAAAACTTTCACAGAAAGAATCAAGTTAGATTTAATATATTAATCAAGTCACAAAAAGAATCAAATCGAAAAAATAATCAAGTAATTGTTGCAATGAGAATCAAGCCACAAAAACAAACAGTAATCAAGTCACAGAAAGAATCAAGTAATTGTTACAGTTATCAAGTCACAGTTCGTATCAAGTCACAAAATTAAACAGACTTTGGTACAATGAGAAACAATTCACAAAAAGAATGAAGTCACAAAAAGAACTCGAGCATACAAAGTAACTCGAACATTTAAACTAAATGTACACCCAAAAAATAAGGAACTTTCAGACATTAAATCCAGAAATTTGCACAAAAACAATCAAGTCCATAATGCACAAACTATTAATGAACAGAAATCAAACATAAAATGTAAAATATAGTAATTGTATTTAACTTTAAAAAATTAAAGACTCAGATTTAGGATTCTTTTCATCGTAGGCAAATTAGCAACCTTTGTTACCTCTTCACCCAACATAGTGTGATGGGGAATGCAGAGAAATTAAGTATAATGCAAGCAAGCTTCAGACTTAAAATAGACTCCTCTTCAACCAATCATCGTGTGATCAGGAATGCAAACAAATTTCAGTCCGGGTGTTTGGGATATCTACAAAAGTTCAAGGTTGCCACCTAAAATTTCCTGCCTCTTCAACCCATCACACAAGATGAGGAATGCTACAAAGGTCACTAACATTTGGGGTATACCCAAATACCTCCTATTTTCCCTCCTCATCATAGTCCAAGAATAGTCAGCTAATAAAGTAAGTAAATACATTATATTTACAAAAACTCGGACAAAAATTTACGTATATGATATAGATCTGCCATAAAAATATATAGATCTGAACCGACAACGTAGGAATATTTATTTTTCCTACTCGATCAGCAACAAAAATCTACAAAAACTCCAACAAAATTCACTGCATGATTCAGATCTGCCAGGAAAAGATATAGATCTACAAGATCTGAACCGACAACCAACGAATTTTTTTTCCTACTCGATCTCCAAGTATAAATGTACAAATATCCCAACAAAATTCACTGCATGATTCAGATCTGCCGGAAAAAATTATAGATCTACAAGATCTGAACCGACAACGTAGGAATATTTTTTTTCCTACTCGAACAGCAACAAAATTCTACAAAAACCCCAACAAAATTTACTGCATGATTCACCTCTGCCAGAAAAAGATATAGATCTACAAGATCTGAACCGACAACGAACGAATTATTCTTTTTCCTACTCGATCAGCAACAAAAATCTACAAAAACCCCAAAAAATTTACTGCATGATTCAGATCGGCCAGAAAAAATTATAGATCTACAAGAACTGAACCGACAACGTAGGAATATTTTTTTCCTACTCGAACAACAACAAAAATCTACAAAAACCTCATCAAAATTCACTGCATGATTCACCTCTGCCAGAAAAAGATATAGATCTAGAAGATCTGAACCGACAACGAACGACTTATTCTTTTTCCTAATCGATTAGCAAGAAAAATCTACAAAAATCCCAAAAAATTCACTGCATGATTCAGATCGGCCAGAAAAAATTATAGATCTACAAGATCTGAACCGACAACATAGGAATATTTTTTTCCTACTCGAACAGCAACAAAAATCTTCAAAAATCCCATCAAAATTCATTGCATGATTCACCTCTGCCAGAAAAAGATATAGATCTACAAGATCTGAACCGACAACGAACGAATTCTTCTTTTTCCTACTCGATCAGCAAGAAAAATCTACAAAACCCCCAAAAAATTCACTGCATGATTCAGATCAGCCAGAAAAAATTATAGATCTATAAGAACTGAACCGACAACGTAGGAATATTTTTTTTTCCTACTCGAACAGCAACAAAAATCTACAAAAACCCCATCAAAATTCACTGAATGATTCACCTCTGCCAGAAAAAGATATATATCTACAAGATCTGAACCGACAACGAACGAATTATTCTTTTTCCTACTCGATCAGCAAGAAAAATCTACAAAAACCCCAAAAAATTCACTGCATGATTCAGATCGGCTAGAAAAAATTATAGATCTACAAGATCTGAACCGACAACGTAGGAATATTTTTTTTTTTCTACTCGAACAGCAACAAAAATCTTCAAACACAACGAATAATGGGAGAACATATAGAAAGATGCTGGATCTACACAAATTAATAAACAAAATTGCAAAGAGGAGAAATTTTGGGAAAAATAGCATGCATACTGTCAGTAGTCGAGAATGAACAGAGGGAGTGACCGCAAACCAACTGGGGAGAACTGATTTTCCTGGCGGGAAGGAATACAACGGACGGAACCCTCCTTTTCCAGCGTCTCCCTCCCACTTCCGCTCTCGGAGGATGGAAGTGGAAATGGTAAAAATGAGAGAGGAACGAGAGTTATGTCTTTCCATTTCCCGAATTAAATTCCACCAACCCACACCAACCAAATATCCGGACTTAAATTCCCTTCCCCACTTCACCCGGACTTAAGGAATCCAGGCCCACTTCCTGGTTACCAAACAGGGCCTAACGTCGTTAACGGAGAGAAATTGAACGATAAAAATATAATATTAAAAAATAAAAAAATGCACATCCGATAGACGTTTTGATGTTTTTTTTTAATTTGTAAAACTTTGATGTTTAGACGGAATTTATATAACTTTGAATGCTCTGAATGAAAATTTTCGAAATATCTCAAAAAAAAAAAAAATCTTTAGTGATGGTCACCGCTGGTGATAAGTACGTACATATGGGCCAAAATCCACATATGACGGTGGGACCCACTCAATTGGGTGGGCCAGGTGCTCTGAGAGAAAACTGCCAGCCTCTGCCAGCCTGCCATTTCTTCCGGGGTG
Organism: Iris pallida; assembly: GCA_029216955.1. Classification (NCBI taxonomy): domain Eukaryota; kingdom Viridiplantae; phylum Streptophyta; class Magnoliopsida; order Asparagales; family Iridaceae; genus Iris; species Iris pallida. The sequence continues at coordinate 1,751,183 of JANAVB010025798.1, forward strand.
CACGCATAAGATCATATCCAGCATCTAACGCACCTCTCTCTCTCTCTCTCTCTCTCTCTTCCTTCCTATATACAGTAGAAACTCTATAAAATAATACACTTGGGACCACCAAAATTTATTAATTAAAAGAGTTATTAATTAATCGATAAATTAATAATTATTAATTTATATATTAATTAATATTTTATTAATTAAAAGAGTTGGGTTATCGCAATGCAATGGATGTCGAAGATGTTCTGACTCACCCAGAAGAAAATGTAGTTGCACAGTTGTTGACTGATGAAGAAATTATTGAAAGCGTTATTGAAATTAATAAAGATGATATCGATGAAGAAGATGATGAAAGTTCTACAATGGAGCCCCCTTCGCGAAACGAAGCTATTAAAGCGGCAATCACATTGAACAATTTCTTGTTGAGCTATGAGAAAACAACACCAGAAGTTCTTACCATGCTAAGGAAAATTAGAGACGAGATTCAAGGGGAAATTGATTTCAACAAAAAACAAAAGACAATTGAATCATTTTTCAAGAAACCTTCATAAATCATTCATGTAATATGCTATATATAAGGAATTATTAATTTATATTTTATATGGGGTCTGAAAAAATTATCAAAAATGTATTATCTTATAATTTTAGCGAATTATTAATTTAGCACCCTATCCCCGAGTCGGGACCGGCCAAAAATATTATCTTAGAGAGTTTATTAAATAATCGAGTATTAATTTATAGAGTTTCTACTGTATATGCTCCTCCTCTTCTCCACTTCCCTCTCCATCGACGAAAACCGAAATCCCAACAGAAAAGGGAAGTGGGATGGAAGTGTCCGGACGTGGATTCCAGGACCTCCCCGAGGGGTGCATCGCCCACGTGATCTCCCTGACCTCCCCCCGCGACTCGTGCCGGTCGGCCGGGACTTCGACCGCGTTCCGGGCCGCGGCAGAGTCCGACACGGTCTGGGACCGGTTCCTCCCGTCCGACATTTGCTCCGTGCTCAGCCGGGCCGTCGAGCCGGTCGAATGCTCCTCGAGGAGGGAGCTCTTCTTCCGCCTCTGCGATCCCATCCTCATCGACGGTGGCAGAATGGTAAATATCATACAACACTCGTGCTCTCTCTTTTTTCCCCTTCTCTTGATTAATTATTTTAGGTCTCAAGTATTTTCCAAATCTTCCACTAACAGTGCCGCGTCCGTGTCCCTGTTGTGTCGGACACGTACATGACGGCAGAAAACTCCATATTATCCTATGACAACACGGCGCCCAAAAAAAAATCAATGCTGTGTTTGTGTCGCTGTCTTTGTATCACGACGGATGCTTCGTCTAAGAAGGACGGACACTCATAAAAGACGCGGATCGGACACGTGTAGGAGACGCCATAGAATTCAGAAATATACTAGAACACATTAAGATAGGATAGGTGTCGTGTCCGTGATCTTACGTGATGTAACCGTGTAGTAGTTTGTCGTGTTTTCGTCCTTCCGACGTAGGTAGCGAACACTGAAATAAGTGGGGTTAAATGAGGGAGAGTTAAGTGAGGGGGAGTAGAGTCAATATATAGAATCTTGTTTGGATTGGAGGGAGAGTTAAGTGAGAGTTATTTAATAACTCTTGATTGGATTGGAGGTTTTGAGTGAGAAGAGAATTAATAAAAGTATGATAGTTACCAAAATAACCTTATTACATGTGTCATAAAATTAAATTTGATTGAAATTTTAATTATAACTTGTCAAAATATCTTCACAAATTAGGAAGGTACGGAGCAACATGTTGAAAACAAAAAAAAATGGAAGAAAAATCATGATATTTTATAGAACAAATGAGGGGTATTTATGACTTTTTAAACAAAACCCCTCAATCATCCTCCTTAACCCTCCGATTTTATTTTTCTCTCACTTAATTTTCTCTCACTTAACTCTCTTTATCTCTCAATCCAAGCGGACCATAAGTGACTATCTTTTTGTTTCTCTTTTCTTTAAAAAAGAAACCTTTTTAAGTCGGAATCTCTTTGTCTTTGTGAAAAGGCATGGGCTTGAATATTAAAAGTGTATATATATATATATATATATATATATATATATATAGAGGGAGAGAGAGAGGGAGTGAAAAAAAAGAGAGAGAGAGAGAGAGAGAGAGAATAAGGGATTAGATGGCACCTCTACAGAAAAGGGATTAGATGGCATTAATTATCACATAGGTTTGGTTATAAACAAAATTGACATTGCATTGAATTTTACTAACATCAACTTTTTTTATATCCCAGTTGAAATGCATGTGCATCAAACAGTACATTCATTTCTTTTCTGAACTTGTATGTGTTTTTATTATATGCTGGAGTACTCTTGAACAAAGAAATTTCAGATGATGAAACAAGCAATAATAAGTTCTATATGAACCTTTTGGAGACTACTATCATCATTTATGTTTTTAATTGAGTACATGATTCGCATGCCTAACAGTGGCAAATATTATTGGCATAAAATGTAAAGGATATTGTTGCATACTATAGTTGGTTATTATTCTAAAAATGTACTCTCCTAAAATGTAGGTACAGTCTATCACTCCCTCCGGCCCGTTTCTCAGAGGTGGCTCACCTGGTAGGCGTGTGCTGGCTAGAGATTGGGGGCAGTATCGATAGACAAGTTCTCTCTCCAAATACGACATATGCTGCTTATCTCGTCTTCAAATTGGTAGGAGAAACTTCTAGCTTCACCCATCCACCCCAGAAGGTATCAGTGAAGGCAGGAGACAATGAATCTTCGCACACAGTTCGTCTGCAGCCACCTACATTCAACTATCGGCATCATTACCCTCATGGATTACTCATCTTCGATGACGATGAGGAGGAGGAAACAGAGGAGACGACAGAGGGGGATAATGCTAGTCTCCCATGTTCAAGGGCTGATGGGTGGATGGAAGTTGAGATGGGTGAGTTCTTCAACAAGGAGGGCGAGGATGGAGAGGTCGAGATGTCTCTCAAGGAAGTTGAAGGAGGGCACTGGAAGAATGGACTCATCATCCATGGAATTGAGGTGAGGCCAAAGAAGAATTAAAGAGAGATTTTTGTTTGCAGAACAAATATTATTAGGTGGTCTTTTTCTTTTTTTTGGTTTTCTTTTCTCAAAATTAAGCACATTGTTGTCATATGTACTGTGTTTGAAAGTGTTTACTCTGTTCCTATGATTTTTCAAAATTTTGTTGGATTTCATAATGTGATTCTGATGATGTTGCCAGTTGTTTCACGCTTGCTTGTACATACGAGTTTGAGCAACTGCTGAGAAGTGATGAAAGAAATGTGGTCAATAATACTCTTAGATTGGGAACACCATTTGCTCACAGTGATTCATCGGGGATCTGTTTGCGAAAGATTTCACTTACATGAATCATGGAGTTGGGGAAGAGACTGAACACAAATATGTTGTACATGGTCTGTGCTTAGTTCAGTTCATGCTCCAATTTAGCATTAGTCCAACTTGTTTATAGAGTTACAGTTGAAGTCGGAGAATGCATGCATCTATGCGGTTCGATCTCATGTCTGGATCTGTCATTGAAATCATAGCATGTCCATACCACTTCTTAGCAAAGGAGATGATTGGAATGGTCCATTACATAGGTAGGTAAGGATTAAAAATTTAAAATAGTATAAATTACTTATTAATTTGGATCCTAAGTTAGGGGTTGTTAAATTTTTTTTCCATAAAATTGATTAATGTTCTATATTTAGGGAAGCAATAGTCGTTGAGTGGAAGGTACTTTTACTCAATAGTGAAAATGATTTTGGTGATAACATAGTATTTTAAGATTACAGTAACAAGTGAGGTGAAGATGGAAATATGAAATGGTGAAGACCGTATTTTAACATTTGATGGTTTAGAAGAAAAGTACTGATCGTGAATAGATATGTAGGGCACCTGCATATCTGCTGATAGAGTCAATATGATAAGGAAAATGCTAAGTCTCTCTCTCTCATCCCTTACTACACATGGGTCCCTTCACCCCTCTCACCTTCTGCTACATGGACTCCATCCGACCCTACCACTTTGTGGCAGTTGTCAGTTCAGTCAGAAAATTGTAAGCATTTGATTGTAGGTATTAGCAAAGCTCATATGATAATGAGCTTGCTCAACATTAACATAAGCCACAATTGTACAACAAAGGAACCATTTCAATTCTGGCCGTGTGGACATTGTCAGACAGAAAAGTACAGAATGCATGAAGTACCACATATCCGACATTTACCAGCAGCTGCTCAGCGTGCTTGTCTACTTTTCGTTGTCACTCCTCGATACAGATAGAAACGGTTTCGCGAAAAGGAAAGTAAAGAAAATCAATATTGATTTTCTTCTTTTCCTTTCTTTGGAAATTTATAATTTATATTCATTGTTCTTTTCGGTGTTTAGAGAGGCTAAGACAATTAAAAAGAAAAGTTAATTCTCTATAGCAGAAAAGTGAATTCTTGGTTGGACGGTGGAACTATTTTCTTTCCTTTGTAAATCATTTTACTTTTGTTATACTTTTCTTTGACATTCAAATATAGGACATGAACGACTTTTTTTTTTTTCTTTCCAATTATATGATTCCGTGAAGGCCTTGTTTGGTTCGGAGAACAGAAAGTAAAGAAAAGGAAATTAACTGATTCTTTGCCTTTTTCTTTTCTTTAGAAAATTGTAATTACAATTATTTCTTTTTCGGTGTTCGAAAATGTCAATAAAATTGGAAGAAAAAGCAAATTTTTCACTGTTTTCCTTTCTTTTGGGAACTTGGAAACCAATTTCCTTTCCTATTTATTTTCTTTAACATCACCCATTCTGATCCCTTGTTGTGTCCTTCACTATTTATATTCTCTTTGGAACAGATATTTCTATTCTTCGCTGTCAGAAAGTCCAAACTTTTACGTATGTTCTTAATTACACAAGTGCCATCACCAGAATAGTTGGCAGTCAAAAGATGCAGCAACTTGTAGATTATGTACATGGCTCTTCTTTAAAAAAAATATGAACCTGACGTGAATCGAACACGCAACCTTCTGATCTGGAGTCAGACGCGCTACCAGGGTTGGTTTTGCTGAAATTGCAAAGAACAAAATTGCCCGTTCTGAGTACATTTTAAAGCAAACTTCGACGGTTTCTGTTGAGTACGGAAGATTAGTAAAATTTGCTATAAATTAAACACTTAACAAATGAACAACGTCGATCTCGAGTGATCCTTGTGCTCAGCAGGAAGAGACATAAAAAATTGAGTTCGGCTATACCTAGCCCACCCTAATCCACTTCAGTCCATCCTATTTCTGATTCCGCCATTGCTGATTAGTGAATGCACAACTAGTCGAAACGGAAATTGCTGAGCTGCACTTTTTATTTCCTTGAACTCCTCCAAAGGGTTCGTATGGTGCAAATATTCCTTATTAAGACTGTTCATTATTATCAGTACAGTACTACTCTACTGCTGTCTGCTACAATTAAGGGGGCGGCGCGGCGCAGGTGGTTGGGGGAAGGTTGCAGGTGGCGGGCAGCCGGTTGATGATGTTCAATGTGCGGCAGAGGCATTCGGTGTCGACGTTCATGAGAGCACCGCAGCACTCGTTGCTCGGAGCGCCGGCGGAGACCCCGGGCACCACGTACGGTGCGCAGACCGCGAGGCGGCCGAGCCCCGTGGAGCAGTCGGCCTGCACCGCTGTCTGCGAGTGCGCGGCCTGCAGCAGGCCGATCATGACCACCACGAGCACGACCGCGACGGCCGAGGACTTGCTTGTTGCTGCCATTGCTACGTGCGTGCCCGTCCGTTGATTGCCCACATGGGTTCTTGATGCATGCAGCGTGTAACTTCGTGTTAGGAAAAAAATGAGGTATCACGTCTTCTTTGTGTGAATAACGTATATTTAATTACCTAACTAACTAGGAATGTGTCACGCACTTTGTTTTACGATAATTATCATGCAATTTGACATTGGTTGAGTTTGGGTTGCAGGTAGAATTCATGTTATTTATTCTTTCAAATTGTTCCTCCAAAGTCTAAGACCATCTCCAATGGGGGTTTCTATCTTCCCTATTTCTATGGAAGAAATTTATTTTAGAAAAAATTTCTTCCAATGGTGATTTCTATCACCATTTCTATCCTAGGTGGCAATGATGTAGGATGGAAACTTTCTAGGAGGGTTTCTACATGTAGAAACTCTCATAGAAATTCTCCTATTTCTTATGACAATTATTATTGGGCCCCACACCATGTCACGACCCGATCCCAAATAATTGGATCGAACCGGATCATGCCCAGCCTGCACCGTTGTTGAGACGGCGGCAGTAAGCTGTTCAGTAGCAGATAACCATACAACAACACTATATTTGTCACAACTCAAAATTCGGAAATAAAACTTTATTAAACTTTTACAATGAAATAAAAAATACAACTTAAACCATTTTTTACATACATCATGAATAAAAGAAAACTCTAGGCAAACAGCTCAGCAATCTCGAATTCCTCGTCTTGGGATCGCGTAACAAAGCCTCATCAGTGATACCTAAAATGTTGGGTCTCCAGTCAGGAGGGAGCAAAGTACAATTCATGCTAATCTTGATAATTAATTTAACAATAAAATCATGCACTTTTAAACAGTTTGAAGATGAACAGTTTTGAAACAATACAGTACAGTGATGTGAATAGGCAATGTATATGACCGGCTTGGGTTACAGTAGTATCTAGCGATACGGTATGGCGTGTCCCCGTGTGAAGAGGGAAAAGCTAATACAGTCAGTTACAGTAATTTGGATGTGGTCATAAACATTACTCTACTCCCCCAGTCCCCAACAGTACAGTCAATACTCCCGAAGGAGTTCGTGTTTGAACAGTGGTTTAAAATTGCAGTGAAGTGATTATTAAATAATTATAATCAACATAAATGTACTTGCCTTTGTTTTAGAATGACTGGATAGACGAGTCGGTACCGAGGAGGAACGTCAGGTGTAACTTCGAGTTCCTACAGTTGAGAACTCGACTTAGAACCTTGAATAACCAGACTAAGTGTGCTAGTTGCAATCTCTAGTAGTAAATCCTAGTCAGGTTTTAAGTTGTATTAATTTATAGCTAACGATTACGTCGCAACTACGTGCGTTGATTAAACCGATTAATTTGGTTATTTGGAAATAATAACAAGGACCAATTAACTTTGGAAAACTTTGTGTTTTTGTAATATATTTATAAAATTATAGTTTCTTATAGTGATAAATCATGAACTAGTTATTTACTAATATTTTATCCATTTAATTAATTCTTGATTAATTATAAAATTACGCTCTAACTACGATTTATACGTCTAATCAAAATACCACCCAAGATCAACATCCACCCAGAAAAATAAAGTAAAACCTACGCTAAACAATACATGGGCACAGCTAATCATCCTAGAGTTATGGGCTTATGCCCGGTACAATTTTTTTTACATAAAAAAATAAGAGGAAACGATTAAGTTACTAAATAAAATACAGTAATTAAATAACTATAATAAATAGCTTAACTATTAAATAAAAATAATTTAAAATATAAGTTGGAGTCTCAGACTCGGTCCAACATCAAATCTAGCTAATACCTCAAGCCCGGTCGGACTGGTGCGTTTGCATTTCGCCGGGGCCCACAGACCGGTACGGTCGTCGTCCGAAAAATCAGTTTAAATTCATTATTCCGAAAACCAATTTTGAAATCAAATTAAATAAAGTTTTGTAAAAATTTGGGCAGCATTTCCTCTATTTCGGGACAACCCAAAACTGGGAAATGCGCCACAGAAAACCTGCAATTATTCCAACCCAATAATAATCCCGCAAATATATCCACCAAAATATTTCCAAGCCACCAGAAATTAATTCCCAATCCACAGAACTTCCCGAAATATCCGGGAATCCCATAATCAAACCAAACCACCCAAACCAGCAGATAAAAATCACAGAAAATATGCTAACGCAGCTAACCGAATATACTACGCAGCTAACCGGATTTCCCAAAGGGAAACCGGGGACCGATTCTCATCACAGACTCTACGGGAGGGACGAACTACTGTGATTAACAAGAATTTACCAAATTTCCGTTGGCGGGGAGCCGCGGAAAAAGCTTGGGAAAAACCGAAACAGCGTTCGGACCACAGGGTCGCGGATTTGGACAGCGAAGAGCTCCACGGATTGCTGGACAGCAGGAGAGGGTCCGCGGAAGAGGGGGCTCGCGCGCTGGACAGCGCGGAGAGGGCCACGGGGAGGAGGCCGGTCGGCTGCGGCTAGGGCACGCCTCGCCGGAGCAGATCCCGCGCGGAGAGGGGCTCGCGCTGGACAGGGAAGTCCGCCGGGGGCGCGGGGCGCGCTGGGACAGGGTCGGGCGCGGGCACGGGCGGCGGGAAGACTCGCCGGGGAAAGGGTCTGCCGCGGGGAGAAGTGCGGCCGAGGAGGAAAAGGCCGGTCGGCTGCGCTAGGGCACGCCTCGCCGGAAGGGTGGGGGCACGGACGGCCGGAGAGAGGGGCCGCGCACCGGAGACAGCGCTGGAAGGGCGCGCCAGAGGGAAGACGCGCGGTCGGAGATCCGCGGTGGGCCGCGCTCTCGCGGGGTGGCCGGACTTCGGTCGGCGGCCGGAGATCGAGGGTGAGGAGAGGGGGTTTTCGAGGAGTTGGGATGAGAGGGTTTTGGCTCTCTGTTAACAGAGAGTGAGTGAAAAGAGTTCCTCTCAGAGAATATGAGTTAGGTGGGAAGTTTAGAGAGAGAGCTGAGAGAAAAACTTTTCCTGTGAAGTGTCGTGAGAGAGTGGGGTGGGGTGTGAGTTAAAAGAGTGGTGCATGAGTTGTGGGTTTATTAAGGAGAAGGAGAGGAAGAGTCTCCTTCCAGAACGTGGGGAACAAAGTGAATGAGTGGAGAGGAAATAGGGGAGGGAGTTATTGAACGTGGGAAGGGGAAGAGGTGCTCGTGGGGTTGGTAGTGGGTTCTGTGTGTGGTGGAGTGTGAGGTCAGGGAGAGAAAATAGGTAGGCAAAGAATGGGTGTGTGAGTGTGGGGTGTTGGTCCTACGGGACCAGCTATAACTATATTATTTTTTTTATAATAATAATTAGCCAAGTCAAAATCAGATTTTAAGAAAATGGGATTGGGTTTGGCTCAGGCCTGGGTCTGGGTTCGGACTCGGGTCTGGGTCCAAAATCAAAAACCCAAGTTGTCATAATTAATTTCGAAATTCTTTCCATCCAAAAATATATAATAATTATAATATTAATAATAACAATAATTTTGAAAACGTTTTATTAATAATACCAACACTCTATTTAAATAACTAGCTACAAAATACTGGGTTTCACAATCTTTCCTCCTTAGAAAATTTCGTCCTCGAAATTTAAGTAAGGTTAGAAAATTCGAACAGATACGGGTACTGCGCCCGTAACTCAGGTCCAACCATAAAAATTTACAAGGCAGTCATGGATGAGACGGTTTAGGGACAAGTTTCATTTATGGTGACATCCATGCAGAAAGAATACAAAAGCGAACCAAAATACACGAGGTTGATCAGACCATCATGCACCGGTCCTGATTAGACAATATATTAGTGGGTGCACCTAATAAAATATCATCATGATCAAGCTTGATTTAAAGAGATAGCTTGCAAAACTAGGCTAACTTAGCAGCATTAGTCAAATTTAGAACGGAAAGATAAGGAATAGGAGTTTAAGTGATGGCTCAAATTCTGATTTCTTCTCATCTCTGACTAGACTTGCAACTGGTTTCTCTGGCACTGAAAGGTTGATTCCAATCTTCAGTTCTGAATTATCCAAAATGTGACTCGGATCCGAAATGTAACGTCTGAGCTGTGACGTAGAAGACGTTGCACATTCTCAAGATTAGCTGGTAGAGCTAACTGGTACGCTACTTCCAACGCGTCTTAAACTTCAAATGACCTGATGTACCTGGCCTCAATTTCCAGCTCCGTCGAAACTGATTGTTCCTCTGGTAGGAGAAACTTCACCAAATGCAATTTGGTCTTCCCAAGACCTGCCAAATTCCGAGACGCAAAATCTCAATACATCTTCAAGCGTCTGGATTGACCTCTCTGATTGCTAGTCCCGCGGTACTCCATGAATCCGGTAAATGTGCCTCTCGTACAATGCTGCCAACTTCTTTAGTGGATAAACCAACTTTGAAAGTGTGCTGACTTAGTCAGTCGGTTTTCTATAATCCAATTGGTGCCCTTCCCTCCTTGGGAACAAGGCAATCCTTACTCAAAGTTCATTGTCATATGCTTCTACTTCTACTCCAAATTGTCCAGCGGCTCCAACAAACTTGTTGTTCTCTTGCTAAATTCCTCATGTTGACAACTTCACATCTAATCCTATACCTGGAATTGTCCTTCTTTATTCCATAACACCAATCAATGGAGGCATATTTCGATACATCTTATTAGCTCCTGAATATATGGAATACTGCGACTGGTGCATTTCTTCCTTCAACTCGTTCCTCCGTTTGTCAGCCGATACGCAAAGTCTCGTACCATTCTTCAGAGTTCCACTGCTGATCAATTTAGAAACCCTCAAGTGTTCCAGCCAACACTTGATCTCTAAGCCCGCAAAGTGCCTCGTTTTGAAACTACGTCATCTTGATTTTGTCCATTAGCCTCGAACTTCATCAATACTGAATCAGCATCCAGCTTCGTCCTTCTATCTCCAGGTAGTATAACCTCCAGTCCAAGCTTCTCAACGTCTTCTAGTAGGTGCCACTCCTTGGTTAAGAACATCGCCACTGGTATCGACTAAGTGTATCAGCGGTCACATTAGCCTTACCTGAATGGTACTGCAGGTTGATGTCGTAATCCTTCATCTGCTTCAACCACCTTCTTAGTCTAACATTCAGCCCTTCCTGAGTGAAGATATATTTCAAACTTTGGTAGCCCGTACATATTTTCACTCCCTTTCCATAAAAAAAAATCATGCTTCCATAGCTTCAAAGTAAAGATAATTGAAGCAATTCAAATTAGGTATGGGATGATTCTTCTCATGAGTCTGTAGTTGCCTACATGTGTAAGCAATTACTTTTCCATGTTGTTGAAAAACGCAGCCCAGTCCTTTTCCAGAGACATTACTGTAAATTGAGAACCCACCGGTTCCTACGGGTAGCGCAAGGATTGGTGTAGTGGTAAGTCTCTTCTTCAGCTCCTCAATGCCGCCTGGCAAACTTTTGTTCAGATGAACTCTTCATTCTTCCAAGTGAGCTTCGTCATTGTCTCAGTCAATCTTGGCAAAATCCTTCATGAACTTCTGATAGTAGCCGGCCAAGTTCAAGAATCTTCCGAATTGAACTTGGGGTATACCACTTTTCAACAGCAGCTATCTTCCATCGAAATTTCTTCTCTTGACAACATGGCCAAAAATCCACCTTGTCAAAAAAAATCCACGTTCAGATAACTTACCATAAAACTTCTTTTTCTTCAAAGTTTCCAGAACTTTCCTCAGATGTTCTTCATGCTCTTCTTCAGTCTTCGAATATATCAGAATGTTATCTATGGAGAAGATAAACTGATTCAAATACTCATGAAAAACTATGTTTATGAGATTCATGAACACAGGAGGAGCATTTGTCAGTCCAACGTCATGACCAAATAAAACTACCCATACTTAGTGTTGAATGCCGTCTCGGGAATGTCCTCTTCCCTGACCTTGATCTAATAGTGATCGGGTCAATCTTCGAAAACTCCTTAACTCCACTCCACTCAAATTGATCAAACAGATCATCAATCCAGAAAAGGTACTTGTTCTTTAGTGTCGGGTAATCCATGCACATCAGTTGTTCCATCATTCTTGGGCACAAACAAGATAGGTGTTCCCTAAGGTGAAGTTCTATCTTGGATAAATCCTAGAGCCTTCATTGATCTGGTCCTTCATCTTCTATGAACTTCGAGTCTGCATCATGCCTTTATAGGAGGCAAGGTCTGCTAGATAGGAAGAGAGTCTCTGGGTTGTGGCCTAACAGGTGTTGCTGGGATAAGAGCTCTGGTTTGATGGAAAGATAAGGGGCAATCCTTTACCCGATGTTCAGCAGATCCACATACCAAACATTTCTCCAATCTCCTGCGACAAATATTGGTTTGGTGACCAAGCCTTTTACAGTAGCCACAAACCAATAGTTTCTTACGATATAACTGCCGGATAGGGCTCAAAATGTCTTCTAGATTTCAGGGGTACCCCTCCTAGGGTGAGGTTCCGCTCCAACTTGGTTTAAGATAGCTAAGGCTACATCATTGATGTTCTTCATGTCTTCTCTCGTGATATTCTTCTGTTCCTGCTGGGCTTCATCTTGAGCTTTCTGGAACTCCAGGATTACTTGAAATAGGACAACCATTTGGAAGATGTTTGCTGGTACTGGTGGAGCAACAAAATGAATACTCCACCTAGGAAATGCAACTCAGTTTGAGATGAGGTAGGAATCGCCAGTGTAGGGAAAACTTCACTGGATGCACTTTGAGGACGGTCAAACAGCCGTGAGGGAAAAGACCCTGAGCTTGGTTGAGGAGATGAGGTATGATCCGGAGATGACACCTCATCGCCAGCAGGATTTGGTCAACGGTCATTCTCTGGATGGTTTAGGATGCAAACATAAGCAAGGTATCCTACCAGTCTATAATCAAACAAAAATATTTATTTATAATATATTTCGGTCCTATGTTGTGACAAATTGATGTTCTAATGTTCTAATTGTTTCTAGGTATGTTTTTCTAAGTTGTTGTTCAGACCTGCATGGGCCACCACTAAAAACATGTCACGACCTGATCCCAAATAATTGGATCGAACCGGATCATGCCCAGCCTGCACCGTTGTTGAGACGGCGACAGTAAGCTGTTCAGTAGCAGATAACCATACAACAACACTATATTTGTCACAACTCAAAATTCGGAAATAAAACTTTATTAAACTTTTACAATGAAATAAAAAATACAACTTAAACCATTTTTTATATATATCATGAATAAAAGAAAACTCTAGGCAAACAGCTCAGCAATCTCGAATTCCTCGTCTTGGGATCGCGTAACAAAGCCTCATCAGTGATACCTAAAATATTGGGTCTCCAGTCAGGAGGGAGCAAAGTACAATTCATGCTAATCTTGATAATTAATTTAACAATAAAATCATGCACTTTTAAACAGTTTGAAGATGAACAGTTTTGAAACAATACAGTACAGTGATGTGAATAGGCAATGTATATGATCGGCTTGGGTTACAGTAGTATCTAGCGATACGGTATGGCTTGTCCCCGTGTGAAGAGGGGAAAGCTAATACAGTCAGTTACAGTAATTTGGATGTGGTCATAAACATTACTCTACTCCCCCAGTCCCCAACAGTACAGTCAATACTCCCGAAGGAGTTTGTGTTTGAACAGTGGTTTAAAATTGCAGTGAAGTGATTATTAAATAATTGTAATCAACATAAATGTACTTGCCTTTGTTTTAGAATGACTGGATAGACGAGTCGGTACCGAGGAGGAACGTCAGGTGTAACTTCGAGTTCCTACAGTTGAGAACTCGACTTAGAACCTTGAATAACCAGACTAAGTGTGCTAGTTGCAATCTCTAGTAGTAAATCCTAGTCAGGTTTTAAGTTGTATTAATTTACAGCTAACGATTACGTCGCAACTACGTGCGTTGATTAAACCGATTAATTTGGTTATTTGGAAATAATAACAAGGACCAATTAACTTTGGAAAACTTTGTGTTTTTGTAATATATTTATAAAATTATAGTTTCTTATAGTGATAAATCATGAACTAGTTATTTACTAATATTTTATCCATTTAATTAATTCTTGATTAATTATAAAATTACGCTCTAACTACGATTTATACGTCTAATCAAAATACCACCCAAGATCAACATCCACCCAGAAAAATAAAGTAAAACCTACGCTAAACAATACATGGGCACAACTAATCATCCTAGAGTTATGGGCTTATGCCCGGTACAATTCTTTTTACATAAAAAAATAAGCGGAAACGATTAAGTTACTAAATAAAATGCAGTAATTAAATAACTATAATAAATAGCTTAACTATTAAATAAAAATAATTTAAAATATAAGTTGGAGTCTCAGACTCGGTCCAACATCAAATCTAGCTAATACCTCAAGCCCGGTCGGACCGGTGCGTTTGCATTTCGCCGGGGCCCACAGACCGGTACGATCGTCGCCCGAAAAATCAGTTTAAATTCATTATTCCGAAAACCAATTTTGAAATCAAATTAAATAAAGTTTTGTAAAAATTTGGGCAGCATTTCCTCTATTTCGGGACAACCCAAAACTGGGAAATGCGCCACAGAAAACCTGCAATTATTCCAACCCAATAATAATCCCGCAAATATATCCACCAAAATATTTCCAAGCCACCAGAAATTAATTCCCAATCCACAGAACTTTCCGAAATATCCGAAAATCCCATAATTAAACCAAACCACCCAAACCAGCAGATAAAAATCACAGAAAATATGCTAACGCAGCTAACCGAATATACTAGGCAGCTAACCGAATTTCCTAAAGGGAAACCGGGGACCGATTCTCATCACAGACTCTACGGGAGGGACGAACTACTGTGATTAACAAGAATTTACCAAATTTCCGTTGGCGGGGAGCTGCGGGAAAAGCTTGGAAAAAACCGAAACAGCGTTCGGACCACAGGGTCGCAGATCTGGACAGCGAAGAGCTCCACGGATCGCTGGACAGCAGGAGAGGGTCCGCGGAAGAGGGGGCTCGCGCGCTGGACAGCGCAGAGAGGGCCACGGGGAGGAGGCCGGCTGCGGCTAGGGTACGCCTCGCCGGAGCAGATCCCGTGCGGAGAGGGGCTCGCGCTGGACAGGGAAGTCCGCCGGGGGCGCGGGGCGCGCTGGGACAGGGTCGGGCGCGGGCACGGGCGGCGGGAAGACTCGCCGGGGAAAGGGTCTACCGCGGGGAAAAGTACGACCGAGGGGGAAAAGGCCGGTCGGCTGCGCTAGGGCACGCCTCGCCGGAAGGGTAGGGGCGCGGACAGCCGGAGAGAGGGGCCGCGCGCCGGAGACAGCGCTGGAAGGGCGCGCCAGAGGGAAGACGCGCGGTCGGAGATCCGCGGTAGGCCGCGCTCTCGCGGGGTGGCCGGACTTCGGTCGGCGGCCGGAGATCGAGGGTGAGGAGAGGGGGTTTTCGAGGAGTTGGGATGAGAGGGTTTTGGCTCTCTGTTAACAGAGAGTGAGTGAAAAGAGTTCCTCTCAGAGAATATGAGTTAGGTGGGAAGTTTAGAGAGAGAGCTGAGAGAAAAACTTTTCCTGTGAAGTGTCGTGTGAGAGTGGGGTGGGGTGTGAGTTAAAAGAGTGGTGCATGAGTTGTGGGTTTATTAAGGAGAAGGAGAGAAAGAGTCTCCTTCCAGAACGTGGGGAACAAAGTGAATGAGTGGAGAGGAAATAGGGGAGGGAGTTATTGAACGTGGGAAGGGGAAGAGGTGCTCGTGGGGTTGGTAGTGGGTTCTGTGTGTGGTGGAGTGTGAGGTCAGGGAGAGAAAATAGGTAGGCAAAGAATGGGTGTGTGAGTGTGGGGTGCTGGTCCTACGGGACCAGCTATAACTATATTATTTTTTTTATAATAATAATTAGCCAAGTCAAAATCAGATTTTAAGAAAATGGGATTGGGTTTGGCTCAGGCCTGGGTCTGGGTTCGGACTCGGGTCTGGGTCCAAAATCAAAAACCCAAGTTGTCATAATTAATTTCGAAATTCTTTCCATCCAAAAATATATAATAATTATAATATTAATAATAACAATAATTTTGAAAATGTTTTATTAATAATACCAACACTCTATTTAAATAACTAGCTACAAAATACTGGGTTTCACACACCATTAAATTGGTCCTTTTACTATGTGACACATAGGATAGAAATAGAGAACCATTGAAGAGGTTTTTAGTATGTCTATAATTTCTATGTAGAAACTCTTCCAACTAGGATAGAAATCTCCTTAAAGTACAATGCCAAGTAGGATAAGAACTCAATTTTAGAAATCACCATTGGAGATGGTCTTATAGAAAGTTTTCATCCTACATCAACCTATGATAGAAATGATGATAGAAATCACCATTGGGAGAAGTTTTTTTTTCTAAAATGGATTTCTTCCGTAGAAATAGGGAATATAGAAGACCATCTCCAATGGTGATTTCTAAAATTGAGTTTTTATCCTACTTGGCATTGTACTTTAAGGGGATTTCTATCCTAGTTGGAAGAGTTTCTACATAAAAATTGTAAACATACAAATATGCTCTCCAATGGTTCTTCATTTCTATCCTATGTGTCACATAGTAAAAGGACCAATTTAATTGTGTGGGACCCAATAATTATTGTTATGAGAGATAGGAGAATTTCTATGAGAGTTTCTACGTGTAGAAACTCTCCTAGAAAATTTATATCCTACATCATTGTCACCTAGGATAGAAATGGTGATAGAAATTACCATTGTGAGAAGTTTTTTCTAAAATGAATTTCTTCCATAGAAATAGGGAAGATAGAAACCCCCCATTGGAGATGGTCTAAGGATTTCTACATGTAGAAACTCTCATAGAAATTCTCCTCTCTCATGACAATTATTATTGGGCCCCACACCATTAAATTGATCATTTTACTATGTGACACATAGGATAGAAATGGAGAACCATTGGAGAGCATTTTTATATGTCTACAATTTCTATGTAGAAACTCTTCCAACTAGGATAGAAATCTCCTTAAAGTACAATGCCAAGTAGGATAAGAACTCAATTTTAGAAATCACCATTGGAGATGGTCTAAGCTATCCCTCCTTACGTAGCAACTGACTTGACATATTGAGGTGGCAACTGATATAAAAAAATTTATAATTAAAATTTAAATTAAAATGTAAATTAATATTAACATTAAAAATTAATATTAATGTTAACAGGACCGACCCACATGATTGGGTTGCCCTAGTCGGAGCTAGATTTGGTTGCTCTTGTCATCGACTCCAAAAAAATTGATGGCGAGTGGGGTTGGCAGCGGCATCAAAGTCTCCTGGTCTGACGACATCGGGGAGCTCGGATTCCGAGTTTATCTCCTTGAGCTACTAGAGACCTTTCCAGTAGGAACTCAAAATATGAGCGTGGTGGATTGCTAGTTCATCTAACAGAGACAAGTTGGGGTGGATCGTGGTGGCTCTATTAGCAGAGAGGTTGAGACTTGGGGGGTAGGGGGTTGCACTACCAAAATAAGTCATATCAGCGACGTAATTAGCGACGCCAAAAGAAAGCGTCATAATACGTCGCTGATAGCGACAAACAGCGACATATTGCGACGACCTTTAGTGTAATAAAAACCAACGTCGTTGATATGTCGGAAAACGTCATCAGTTTTATTAGTTCAGTGACGTTTAGCGTCGCAAAGCTTATGGCGTCGCCGAATATTAGAGGAAAGTCGACGCTTTGCGACGTATTTACAGACGTCGCTAACTTGCTGCTAATAGGGTTTCCTCGGTTCGATTTTTTATTTCTCCCTCTCACCAAATATTTTGTTCCCGCCCCTCTTCCCCCGACCTCGACGACAGCTCGATCCCCTTCCCTCCGGCGCCGCTCATCCTCCTCCTCCACCGCGAGCCCCTTCTCCTCCCTCCGGCGAGCCCCTTCTCCTCCTCCTCCTCCACCGCGAGCCCCTTCTCCTCCTCCACCGCGAGATCCTCCTCCTCCACCACCGAACTTGTCCTCCTCCTCCTCCACCACCACCGCGAGGAGACTGAAGGTAAACCCTAACCCTAATTGAGGTATTTTTCGTGTCCAAAATGGACACAAAGACACATTACGACCATGTGTTCACTGATACAGTGTGTTCGTGAGGTTTTGGACACTTTGTGTCCATTTGTTGGACACGTAGACACCCCCAAGCATGCATATATATATGTATTTCATCTCTGTACACTTAATCCCCTACTTACACTTGTGTATTTTCGTATTAATTTGGATTTGCATATTGGGTTTGGGTTTCGATATAGTGTTTGATATATTGTTTCACCTTGCAACATTCCTACACTTAGAGACGTTTAGTACACAACTAATTATTTTATCCTAGTTCGCAAGTGTACTGTCACGATCCAGTCCCAATTTCTTGGGTCGAATCGGATCATGCCTAGCCTGCACCGTTGTTGAGACGGCGACAGTAAGCTGTATCAAGCAGTGAAACACATACAGATAAAATTCTAACAAAATATAAAAATATTTTATTCAATTTGAAAAGCCTGAAATACAACAGACATTAATACAACCATTCAATTATTACACTTGTTTCCAAAAAGAAAAATAAATACTAATCCAGCTCTTAAGATTCTGGGGTTCCAAGTTCTGCGGGACCAGAGTTAGACATCAGATCCTCGACGATGCAATCACCTAAAAATGTTGGTCTCCAGTCAGGAGGGAGCAAAGTACAATTCATGATAATCCAACAATTGAAATAATAATAGAGTTATGCACATTTAAACAATTTGAAATAAACAGTTTTTCAGCAGTTAAAACATTGTGATGTGAATAGGCAATGAATATGACCGGATTGGGTTGTACAGTTCTATCCTAATGATACGATATGGCTTATCTTCGTGTGTATGAGGGGTAAGCTAACACAGTGTGTATACTACTTTGGATGTGGTCATACTCATTACACTACTCCCCCAGTACCCAACAGTCAATCAGTCAATGCTCTTAGAGAGAGTTCCGTGTTGCATCGTGGTTTAAACTTGCAATAAAACGATTACTAAATAATTGATAAGCTAACACAAATTGTACTTGCCTTTGATTATGACTGGATTTGGAATGTCTCCGGGATTGAGTTCAGATTTATCCTCGAAATCCTACAATCGAGAAGTCTGCCTTAGATTTCCAAAATTACCATGCTAGATGTGCTAGTTACAATCTCTAAATTTATCCTAGTCAATTTTTAATCTTTATTATACTAACACAAAAAAAACTCGATTATCTAATGCGTTATATTTAATTATGATGGAAAGATCATTTTATATTTAATTTCGAAAAACTTTGTATTTATCGGTTTATTGGCAAAACTTGGTATTTTATAATTTAAAACTACATTTTTCTTTAAATGAGAAAAACGTAAAACTTGTTTAAATAATAACTTGTAATTTTTCCTAATTTATTTAATATGAGAAAACAATATTGATTTTCTATAAAATAATTATTTTACTATTTTACGTGTTTACGTCGATCACAACCAGAAAAGAATAAAAATTTAACTAACTTATTACAAAACCACAGAAAATAATAAAACTGGGCTTATGCCCTTACAGACCATTTTACATGAATTTAAATAAGAAGAAAACTTTGGTTAGTCTCTAAAATTTTTCCTACAATTGAATTATAAAATAAAATAATAACTTAAATTAAATTGAATTAATTTACGAGTCTCAGATATTGGTCTAATCGTCAAAAATAGCGAATGCCTCAACGCCCCGGTAAAATCGGTTTCGTTTGCATTTCGCTAAGGGCCCATTGACCGATATAGTCGTCGTCCAAAATCCAATTTATAAATATTTTCGAAATCCGATTTGAAATTCATTTATAAAGTTTTATAAAAATTTCGGCAGCATTCCTTCTATTTTTAGGATAACCCAAAACTAGGAAAATGTGCCACAATCACCAAATATAAGTCCCATACCAGGGAATAACCATTTTTTTTATAAAATATACTCACAGAATATTTCCGAAACTTAAGTTTCCAACCAACACTTAAGAAAAACTTCCCAAACCAGAATAAGATAACCACAGAACCATAGAATGCAACTATCAACAAATAGTTAGCTCTCAAGCCATCAATGCTCAGAAAATTCGAAATCACAATCGGCATTCCGAAACAGAGAAGACAGAACCTATCCGGAATTACCTTGGAAATTCCGAGAACCCGAAAACCAGAGAACCAACTCGAAATTTCGAGAAATCACCAAATGAAACCAACAAAAAACTTATTCCGAAATAAGTCTCGAAAATACCGAGAACACAACCGAAAACTACAACCGAATCCCGTTGTGGGATCGGGGACCAAGAATCATCATCGACAATAACGAAAATGGAATGGGTCAAAGGAATTATACCTCATGTGCTCGGCTAGAGCTCTCAGATGTAAATAATAGAGAAATGGAACTCACGGACGATGAATCGGCTCGAGACAACGCCTCGCCGGGGTACGGCCGCGCTGGACAGCGGGATCCAGGACCGCGAAAAGCACGGAAACCCCTGGGAACGAACCAGACAGCGGAATCGGGCCACGAAAAACCACGGACAGCGGATCGGGGCACGAAAATCTGATCGGGACAGCAATCCAGGGCCCGTAAAAGCGCTGGACTGGGAACGGCGCTCGAAGGGCGACCAGATCGGGGCTCGGGATGCTGCGGCTAGGAGAGGAGCGGCGACGGAGCCGTTGGAAGGGAAACCGACGAGAGGGGTCGCGGGGACCGGCGGCGAGGGGGTCGCCGGACATGGGCGGCGCCTGGGCGGTCGGCCTGGGTCGGCCTGAGCAGCGTCGGATCGGGCGGAGCAGCGTCGGGTCGGGCGCGCACGGGATTGGGGTTTTTTAGGAGTTGGTGATGATGGTGACTGGAGGGATGAAGAGAGGGTTATATATATAGGGAGAGGGGAGGAGGAGTTATGGAAGGGAAAGAGACATGGTTGGCCGGCGGTTTCGGGAGGGGAGGAGTCGGCCGAGCGCTCGCTCGGGAAAGCTCGGCCAAGAGGTCAGGAAGTAAATGAAAATAGAGAGTTAAGAGTAATGAAGAGGGGTTTTTAAAGAAAGTTTTAATAACAAAATTTTTGTTTAAAGAATATTATTCTCTTAAATAATGCTTTCAAATTATGTAAAATTTATAACTACAAAATAAAACTCCTAAAAAATTTGAACTTGGGTTCGGGTCTGGCCAGACGGTCAAAAGTCCAGGAATTTATATTTTGAAAAATAATAATAATAATAATAATAATAATAATAATAATAATAATCTGGCAAAATATTAATTTGGCAAACTTGAAATTTTAATAATTTTCTAAAAATACTATTTCCTAAATTAATGATTTATATCAATAATTATCTAATTAAATATTCAATTGAAAAATGAAGGGTTTCACAACCTTCCCTCCTTAGAAAATTTCGTCCTCGAAATTAAAGGATAGGGTAGGAAAATACCTCAGGTCTCAAACAAATACGGGTAGTGCTCCCGCATCTCATCTTCTCGCTCCCAGGTAGACTCGCCTGGGGAATCGTGCCTCCACATAACTCTGACTATGGGAGTCACCGAAGTCCTGGTCCTCTATCCGCCTCTGTCCAAAATCGCCACAGGCTTCTCTGGTATTGTAAGGCTGGGTCCAATCTCCAGCTCTGAATGGTCCATGATGTGACTTGGATCTGGGATGTAGCGTCTGAGCTGCGAAACGTGGAAGATGTTGTGCACGCCCTCAAGATTAGCTGGTAGAGCTAACCGATACGCTGCTTCACCAATTTGGCTCAAAACTTCAAATGGTCCAATATATCTGGGACTCAACTTTCCAGCTCTGCCAAATCGGATAGTTCCTCTGGTAGGAGAAATTTTCACAAAGATACTATCTCCTTCTTCAAACTCCAGTGGTCGACGACTGCTATCAGCCCAATGCTTCTGCCTGTCTTGGGCGATCCTGAGTTTGTCCCTGATCACCTTCACCTTCTCTGCTGCGTCAGTCACCATTTCTGGCCCCAGCAGTACTCTTTCTCCTACGTCGTCCCATGCAAGTGGAGTGCGGCAACGACGTCCATAAAGAGCTTCAAATGGTGTCATACCAATGCTAGCTTGGTAACTGTTATTGTAGGAGAACTCTACCAAATACAAGTGGTCTTCCTAAGACCCTCCAAATTCTAAGACGCAAGATCTCAGCATGTCCTCTAGCGTCTGGATGGTTCTCTCCGATTGTCCGTCAGTTTGGGGATGATAGGTTGTGCTGAACTTCAGTTGTGTTCCCAAGCTGTCATGTAAACTCTTCCAAAAGTGTGAAGTAAATCTAGTATCTCGGTCAGATACAATACTTACCGGTACTCCATGAATCCGGTAGATATACCGCATGTACAGTGCCGCCAACTTCTCGGTGGATAAACCAACCTTGAAGGGGATAAAGTGAGCTGACTTCGTCAGTCGGTCCACAATAACCCAAATGGCATCCTTTCCTCCTTGGGATCGAGGCAATCCTGACACAAAGTCCATTGTTATATGTTCCCACTTCCACTCCGGAATGTCGAGCGGCTGTAAAAGTCCTGCAGGTCTCTGTCTGCTAGCCTTCACTTGTTGACAAATCAAGCATCTAGCCACAAATCTGGATATGTCCTTTTTCATTCCATACCACCAAATAATGGTACCGTTTGCAAAAACAAAGGTATGAACTTTATTTAACAAACTTTGTAAAGAGATTACAAGAATTATGAGAAAGTACAACTGTAGGAATCCAATCTAGAAGACGATTGCTTTATCCCTTGGACGATGTGAACTTTGAAGACGGTAGCCTCTGAAGTTGAAGGCAAAAGCCTCAGAAGAATGCAGCAGCACTTGGGCAAGAACTCCTGGACTCTCTGATATTTCTGAACTTTTCTGTCTGATCCCCTTGAATGAAGACTTGAAACTCTATTTATAGAGTTCTGGAAATAACTAACTTGTAGTTATTCTGAATGGCGCAAGTTGGATTACGCAGGCACTGGATTGCACAGCATCAGACTGCACATACAGTTGTCTGGTCGTGGGCCAACTGTCTTGGACACATGGCATCATTTGATTGAAATGCGCATGATCGTGTGCAGACGGTTGCCACGTAGCGAGCAATTGATGGCATGAATGCCACGTGTACATTTGTCAGTTATCATGATGAAGTGCGCCACATGAATTGTGCTGACTTTGGATTGCGCTAGGATGGACCGCGCTGAGCTGGATTACGCTGCAAACAGATTGCGCTACATGTACAGCTGTCTTCGAGCGCTGTGCGACGCAATAAACGAACAGTCTCCTCGTTCTTTGTGCTGTCAGTTGTCAGAAGATCTGATTCTGTCAGGTAATGATGACATTGCCACGTCAGTCTGCGCACTTAAAAGTGTGCGCAGTCCAGTCTGCACAATCTGAATGATGCGCAATCTGATGTCTGCGCAGTTCATTTGAAAGCTATTTTTCTTGATTTTTATGACTTTGTTGATGGGTGCAACTTGATTTTTTAGGACCTACAAGACCCCCTTCAAAATTTTTGAAAGTTACATTTATTTAAAATTTCGAAATACTTTAAATTTTGAATTTTAAATCAAGTTGCGCATATGTTGAGCTGTCTGCACAATCGGATGAATCAGCCCCTGCTTTTTTGGCACAATCTGAGGCGGCCGTTGCTCTTGAAAAACTATAAATAGTTCCCTCGATCCTTCAAATTATTCTTTACTTGCTTTCATTGTGTTTGAGAGAGAGAAACCCCGAGCCTACTCCGACTTCAGCCTTTCTTCTCCGTCGAACTTTCATAGCTCCCAAGCGTTCCTCTGCCGCCGATAAGGGCAAGGCCCCCGCCGAGTCTTTGACTCGCGTTGCGCCTCGTCCTTCCCGACATGAAACTGTGCACCCTGCTTTGCGAGGTAGACAACCCGATTGAAAACTCTTTTTAAGATTTTTCGACTTTGCTGGATCTTAAAATTCATCTCTTTTTAGAGATGTGATCATACTGCGCCACCCCTTTTTAGGGTTTTGGTTGTACGAACACGTTATTCTTTATTTTTATAAAGAATAACTTTTCGCACAATCGGTTGAATTGTGCTGGCAAAAGTCAGCGCAATCGGCTGATTTGCACAATCTTGTCAGCGTAAAATGATGCTTGCGCAAGCTTTGTCTGCGCAATCTGATGGTTGTGCAATCTGATGTTTGCGCAATCTGTTGTTTGCATAATCTGATGACAAAATTTCTGACTTGACTTGTACTGAATTTTGTTTTTTTATTTGATGCAGTTAATACCAGAGAAGATCCTGAATATGAAACATTTGTAGGAACTTTAGCTGAGCCAGATTTCAAAGAAGACTTATCTCATGTGCTCTTTCCACAATATGCCCTTCCATCTTCTCGCCAAACTATTTTGATAGCACAGGATAACGAGACTTTGCTAAGTCTGATAAATGGACAGCCTTTGCAATCTGCTGACGCTGTCACTCATAAGAAGCCTATGTTCCTCTTCGGCGACGCCATTGATAAAAGTTCTCAACCAAGACCCCGAGTTGAGTCGAGAACTTTCCAATGGAAGGAGAAACTGATCCAGTTACTAGACATAGCTAGATGCCTTCCTCTAGTAAGATATGCTCATGCAAGCCATCCTAGGAGGATGGAATGGGACATCACTCCCCTTCAATATGCACGGACCGAAAAGATCTGTGTCAAGAAAGACCAGAATAATAGAGACATGTTCTATAGCTCTTCTGAGCGACACAGTACTTTATTAAGAGGGTTGAAGCCAGGTTGTATCCCCCCTGAGAACTCATCTTTGTTGATGCCGGTAAGGAAACCGATTTTTGCCAACGAGTATGCTAAGGCGGAGGGCAGTTATCCGGATCAAGACATCTGGTTGACAGGTCTGGTAAACCCAGACATTAAAAGATGGAGCTGCATAGCCAACTGGATACTGGTCCAGTTTGAAGATAAACTCAGAGAAATTGATCAGTATAATGCGGTACACGCTACTGTATACGGATTCTTCCCAAATCCTTATCTGTTTTTAGATCTGGCAGAGAGGTATAACTACAGGACAGGGACGTTCATGACGCCCTGCGGGGAGATGGGCTTGGCTCTCCATGAGATGAAGTATATCTCATATTTACCAATGGGTGATTTGCCTTACGAGGAGTACGTCCCTACCAACGACGAGTTAGATAGACTTCGTCGAGAGAATTCAAAGATGGTGGAAGTCTTTGATGAGCTTCTGTGCCATTATAACATATGCTCTTTGTATTACAAAAGCGGATCTTCTGGCACATGCTATTCATCCAAATGGTTGACTTATCTTTTTCTCAACCATATTATTGAGAAAAAGACAAAAGATCATAATTCATGCAACCCTGATTTCTTCCATCCTCTCAGCAATAGTGAAGTGCTAAAGCTGATGGAGGAGAATAATAGAATGGATATCAGAGTTGATGATGAACACCAATATCCTCCTCTTAAGGCTGGAGAATTTGTGGAGAGCTTTATAAGAATGGGCTACAGGTCCATGTCTAAACAAGCCCAGCTGGCAGGATTTTTGACGTACTGGCTATGTCGATTCGTCGTACCTGGAGCAAGTGCTGTAGACCGCTTCCATCGCGGTGTTCTTTTTGCTGCTGTCCGGTTAGTCTTCGACTACCGGATGGATTTACTATCAGCGATGACTTGTAGGATAAATGCAGGTCTTCGTCTGTATGTTGATTCTATGCTCAAGTGCAAGGGTGATAAGGGGAACTTCCCTAGACTGGAGTTACCTTACACCTACTTATTCGGATGGTTGCTCTTGCATCATCCATCATTGATGAACCCTGCCATGGAAGCAGTTGGTGGCAGTTTTCTGCGCAGATTCTCACAGAGCAGGTGGATATACACTAGTCTGAGGGACTGCAGACGAACCCTGAACCTCGGTAAAGGATGGAATTTTTTTTGCTCTCCCCCTCCAACTGGTTATGAGCATATGGCAACGAATCTAATTGACCTTGGGAGGCAACCAATAGGTCGAGTAACTTTTGAATGGCTGAAGGCGATCAGACCATCACATTTGGTATACAGATTTGAGGAGGAATGCTACTTGGAACCATATCTGCCGAGTCGCTTCGCTCGTCAGTTTGGATATGACCAGTTCTATGTGGGCAATGTAATAACTTGCTTACAAGGAAAGGGATACCTGATCGACGGTGCCAGAGCATGGGCTTACTACAATGCTCGAGACACAAAGACTGTGTTCTCGATGCCAAACAAAACTGATGCTGGTCCTAGAATACTGTATACTTATGCACAGTTTTATACAGCTGCAAATACTTTTGCTGAAAACTACAGACTCGTTGATAGTTTTACAACAGCAAATCGTCTGAAGAAAGGAGCGACTGACACATTAGCTCCCAATAATGACGAAGAATATGAACCAGTGGATGATCCATTAGAAGCTTCCAGGGAAGCCAATTTCCCTGAGGAAGTTAACCAACCTTTAAGAATTTCTCTAAAGGTTGTTAAATCTCCGGTCAAGGAGAAGAAGAGAAGGAGAGAAGAGCCTTCTTCCCCAGCTGTGAAGAAGAAATTGATCTTGGAACATTCTTCAGAGAAAGTCACTACGAGATCACAATCTCGGCAGCTTGCAGAGACAACCCGAGATGAAGCAGCTACACCGACCTCTGTTCAGAAACAGGTCGAAATAGTAAATGTAGAGAGTCCTGAGAGGCCTCTGCATAGAAAAAAGAAGCTAGCCCACAGAAAAAAAAGAACAGTCTCTCCTCCAAGACAAGTCTTGTCTTCGGTAGTGGCGAACGCTGCAGCTGGACTCACCATGCCATCCCCAACTCCTGTTTCTGAGTATGGACATAAAACTCCTAGTCCAGAACAGAGGGAGGAGATCGAGCAGAGGGAAGAGAGAAATGAGGTCGTAGAGCCCAAAAAAAATATTGCTGAGACAGAGCATGAAGCTTTGCAATCCCCTTTACTGATGATGGAGACTACTCAACCTCCTGCTACACCAGGAGCAATCCGTGAGGAGGAGGATCGTTTGATGATCGAGGCTTTAGATGACTGTGACTTCGGCTCACAGGATTATATTGATCAAACCACTGCAACTGCCAGTGGGGAAGTACCGGAAGAAGATAAAAGTGAGGAAAGTTCATCATCTGAAGACATTGAGGATACACATGATCCTGAAGGGGATGATGAAAAGCATATGTCCCCTATGGCTGCTGATGACACCTTAGATCTTGAGAAGGATGTGGAGGTGCAGATATCTCCCGAAACTTCTGATGATACCTTAGATCCTGAAAAGGATGTTGAGGGACAGGCATCTCCAGAAAAGATAGCAGATGAAGAAGCGACCCTGGAGGAAACTCCTGCTGTTGATCCCCAAGGTATAGAATAAAATTAGCAATTTTCTTTAAACAGATTAAATGGCTAAAATCTTGATTCTCATTCATTCAGAACTCGGATCTTCTCCAGCTCTTCCAGTATGCATGGACATAGTGCTTGCGACGACGCTTGCTAGTAACAATCGTCATTTATCCTATGGCTCCGAAGCAGGAAGTAGTCAGGCAATATGTCTGAGGCTACTTCTGCTCAGCTAGAATCTGTTCCAACAGATGATAGACATGTTGCCGAATCGAACCATGGTAAGACTGTTTTCATTTTTGATTCTCTTTGACAATAGCAAATGACAGGCAAAATAACAATATTTAATTTTGCAGAGGAACAACCGGGAGGAGCGACCAGCTCTACTTTAGTTCCTTTATTTAAAGAGCCTTCCGTTCAAATACAAGGAACTGAACGTCCTGCTGCCTCGTCATCAACATGAGTAGTGCTACTCCTGGTGCTCTGGCGACCAATCAATTCGTCATCCTATCATTTACCAAATTCTTCTTCGATTCATTGGGGCCTTTGATAAATAGGGTGATGGAAAAAGAATATGCTGATTTTTACACAGTTAGAGGTCCAACCTCTTTCTTAGTTAATGCTATCCACGAGCAAGGTGACGAGCCTCAGGCCACTTTTCTTGAACACATATTAAATGAGCTGGAGACTTCAATAAAGAACTACAAAGAGCTCAATAAGGGGGAGGTAGAACCCTTAGTGCAAGCGAAATTTGAACGAATGGCTCAGGAAGCTGCAGTTGAGAGAGTAAATTTCCAAATTCTTTTGGATGCTTTTACTACTAAATCTGCTGAGTACAATTCCAAGGTGGAATCGGTGACCCTTATTGCTGAAAGAAAAGAGAGGAGAATTGCTGAACTGAGAGCGGAGATTGCTCATCTTCAAGAAGAACTGGAAGATGAAGTTACCGAACATCAAACTGCAATCCAACAACTCGGTGCTCTAACCCAAGAAAGAGACGAATATGCCGTAGCTCATAATGATGAAATTACTCGCAGAATGGTAACTATGCCAACTTTCAACGAGAAATCTGGGATGGAAGAAGCCAGGAGGAGAGTGATGGAATCCCGCGAAGAGCGACTGCAGACTCTAAAGCAACAGATTACCGACTTGATGACACCACCAGTTTAATAGAAAGATTCCTTGTATCTTCTTGTTTTTGTAATATATATGCTTTTGTAATGTCTTGAATTTTGATCAAATAAAAAACATTTTGTTGTGGCTCTATTATTTATTGCATATCTTGTTCAGATATAAATAATAGCGATAAAAAATATATTCAGAGGTACAGGACATGATATATTTCTCGATTTTAGAAAATATTCATATTTATTATATCTGCTCAGAGGTAATATGGACGTGGCAGAATATAATTTATCGAATATTATTATTTCAATAGACAACTTAATCGAGGACGACAAGTTGTTGATGTGGATGATGAACGAAAATGAATCGTCAAAAGGTGTGAACGAAATGAATCGTCAAAATGAACGGATGAACGGATGAACCGTCGGATGATGATGAACGGATGAACCGTCAAATGATGATGAACGGATGAACTGTCAGATGAATGTGAACGGATGAACCATCAAATTAATTGAATGAATAGACGAACCATCGGACGAATGTGAACGGGTGAACCGTCAAATTATGATGAACGGATGAACCGTCAGATGAATGTGAACGGGTGAACCGTCAGATGATGATGAACGGATGAACCGTCGGATGAATGTGAACGAGTGAACCGTCAAATTATGATGAACGGATGAACCGTCAGATGAATGTGAATGGGTGAACCGTCAGATGATGATGAACGGATGAATCGTCGGATGAATATGAATGGGTGAACCGTCAAATTATGATGAACGGATGAACCATCAGATGAATGTGAACGGGTGAACCATCGGATGATGATAATGAATGGGTGAACCGTTGGATGAATGTGAACGGGTGAACCGTCAAATTATGATAAACGGATGAACCGTCAGATGAATGTGAACGGGTGAACCGTCGGATAATGATAATGAATGGGTGAACCATTGGATGAATGTGAACGGGTGAACCGTCGGATACTGGTAATGAACGGGCGAACCGTTGGATGAATGTGAACGGGTGAACCGTCGGATACTGGTAATGAACGGGCGAACCGTCAAATTAATTGAATGAACAGACGAACTGTCGGATGATGATAATGAACGGATGAACCGTTAGATGATGATGAACGGATGAACCGTCAGATGAATGTGTCGTTTCATTGCTTTGAGAATCTCCGCCTATAAATAGAACAGGAATCTGGAAGGAATGATCATTTCCACTTTTCAACATAAAGATGTCGTCCGGAGATGCATCCAAGAAGGCTGAAATTGTTCCGAAGATTGAAGCGGGCACTGAAGAACGTCCTGCCGATCCAGTCCAACCAAAGCAGATAGAAGTAGGCGAAGGTTCGTCTGCACCCAAACCATCGCGGGATATCCTGGACTTTCTGCTTGAACCAGGAAAGACTGAAGAGGAAGAGGCCATGAGGATGGCTGTTTGTAAGTTCCTGGTAGGCTCGAGCAAGGATGTTCTCAGTTCTTTTGCTGATTATGTCTTTGATAAGGACGGCAGTGGTCCACGTCCCAATGTTGAGAAGGATGATAGTGACCTTCCTTGATATCATGTAACATCGTTTATGATGAAATAAAAATCAAACTTTATTTATGAACTGTTTGATCATATTCACATAAAATCTCTGTTACATTTATACATAGTATTTCTTGAGGAATTTGCCATTGATAGGCATCATAGCAACTCGACCATCTAACTCTGAAAGTTGATAGGCTCCATTCGAAAAGACTTTGCTAATAATGTAAGGCCTTTCCCACTTCGCGTCAAATTTGCCTTTGCTCGAGTGAGTCATAGTCATAGGGCGTCTGACTGCTAAAATGAGTTCTCCTTGTTGAAAGGTTCTGACTTTAACTTTGCGGTTGAAAGTTTTTGAGATGCGGGCTTGATACAACTCAATATGCTGTTGAGCCAATAGCCGCTTTTCGTCGAGCGCTTCTAATTCTTGAAGTCGAAGAAGATCATTGTTCTCTGTAGTGAGCTCGTTAGCAATGGCAATCCTCAAAGAAGGAATTTGAAGTTCCAGAGGAAGAACAGCTTCACAACCGTACACCAGAGAGAAGGGTGTAAAGCCTGTGGGATTGTGGACTGTGGTTCGATAAGCCCAAAGACATTCGCCAAGCTTTTCACTCCAATTCCGTTTGTTAGTAGATACAAACTTCTTAAGGAGCTTAATGATAGTCTTGTTGAAGGCTTCATCTAATCCATTAGCGGCAGGATTGTAGGCTGTAGAAGCGACGTTGTCAATCCGATGATCATCGCAGAATCTTATGAATTTCTGGCTGATAAATTATGGTCCGTTATCATGAATGATCCTTCGAGGTACACCAAATCGATAGATAACATGGTGTTTAACGAAGTTGATGACGCTGCTGGTCTTAACTTCAGCCAGAGGTATAGCTTCAGCCCATTTAGAGAAGTAGTCGGTTATTGCTAGTATGAACCGATGTCCTCTAGAAGAAGGAGGATTGATGGGACCTATAATGTCCATGCCCCAAGCTTCGAAAGGCCATGAAGCGACCATCGGATGAAGGAATTCTGATGGTTGGTAGATGAAATCTGCATGGATTTGACAAGCTTGACATTTCCTTGCATAGTCAATAGCATCTGATACCATAGAGGGCCAGTAGTAACCCATTCGTCGGATGCGATCCTGTAATTTAGGACCAGGTTGATGTGCTCCACAGACACCGTCATGAGCTTCGCGTAATACTTGCTTTGCTTCATCACCAGCTAGACAGCGTAGAAGAAGACCGTCATAAGTCCGCCGGTAGAGAGTCTTTGTAGTTTGGTTGTAGTAGAACCGGAGAGAACGTCGATGAATACTCGTAGCCTCCTTAGGATCTTCGGGAAGTATGTCATGAACAACAAAGTCAATGAAGGGAACTCTCTAGTCTTTATTAATAACATTGGTTTTAGTGAGATTACTGAACTCAATATTACGATTGTTATCAATGCAAAATAACTCACGATTAGAGACAACCACCACTTGCTGTCTTTTGATAGGGATGGCTAAGACTGCTGTAAAATTGGCCAAGGCATCTGCTTCGGTATTGCAAGCTCGCCGAACATAGTCTATGAAGAAGGCTTTGAATGATGTAGCCATGCTGATTGCTGCTTCATGATAAGACATTAGATCTTGATGAGGAACTTCATAGGTACCTCTAACCTGATTAACAACCAACTTAGAGTCACCATAGACTTCAAGATACTCGACATCCAATTGTTTGGCTAATTGAAGACCGATCAGTAGAGCATTATACTCTGCTACGTTGTTGGAGTATGGTTCATCTAGAGAGTAGGCTTTTTGGATAGTTGATCCGTCTGGAGAGACGAAAACAACTCCAACTCCTGCTACAATGGCACCATTTGGTCCGATTCTGGAAGCTCCGTCAAAGAATAGACGCCAAGTAGGAAATTCTTCTGAGATCATATTTGCTTCTAATGTCTCGTCTGGAATTTCATCATAGAGTTTGGATATTTCTGGCACAGGATGAGCCGCTAAGAAATCTGCCAGCGCTTGACCTTTGACAGACTTTTGTGGAACATATACCATGTCATACTGAGCTAGCAGGATGGCCCATGTAGCCAGCCGAGAGTTGAGTGTACTGGGCTTCTTCATGAGTACCCGAAGAGGATTGACTCAGGATATGACATGAATGGTTTGACCAATGATGTAATGCCGAGTCTTTTGAACAGCGAACATAAGAGCTAGACATTCTTTTTCGACCGGACTATAACAGTGTTCGGCCCCAATCATAGTACGACTAAGATAGTAGATGGCCTGTTTATGACCCTATTTATTCTTTTGGGTAAGTAAAGCACCCAATAAATGATCCATAGCACGGACATACATTAAGAATGGTATGCCTGAAATCGGTGGCACTAAGACTGGTAGATTCATGAGATATTGCTTTATATCTTCGAATGCTCGTTGACATTCTTCAGTCCAAATGAAAGAGACACCTTTCTTCATCAGCTGAGTGAATGGTCTGCAGCGTCCAGACAAATTCGAAATAAATCTCCTGATATACACAAGTCGACCTTGGAATCCTCGTAGCTCTTTTAGGTTACATGGAGGACGCATCTCTTGAATGGCTTTGATCTTCTCGGGATCCATGTATACCCTTCGAGGTAATGACGAAGCCAAGAAATTTGCCACTAGAGACACCCAAGAATGACTTGGTGGGATTCATTTTGAGTTGATGTTGGCGCATGAGATTGAAGATAGTTCTCAAATCTTGGATATGATCTTCTTTTAGACGACTTTTGACAGCGATATCGTCAACATAGCATTCGACTGTTTTACGAAGATGATCTCGAAAGATTGTACTCATAGCTCGTTGGTAAGTTGCACCAGCGTTCTTAAGACCAAAGGGCATGACAGTATAGCAGTAGACTCCACGAGGAGTACGGAAAGAAGTATGCTTTTCGTCTTCAGGATTCATCCGGATCTGATTGTATCCGGAGAATCCGTCCATAAAAGATATTCTTTCGAATCCACAGGTGTTGTCGATCATAACGTCCATGATAGGGAGAGGAAATTCATCTTTTGGACATGCTTCATTAAGATCCCGAAAGTCGATGCAGACTTAAACTTTGTCAGTTTTCTTTAGAACTGGGACGACATTGGCTACCCAATCACGATGCTGTTCTTTTCGGATAAAGCCACAAGCGATGAGCTTCTTGGCTTCATCGTCGATTGCGTCCATTATTTCTGGCTTGAAATGCCATTGTTGTTGTTTGACCGGTTTTGCATTCGACAGAATGTTCAATTTGTGAGTAGCAACTTTGGGATCTAGTCCTGGCATGTCTTCATAACTCCAGGCAAAGACATCAATGTATTCTTTAATCATAAGAATTAATTCTTGTTTATCCGCCTCTGGAAGGTTCTTACTGATGAATATTGGACGAGGTGATCCGTTCTCTCCTACATCGACTTGAACTAATTGATCTTCGGTAGGAGGTTCTCTTTGTTCGAATCGGAGTTCCCATTGGGTATCCATTCGTTGAGCCCAAGGATCTGCTTCAGGACTTTCTTCGATATCCTCGTCATAGCCTTCTGGAAGTTCGGCGGAGACCATGTTGGATGATACGATTAGCCGATGAACTTGACCAACACTGGTATCAGAATCCCATGATCTGGAATCAGAAGAGTTAGAACGCTCCTCGCTATCAGATTCGAAAACTGCTGGGGATAACATTGGAGGAGAAGCATATCCGAGACCTCTTTTGGTCCTGCTGTAGTACATCTCTGACTTTCCTTTTGGAACAGTCGTACGGATAGGAGTTCGTCTACCCTTGCCGTAGTTGAGGCCATTTTTGAAGTCATAACCCATCTTTCGGATGATGTCTTTTGATTGTTGACTGTAACGACGGAGTTGGAGATGTCCTGTATCGTTACTTTTGCTATCATCTGTATAGCTGAATTGTTGTTCCGGTTCTTTACTAAAAAGTATTGGACTTTTGCCTTTCTTTCGAGCAGGAACAATTCGATATGAATCATCTGGATGTTCAAATGAGACTTCTGTCTGAAGAGATTGTACAACTCCCATTGTAAATGATTGGAAGCTATCTAACATATCCAAATAGCATTTAGTATGATAAATGACATTAGTATACTAGAAAGTAGATGCTTTTTTATTGATTTGTACATTCGTATTTACAACAGGACCTTTAGCCTTAGCAGGCTTGGTCAGATTGATTACAAGAGGGGGAGAAAAAGAACGTGGAAGAGGCTTGTTACGACGGAGATCGATAACAAGTGGCTCAGAGGAGGTGAGCTCCCTTTTATCCTTGTTATGAGTTAAATCAATAACAAGTGGTTCAGAAGAAGTGAGCTGCTTTTTATCTTTGTTACGACGTAAGTCAATTACAAGTGGCTCAGAAGAGGTGAGCTCCCTTTGATCTTGACCATCCTCAATTGATTGCTTGTGAACTGGCAAGTGAACAGCCAGTGGCTTGGAGGATTGAGGACAAGAAACACGCCCTTTGACAGGTATGATAAGGGTGTCATTAGGCACTGCTTCTTGCTCTTCTTCAGTGTCAAAAGACAGGACAACCTTCATGAATTCATCCTTGTACATACGAGCATCGTTGCAATATACTTCGACGCCTTTGAAAGGATAGAGATCAGCAACCTCCTTTTGCACCTCTCCATTGTCATCAACATATTTAAAACATTAATGGAGAGTCGAAGGGACAATGTTATGCTCGTGTAGAAATAGTCTTTCCAGCAATGCATTGTAAGAACAACCATGATTGTCAATGATATAGAAGGTCACCTTTGTGCGAAGATTGCCTATTTGGAGTTTTAGGCCAATCTTGCCCAGAGGTTCACTCCTTCCCTGATTGAACCCAAGAATGGTGATGATTGTACTGGAGAGACTATGCACTGGAATTTTCAATACATCTAACATCGTCTTTGGCATAATGCTGAGAGCAGACCCTGGGTATATTAGAATACGATCGACTTTCATCGAGTCAACATATCCTGTATAGTACAAAGGACGGTCATGCCTGTTGTCTTCCATCAGCATGTCATCCTGTGTGAAAGTTATGTTTGGAATTAACTCCAGAACACTATGACAATGAAGGCAAGAGACTGGTTATGCTTTCGGCTTCTTCAGAAGAGCTAGACAAGTTTTAGCTTGCATGAGAGCTTCACTTAGAGTTTCTCGGGTCTCTTTAGAGAGGCACAAGAGCTCGAAGATTGACAGCCGAGCTGGTGTATTAGCTAACTGAGCCAAGATATCAAACTTGTAAGGCTTTTCAAGTCCTGTGGGAGATGACTTCTTTAAAGGCTTGTCGAAGCGAACTTGTTGTTTGCCTTTGTCAGCTACCACCGGCTTGGAAGGAATGGGTATCACAACCGATGAGGATGCGGAAGGGATCTCTTCAGTGGAAGTAGGTTGTACTGGAGCGGATTCAGAAGAGGAAGCAGGATTTTCTTGAGTCTCGGAAACTTCTCGTAGATAGGCTCTCCCTGATCTAGTGCCCAGCAGGATTTCTTAATCGACTATGGGATCGAAAGATACCATGTTGCAAGTCTTTATTTTACCCTTAGAGCGGTCTTTCTTCTTAGAGGAAGAGGAAACTTCAAACTCCGAAGCAAGATCGGGATGAATCCACATAATCTCGCCATTGTCAAGAGATAAGGGGACACGACCTTCACTTGGTGGAGGCGTGAGATTCTCAATCTTAAGAGTAGCTTTGGGAATAGGAATGACGCCATGCTGCACCATCTGCGGAGGAAAGTTACCGAATTGAACTGAGACCATATTTGCAGTCACAGTTTTCTCATCTTGTTGCAGATTTATGACACCAGCATTAACCAGCTCTTGTATCTTGCCTTTGAGCACGTAACATGCTCGAGTAGGATGCCCAATGAACCTGTGGTAGACACAATACTTGGGATGATCAGTCTTACCGACTTCGTCAGGCTTCTTTGGATCTGGAAGCTGAATTTTGTTGCTTTTGATTAAACAATCAAAGATGCTAGCAGTGTCATTCTCATCAAAGGAGTACTCTACTTTCGGACGAGGTTCTCTCGGTGGGGGTGCTGAAGGAGTAGAAGTGGACGTAGGAGGTGCTATGTTAACCGCCAGAGATTCTTTGTTCTTGTTCAAATTGATGTTCAAAGTTTCTTTTCCTTTGCGGTTGTTCTGACGATTGCTACCACCTGATGTTTGATGTTCATCCCGGTCGGGATTAGACATTTGTACCCCTAGCTGCTTGAATTTGTCGACGCTAACTTCAGCTGCTTTAGCATTGACAATGAAGGATGGCCAATCTTGGAACTGAGTAGACCCCGTCTACATGCTGATGATAGGCAACAGATTTGCCTTGCAGGTGTCTATGGTGACAGCAGCCAGAGTTCCTGGAGGCATCTTTAAAGCTTCTCTGCAGAATCTTTCAATGAAACTTTCAGCAATTTCATTATGTTTTTGCTTGATTTTATTAAGGGCTGACATAGTCATGTCATTGATCCCTTCATAAAATCGTTCCAAAAAGATGTGCTTTAAGCCCGAGAAGGAGGTGATACATCCATTGGGCAAGCTTCTATACCAATCGTATGCTACGCCAGCTAAAAAGCCAACGAATACTCTGGTAAGAAGAGCGTCATTTGGTTGAAGTTGGACAGTCATAACCTCAAAGTGGTTAATAA
Organism: Iris pallida; assembly: GCA_029216955.1. NCBI lineage: Eukaryota > Viridiplantae > Streptophyta > Magnoliopsida > Asparagales > Iridaceae > Iris > Iris pallida. The sequence goes on from JANAVB010025798.1 coordinate 1,787,574, forward strand.
AATGACTGGAAGAAGTGCTGACATCAAACAGCGAGATGGTTGGGATCTTGTACTTCGGAGGAAATGGAACTTCCTTCCATTCAACTGGGTAAGGTTGCTTGATCCCCAACCTTTGCAAGTTGTCTTTCTCCTTGAAAGCTTCGAACTGAGTCCGCAGGAGCTTGGTAGCTTCATTGGCATCTTCCACTGATGTAGAAGGAGCAGGCTGAACCACGGTGTGAGGAAGAGGAACAGCATGATAAGCACTAGCCCCAGCACCTGACTGACTGGGTGTAGGTTGGGCTTGTACAGGAGGTACTAAAAAAGATGCTACCCCCAGCCCTGCATTAACAGGCACCGACGATGCTATAATTTCAGGATTTGCAAGAAGTACGGTCGGTGGGACTGCATGCTGGGCCACAATGATGGAATGCATACTTGTAACCATTTCCGCCATGGTCTTCAGCTTGTCCTCTAATGCAGCTATTCGTTGTTCTTGATTTGCTGAAGTTGAAGCATCCGGATCTTCATTGATAACATAAGCTGTCACTTCTCTTGGTACAGTGAAAGACACTGTCTGTTCAAAACTTTCGCTGTACGCATCATAGTCGGAAAAAGAGTCATCTCCTGAATGGGAAGTAAGAAGATGACCAGAAGGATCCTGAAGAAGATTTCTTTGACCGATTGTATCTCGGCTTCGGGATCGGGTATATCAAAATACTCCTTCTGAAGATTCTTGGAGTAAGTCAAAATACCGTTGACTTGGATTACGAGGCTTGCCGTGCTTAGAGCATTTCCTACCCCCAGTGTCTCTAGAAGTCATGTTGACGGAAGCGTACAAAACCTCGTCTTCATCTTCCGACATAGGTTCAGAGTTAGAAAAGTTCAGACGATCGAAGACAGATCGTTTTGTTGTTTGACAACAACTTTGAATGATGACTTTGTGATTGCAATGATGATCAGATGATTGAACTGGAGGTGTTGAAACATTGTCCCGCTTTTGCCTGAGATGTTCTCGGAGATCAAAAGTTTGAGGGATCTGTTCTTTGACAATGTTCGGAATATGGTTCCGATTCTTCAGATGTTTTGTCCCTTGAGTGTACAGGGAAGTGCTCACTTCATTAGCATAGGTGTCAGGATTTTTGATCCTGGAGACTTGCTTCTGATGATGTTTGGTCTTCGGCATTGGATGTTTGCATTTTACCGAAGTTGGTCTGTTGAGGTAAGTTCTTAAATCAGCAAATTCACCCCCAGGGGTTTCTGTCTGAGACACCAGCAATTTTCCCTGTTTTGATCGGGATATCTTGAAAGTTGGGAGATCTTGGAATTCTGCTACTGGAGTAGGCAAAATACCTCTTTGATCAGTACAAGTTCTTTTAACATGAAGGGAAGAAGAATCCTTGTTTGAAAGAGTTCTTGTACTGACTGGTGTCGAGGCACGTTCAGGTTGATCTTCTACGGTAAAAACCGAGGAAGACTGAGAAAAGACCAAAGGGCCTTTTCCTTTGTTTTGTGAAGAAGGGTTAGCTAAAGAGCGTTTCCCTCTGTTTTCTTCCAAGTCATGAGACAAGGAAGTTTGAGAAAAGACCAAAGGACCTTTTCCTTTGTTTTGTAGAGGAGGAGGAATAGCCAAAAGACTACCCCCAGTTGATTGCACAGGAGCAACATGGTGCTTGGGAAGAGGAGTAGAGCTTTTCCCTTTGCTGTGAGAAGAAGAGAGTTTAGCCAAAGGGCTGTCACTCCTGGATTGCGCAAGAACAGTTTGCGCATGGGTTGATGGCGCACTGGCAGGTTGCGCATGAGTAACTCTGGTAGAAACTTTACTGGTCTCAGTCACAAGGGTTTGCGCAACAGAAGTCTTGTTGTCGGAGTGTTTGGGTTGCACTCTGGTTGCTAGAATGGTGGATTGTGCAGGAGTTGTTGCTGCTAACTGCGCCAGGGACAGAGGAGTTTTACACTTTGATAAGGCAGCATAGGATGTAACTTGTGTACTGGCCACAACAGACTGCGCATGAGTGGTAGAGACAGATTGTGCAGCAGTTGAAACAACAGACTGCACAACAGTCTTACCAGTAGAGACTTTAGACTGCGCAGCAGTCTTAGTGGCAGAATATGCAACAGACTGTACAGGAGTCTTGGTAGAGGGAATAGACTGCACAACAGTCTTGGAGACCCACACTGGGTGCACTTTGCTCGAGGCAGAAGTTGTTGCAGTGCGAGGAGTGGTCCTAGAGTTGATCATGGCATCGTAGGCTGTCTGGTTGACTTTCACAACCAGCGTCTTCTGCGTCTTTCCGATAGACGTTATGTCACATTGAGTTGTCACTTCCTCATCGGAGGAGAAAGTCGTCCCCAGCAGAGTCGCCATTTTGTTTGCAAAAATAAAGGTATGAACTTTATTTAACAAACTTTGTAAAGAGATTACAAGAATTCTGGAAAATTATAACTGTAGGAATCCAATCTAGAAGACGATTGCTTTATCCCTTGGATGATGTGAACTTTGAAGATAGTAGCCTCTGAAGTTGAAGGCAAAAGCCTCGGAAGAATGCAGTAGCACTTGGGCAAGAACTCCTGGACTCTCTGATATTTCTGAACTTTTCTGTCTGATCCCCTTGAATGAAGACTTGAAACTCTATTTATAGAGTTCTGGAAATAACTAACTTGTAGTTATTCTGAATGGTGCAAGTTAGATTGCGCAGGCACTGGATTGTGCAGCATCAGACTGCGCAGGCAGTTGTCTGGTCGTGGGCCAACTGTCTTGGACATATGGCATCATTTGATTGAAATGCGCATGATCGTGTGCAGACGGTTGCCACGTAGCGAGCAATTGATGGCATGAATGCCACGTGTATATTTGTCAGTTATCATGATGAAGTGCGCCACATGAATTGCGCTGACTTTGGATTGTGCTAGGATGGACCGCGCTGAGCTGGATTGCACTACAAACAGATTGTGCTGCATGTACAGCTGTCCTCGAGCGTTGTGCGGCACAATAAACGAACAGTCTCCTCGTTCTTTATGCTGTCAGTTGTCAGAAGATCTGATTCTGTCAGGTAATGATGATATTGCCACGTCAGCCTGCGCACTTAAAAGTGTGCGCGGTCCAGTCTGCGCAATCTGAATGATGCACAATCTGATGTCTGCACAGTTCATTTGAAAGCTGTTTTTCTTGATTTTTATGACTTTGTTGATGGGTGTAACTTGATTTTTTAGGACCTACAGGTACGCATATCCCGATACATCTTATTAGCTCCAGGATGTATGGAATACTGCGACTGGTGCGCTTCTTGCATCATCTCATTCCTCAGTTCGCCAGATGGTACACACAGCCTCGTACCATTCTTCAATGCTCCGTCACTGGCGATAGAGAATCCTTCAAGTGTTCCTGCCAGCACTTGATCTCTGAGTTTGCAAAACGTCTTATCTTGGAATTGTGTCTCCTTGACTTTGTCCATCAGACTTGAACGCAATTGCAACTGCCTCATGGTTGAGTCAGCTCTAGGTACAATAGCTTCTCGCCCCAGTTCCTTCATCTTTTCCTCAGGCAGTACAATCTCCAGACCAAGCTTCTCTATGTCCTCCAACAAGTGCCGTTCCTTGGTTAAGAACATCGCCACTGGGTATCGACTAAGTGCATCTGCAACTACATTAGCCTTACCCGTATGGTACTGCAAGTCGATGTCAAAATCCTTCATCAGCTCCAGCCATCTTCTTTGTCTCATGTTCAACTCCTTCTGAGTGAAAACATATTTCAACCAATCTTTCCATTGTAATCCTGGCATTCATACAATGGTCATCCTTACTTAGTTGTACCTTTAAGTTGAATTTTTTTTTCATCCTCCGATTTATCATGCGTCTTCCTAAAATGTATCCTCATGCTTATCATTTAACCACCTCTATCCTAAATATCAATTTGCTTTGATATTAGCATCATTAATTATCTCTTTCTTAACATAAATTTAAATCACATATATTCATATTCATCTCATTTTTATTCGTAACTCGTGTACTCTAGAAATCCATGCTAGAAACTATTCTAGGTTTACTTCATAAGGCAAAATCAGATTCGAGGCATGATTGCTAAATATAAAGATAAAAAGTAAACATGTTTAGAATTTTCTAGATAGAGTTTAGAATATTTTGTTGTGATCAAAATCATGAGTAAACATCAAGGTATAATTTAAATAATCATAACGAGTTTAAAGTTTTAAAATGAGATCAAATAAAATAGAAAGGTCATAAAATACGACATCAATGATAATGTAATTTTCCGAAATGAGGGACAATTTTCAATTAAAACTGGTATGAGGTATAGGAGTTTGTGACTCAGAAAGAATCAACAAGTTGTATGATTTAAGATGGTGAGGGTGATTAAAATAGCCATGACAAGAATATAATCCGATAGAATATTTCTGGAAGTGGGAGCAAATGCTAGAATACAAATCCTCAGAATGATTAGAGATAACCATGATATGAATATAGTCTTATTAATATTCGAAAACCACTATTTTCAAGTCACTTTGTTTTAAATTCATGCCTCGCCAGTGTGCACCTGACTGCAATAAATTTTTGACTCCATGACTTGAATAATTTAGTTTACCGAGTAATCTTCCAACTTTATCCATTTCATGGCTAAGCAAACATAGAACAAAGTCTCAATAATATTTGAAAACCTAACGATTACCTGTCATTATTTCAACTTAGAGTTTATGCCTCGCCAGTGCACAACTAGCTGCAGTAAACTTGCATTTTTCCATAATTCAGATAAATGACTATCACGTAAATGTGCGGAGTCATGTTAGGTTGCTAAATATTTCCTCAGCTTTGTGAATTTCAGAGAAATTTCAAAAATCCAAATGAGTTTAAAGTTCTAAACAGGATAGAAAATGTAGACGACTGTTCTTCTGAGATTAAAAGATTTATCAAAATATGTGTTTGAGATTCAAGAGACTGGGCAAAAATCAAGAGGAGTATCTGTTCTTCGATTTTCTTTTCCAAAGATGAAATGATCAACCTTGATTTGAATAATTGAGTCAAACACTAGATAAGATAGAAGCATCACAGATTTGGATTAAGTAAGAAAAACCAATAAAAATATTCCTGACAAATCACTCAGGGAATACAGAAAATTATTTTGAGAAGAATAATTCCATAACTAAGGAAAGTTGGAAATTTGAAAGAAGGTAAGTTTCATTGATTCAAGGAAATCAAATTGAAATTGTCTAGTAACGCCAAGAAATTAAATAGCTTTGGGACATCTCAAAATTTCCATGACTAAAGAAAATTCAATAATAGAAGGGATTCAAATTGTGGTCAATTTTTTTGACCGTTCCTGCTTCATGGTATTCAATCATAGAAGCTTTTTAGGTCTTTGATTTGATCAAAAAATAAAATTTGCATAGAGAGAGTAGGGTTTCAAGATGAATGGAGAAAATTAACAGATAAGAATATTCTCGGTCTTTGGAATAACTCAGGAGATAACAATCAATATTGAAATTGAAAATAATCCCCTTTAAGAGAATCATGAACTAAACTAATTCTTCTGGTAATAATTGACCTTGAGGTTTAAATGATCCCAGAAGAATTTTGATTCAGGATTGATTCCGAGAAAGTTAGTCATTTGGAAAGGAGATCAAGGCAAAAGGTTGGATAATAGTTGTAGATATATACTGGGTAGATAAGAATTTATCAGGGTTGCTAAGAGAATTCAAAATCCTACATAGCGAACGAATCAAGATTTCAATTAAAGGTAGAGAAGTAATGAAGAATTCAAAATTTAGGTTTGATAAAGAAGAAGAAGACCAAAGAATTCAATCTTATTCCAAAAAGAATATGAATCCTAAGGTATACTAGAACCTGAAAATTATGGTAGGAAAATAATCTCGAAAGTCATGGGACACTCAAAGGTACAATCAGCCTAATCTAGATAAGGTTTAGGTACAAACACAAACAAGGTATCCTACGAATCTATAAGCAGGCAAAAATAGATATTTAAGAAAATAATTTTTTGGCCCTATAATGTAACATAGTGTATATCATCTAAGTGTTCTAGTTGTTTCTAAAGTCTGTTTTCCTAAAGTCTCAACTATCCCTAGGTCAAGTTACAGAACTGCGCGATGGTCTAGACTAAGTTGACTAGACCAATTTACAGATCTGACCTGCATGGGCCAACACTAAAAACATGTCACGACCCGGTCCCAATTTCTTGGGTCGAATTGGATCATGTCCAGCCTGCACCGTTGTTGAGACGGCGACAGTAAGCTATATCAAGCAGTGAAACACATACAGATAAAATTCTAACGAAATATAAAAACATTTTATTCAATTTGAAAAGCCTGAAATACAAAAGACATTAATAAAGCCATTCAATTATTACACTTGTTTCCAAAAAGAAAAATAAATACTAATTCAGCTCTTAAGATTCTGGGGTTCCAAGTTCTGCGGGACCAGAGTTAGACATCAGATCCTCGACGACGCAATCACCTAAAAATGTTGGTCTCCAGTCAGGAGGGAGCAAAGTACAATTCATGATAATCCAACAATTGAAATAATAATAGAGTTATGCACATTTAAACAATTTGAAATAAACAGTTTTTCAGCAGTTAAAACATTGTGATATGAATAGGCAATGAATATGATCGGATTGGATTGTACAGTTGTATCCTAATGTTACGATATGGCTTATTCCCGTGTGTATGAGAGGTAAGCTAACACAGTCAGTATACTACTTTGGATGTGGTCATACTCATTACACTACTCTCCCAGTACTCAACAGTTAATCAGTCAATGCTCTTAGAGAGAGTTCCGTGTTGCATCGTGGTTTAAACTTGCAATAAAACGATTACTAAATAATTGATAAACTAACACAAATTGTACTTGCCTTTGATTATGACTAGATTTGGAATGTCTCCGGGATTGAGTTCAGACTTGTCCTCGAAATCCTACAATCGAGAAGTCTGCCTTAGATTTTCAAAATTACCATGCTAGATGTGCTAGTTACAATCTCTAAATTTGTCCTAGTCAATTTTTAATCTTTATTATACTAACACAAACAAAACTCGATTATCTAACGCGTTATATTTAATTATGACGGAAAGATCATTTTATATTTAATTTCGAAAAACTTTGTATTTATCGATTTATTGGCAAAACTTGGTATTTTATAATTTAAAACTACATTTTTCTTTAAATGAGAAAAACGTGAAACTTGTTTAAATAATAACTTGTAATTTTTCCTAATTTATTTAATATGAGAAAATAATATTGATTTTCTATAAAATAATTATTTTACTATTTTACGTGTTTACGTCGATCTCAACCAGAAAAGAATAAAAATTTAACTAACTTATTACAAAACCACATAAAATAATAAAACTGGGCTTATGCCCTTACAGACCATTTTACATGAATTTAAATAAGAAAAAAAACTTTGGTTAGTCTCTAAAATTTTTCCTACATTTGAATTACAAAATAAAATAATAACTTAAATTAAATTGAATTAATTTACGAGTCTCAGATATTGGTCCAATCGTCAAAAATAGCTAATGCCTCAACGTCCGGTAAAACCGATTTCGTTTGCATTTCGCTAAGGGCCCATTGACCGATATAGTCGTCGTCCAAAATCCAATTTATAAATATTTTTGAAATCCGATTTGAAATCCATTTATAAAGTTTTATAAAAATTTCGGCAGCATTCCCTCTATTTTTAGGATAACCCAAAACTGGAAAAATGTGCCACAATCACCAAATATAAGTCCTATACCAGGGAATAACCATTTTTTTTTAATAAAATATACTCACAGAATATTTCCGGAACTTAAGTTTCCAACCAACACTTAAGAAAAACTTCCCAAACCAGAATAAGATAACCACAGAACCATAGAATGAAACTATCAACAAATAGTTAGCTCTCAAGCCATCAATGCTCAGAAAATCCGAAATCACAATCGGCATTCCGAAACAAAGAAGACAGAACCTATCCGGAATTACCTTGGAAATTTCGAGAACCCAAAAACCACAGAACCAACTCGAAATTTCGAGAAATCACCAAATGAAACCAACCAAAAACTTATTCCGAAATAAGTCTCGGAAATACCAAGGACACAACCGGAAACTACAACCGAATCCCGTTGTGGGATCGGGGACCAAGAATCATCATCGACAATAACGAAAATGGAATGGGTCAAAGGAATTATACCTCATGTGCTCGGCTAGAGCTCTCAGAGGTAAATAATAGAGAAATGGAACTCACGGACGGTGAATCGGCTCGAGACAGCGCCTCGCCGGGGTACGGCTACGCTGGACAGCGGGATCCAGGACCGCAAAAAGCACGGGAACCCCTGGGAATGAGCCGGACAGCGGAATCGGGCCACAAAAAACCACGGACAGCGGATCGGGGCACGAAAATCAGATCAGGACAGCAATCCAGGGCCCATAAAAGCGCTGGACTGGGAACGGCGCTCGAAGGGCGACCAGATCGGGGCTTGAAATGCTGCGGCTCGGAGAGGAGCGGCGACGGAGCCGTTGGAAGGGAAACCGGCGAGAGGGGTCGCGGGGACCGGCGGCGAGGGGGTCGCCGGACATGGGCGGCGCCTGGGCGGTCGGCCTGGGTCGGGCTGAGCAGTGTCGGGTCGGGCGGAGCAGCGTCGGGTCGGGCGCACAGGGGATTGGGGGTTTTTAGGAGTTGGTGATGATGGTGAATGGAGGGATGAAGAGAGGGTTATATATATAGGGAAAGGGGAGGAGGAGTTATGGAAGGGAAAGAGACATGGTTGGCCGACGGTTTCGGGAGGGGAGGAGTCGGCCGAGCGCTCGCTCGAGAAAGCTCGGCCAAGAGCTCAGGAAGTAAATGAAAATAGAGAGTTAAGAGTAATGAAGAGGGGTTTTTAAAGAAAGTTTTAATAACAAAATTTTTGTTTAAAGAATAGTATTCTCTTAAATAATGCTTTCAAATTATGTAAAATTTATAACTACAAAGTAAAACTCCTAAAAAAATTGAACTTGGGTTCGGGTCTGGCCAGACGGTCAAAAGTCCAGGAATTTATATTTTGAAAAATAATAATAATAATAATAATAATAATAATAATAATAATAATAATAATCTGGCAAAATGTTAATTTAGCAAACTTGAAATTTTAATAATTTTCTAAAAATACCATTTCCTAAATTAATGATTTATATTAATAATTATCTAATTAAATATTCAATTGAAAAATGAAGGGTTTCATATGTACTTTTGGGTAATCTAGGTATATTAGTTTACCAATATCCCCAATGGCCGGAGATTTTAAGGATCGCTGCATTGCAAAAAATGATAGCAACACCTATGTAGTTATCAATTTATTTGTTTTATGTTATCAATTTATCTGTTTTATCCGCTGCAAAACTTTTACAGAAATAACTATTTTATAAATATACACGAGTACGACTTGTACAGTGCAACATAGACTTGTACGATATCTCACGTCCGTGGCGACTTATTGATTCGACGGAATCGAAGCAAATAAGTATGATTAGATTGTTGTAGAGGGTTGATGTTACTAAAGAGAAATACAATCTGTTTGTTGTAGAGGGTTGATGTTACTAAAGAGAAATACAATTTGTTTGTTGTAATGGGTTGATAGTATTATTCAAACACCTCTGAAATCCAAGAACCATCAGGGTACACTAGAGGTCTCTCTCCACTATAAAAGAATTGGTTTTAGTTATGATGTATAGGTGTGTATTAGACACAAAGCAGAAAGGACAGGACGAGAAGAACTCCATATACATATTTTGGTGAGTGTCTTTGCCTAATACAAGTTTGACACTAACCAGTTTGAAGCATCTTTGTGCTTCCTAGGTTTAAGTTGGGGCTCACATAAGTACAACAAGAAGTAAAAGAGAAAGAAAATGTTAGTTAATATAAGTTGTCATTATATAAAAGCCTTCTATATCCATCCTACATCTGGAACTATGCGCAAACCAAGAACTATCACTGGAGTATAGGAAGATTAATAAAATTTCACTAAACCCCTAGTTCTCTTTATTGTTAAAGTATATGAACCAATTAGTCAATATCTATTTGTTGAAGTATGGTACTCCATTCTTCGTAAGTTATAGCTATATATGTCTCAAGATCCAATACTCAAAAATCCCAAGAAGAAGAAGAAGAAAAGAATAAAATGACATCGCTCAACACCCTATGACAACTCCATGAATAAAGTAGACGATCCTCCATACAAGTCTTCCTTCATCTATTGTCTTAAAGTGTGAGTTCTACAGTATGGTTCGCTTTGTAGAATTGGTAGGCTATCCTTGAATCTCCTCAATGAAAACACATAGATGACATTCCCTTATCCTTCATAAATAGGCCAAGAAAAACATAATTAGGATATGAAAACCCTTATTAGCCCAGCCCAATCATGGTCATCCAAATCCAAATTAATACGAAAATACACATATGTATTTCACCTTGCATTGCATTGGCTTGGCTTGATTTGGTTGGAGGCAGCAAGGTTTGTTGTTGGAATATAGTAGTAGCATTTGGTAGCAGGAACTTGTGTCTTATTTTAGACAACAAGGGTTTTCTATTTTTACAGGTAACATGGCAACATGTGTAAGGAAACATATAGGTGTGTGTTTGTGTTTGAAAGGGAGTGTCACAAGAGTAAGGCGTGGAGCATGTGTTAGTATTTTGAGCTGTGAGAGTGTTTGTTCTATTGAGGTTAGTACCAACTGGAAAGTTAGGTTAAAAGAACCTGGGAACTTTGGTGTGGTTGTATACATCATGTATATGTATGTGTGTGTCTAGTGGGAGAAAGGGGGAGGGTTAACTAGTACCAGGTATTTGGAGAGGAGGGAGAGTTTAGACTAGTATATATAGACTAATATCCTAAAACTTGACTTATACAACTTAGAAATGGCTAGTTTGACCAAGTTGGACTAGTTTAGCTTAGAGTTGACTCGGTTGGACTATACATAATATATAGACTAATATCCTAAAACTTGACTTATACAACTCATCCTATATGAAATATTGTAGACACGGGTGATATGCCGCCGCGATAATCTCTGACCACCGCACGAACAAACACGCGAAACAAAAGTTAGCAATACGAAAAGAAGATAACCGATAATCTTTGACCATTTAACGTAAAATGTTATGTGTACATATACTGCGGAAAGTGTAGACCGCATGAACTGACAAACGAGAATTTGGGGATCAAAGTTGTAACAAGTAAAGTTGTGTTTTGGATATGTTCTATTCTTGTTAAGCTCTTTGTGCACAAAGCAAGATATAACGAATGCAGAACATCTCTCGAGTTTACGACTCTTGTATGCTCTATACTTGAGTTACGAAGTCGTTATTTGTTCTGTATTCTCTATTTATAGCTTGCTTTGTGAACAAAGAGCTTGCAAGAGTTCTTTTTCCAAAGCACAACTTGACTTGTTACAGCTTTGAGACCCTCATTTTCGTGCGTCATCGGTTCATGTCGATCTTTACTTTCCCCAGTAACTTCCTCCAATTAACTCTATCCCTCGGTTGAGCTACTATTTCAAAGCTTTGACACTTGCATATCATTCACTACCTTGATGTATCTATCTTACAGAATTATGGAGCTGAATTACTATCTGCGAAATCGTACTTGGATGTACAACCGTCATCCTGATGACATGTACGGTGTGCGGGATGAATTCATAGAGGGTGTACACCAGTTCCTGCAGTTTGCCAAGGCGTTCCCTCAGTACATGGACGGTACCAAAATTAAGTGTCCGTGTGTGAGATGTCGCAACTTGAAATATCATCCAGAAGTGGATGTCACGTATCATTTATACTCGAAGGGTTTCACGCCGAATTACTATCAGTGGAGCGAGCATGGAGAACTTGTGTCTTTAGCATCGGAGTACGAGCCTTATGTGGATGTTCACAACAACGCTCCTTACGACGATGGTATAAAACCTGTAACTTTTAGTTAATAATTTAATTAATTTAATTAATTATTAGTTGTTAATTTAGAAAAATGTATTTTTTTAGAAAATTATTAATTCTGGAAATTTTTGTCAAAACCCCTAATTTTCTAATTAATTAATATTCTGTTTATTTTAGTTAGATTAAAATTATTATTTTTAAAATATTGGATTTTTGGTTGTCTGGCCCTGTCCCGAACCCATTTCCGAGCACAAATCTATTTTTGAATTACTCTAGTATTTATAAAGAAAAAAAATTTCTTAAAAACAAAACCAATATGTTAAGGCCCAACAACCCATAAATCTATAAAACCCATTAAGAATGATTTATTTTCCATTAACTATTATTTGAGACCCATAAATCCATTATACTCATTCTAATCATTCCAGCATCATTCATTTACATTTGTGAAGGAACAAATAATCCATTTCATTCACCCCAACCCCTCGTTTTCCTTCTCGAAACTCCCCGAGCCTCCTCCGTTCACCTCCCGAACGGCCATGGCCGTTGGGTTTCTGGTAACCCCCGCTCACTTCTCCTATTTATACCCCTCTCCTCCATCCCTCTCCCTCATCACCACTCTCAAAACCCTAACCCCAAACTTCTTTCCGGCGAACCCCCGCCTGAACCGTACCCCGACGCCGGCGCCACCTTCCCCAGGGCTGCGCCCTGTCCGGCGACCAACCCCGCATCACCGCCCGCCTCTCGAGCTCCGACGCCGAGCCCCGGAGACCCCGCGCCCGACCCCGTCGGCTCCCTGTGCGGCGTCCCCGCCGTCGCAGCCTTCCGATCAGTCTGTCTCGCAGCACTCCGCGGCACCCTGCTGTTGTCTGTTCCAAGCTTGGGTGCTGTACACGCAGCCAAACCCCAGCGAGGCGTTGACCCGAGGCCGAGACACTGTCCGTGTGTTCTTTTTCTCTGAATTTCACCTGAGAGTTCTAGTCGAGCAATTTCTGGTATATTTTTGTTGCCCCGTTTTCATCTTTATAGTCTGTGATGAATTTGGTCCACGAATTCCCCAAAAATTCGGTAAGCGAGACATTTTCGGGTTTTTCAAAAACCTTTCGAAAACGTTCTGTGTTTTAGAGTTGGTTCTGTGGCTTTGATTTAGAGTTGGTTCTGTGGCTTTGATTTAGAGTTGGTTCTGTGGATTTTCTGAGTTAATTTTGGGTTTCCGAATTTCCTTCGGAAATATTCTGTCGGCTTCTCGGGAATTTTCGAGTTAGCTTCGGAATAGTTCTGTGATTTTCTCGGTTTAAATCTGTAGTTTGTTTTGTTTTACTTCTGTGATATTTTGGGTTTCCGGGTAATTTCAGTCTTCCGAATATCCTTCGGAAACGTGCTGTGGTTATATATTTTCGGGTTTGATACTATTTTCGGGTTAATATTATCGGTGGATTGAATAATTAGAGTTTCCCTGGTTTGGGATATTATTTGTGTGTTGTTGGAGCATTTTTCCAGTTTTGGGTTATCCGAAAATAGAGGGAATGCTGCCGAAATTTTTATAAAACTTTATAAATGGATTTTCAAATCGGTTTTCAAAAATATTTATAAATTAGATTTTTGGGCGACGACCATATCGGTCAACGGGCCCTTAGCAAAATGCAAACGAAACCGGCATTGTTCCGGACGTTGAGGCATTAGCTATTTTTTGACGATTGGACCAATATCTGAGACTCATAAATTAATTTGATTTAATTTAAATTATTATTTATTTTGTAATTAAATTGTAAGATATTTTTAGAGACTAACCAAAGTTTTCTTCTTATTTAAATTTATGTAAAATGGTCTGTAAAGGGCATAAACCCAGTTTTATTATTTTTTGTGGTTTTGTAATAAGTTAGTTAATTTTTTATTCTTTTTTGGGTATGGTTGACGTAAACACGTAAAATAGTAAGATAATTATTTTATAGAAAATCAATATTGTTTTCTCATATTAAATAAATTAGGAAAAAAATACAAGTTATTATTTAACAAGTTTCACGTTTTTCTCATTTAAAGAAAAATGTAGTTTTATTATATAAATTATAAAATGCCAAGTTTTGCCAATAAACTGATAAATACAAAGTTTTTCCGAAATTAAATTTAAAATGATCTTTCCATCATAAGTAAAGGTAACGCATTAGATAATCGAGTTTCGTTTGTGTTAGTATAATAAAGATTAAAATTAACTAGGACAAATTTAGAGATTGTAACTAGCACATCTAGCATGGCACTTTTTGGAATCTAAGACAGACTTCTCGATTGTAGGATTTCGAGGACATGTCTGAAATTCATCTCGGAGTCATTATCCTCATTCCAGTCAAACCAAGGCAAGTACAGTTTATGGTAGTTTACAATTATTTAGTAATAGTTTTATTGCAAATTTAAACCACGAGGCAACACGGAACTCTCTCTGAGAGCATTGACTGTTTAACTGTTGGGTACTGGGGGAGTAGCGTAATGAGTATGACCACATCCAAAATAGTATAATGACTGTGTTAGCTTACCCCTCATACACACGGGGATAAGCCATATCGTGTCAATAGGATACAACTGTACAACCCAATCCGGTCATATTCATTGCCTATTCACATCACAATATTTTAACTGCTGGAAAAACTATTTACTTCAAATTGTTTAAAAGTGCATAACTCTATTATTATTTCAATTGTTAAATTATCATGAATTGTATTTGCTCCCTCCTGACTGGAGACTATATTTTTAGGTCCTATTGATGATGCAGAGCTACTGATTAGTAGTTACTATGACCCTGAGCTGTACCCGTCTCTTCTACCAGAGAATGATGATGAGGAGATTGCTAATTAGTTTTATTTCCAGTTTATGATATTGTGAAAGACAATTATTTTATTTCAGTTGTGGGTTGTATTTGAAAACTTTGTGTTTGGACAAGTTTTATTTATCGAAATATTAAAAGTTGTGGCAATTAGAATTTGTGTTGTTGATTACCTGCATGAGTGATACAGCTTACTGCCGCCGTCTCAACAACGGTGCAGGCTGGGCATGATTCGATTCGACCCAAGAAATTAGGACCGGGTCGTGACATATTTTTAGTGGTGGCCCATGCAGGTCCGATCAACAACTTAGAAAAACATCTAGAAACATTTAGAACACTAGAACATTAATTTGTCACAAGATAGGACCGTTATACATTATAAATATTTTTGCTTGTTATAGACTGTGTAACACCCAGTTTTCCAAATGAGGGTAATTTTAAAATTTTGTAATTTTTATCTTTTAATAATGATATTTTAAATCATGATGTAATTTTTGGTAATTTTAAATCCTTTTAAAACTATTTTAATCATGACTTATGATTTTGGTATTTTGATAGTGTAACACTAGAGACAGCTTAACCTAGAGCCTGACTATGTGATTAGGGTGTTTCATTTATCATTTTCAGTTCGAGGGTATTTTTTTCATTTTGAATTTAATTGAATTTAATATATATTTTTAGAATTTAATATATTATTAAGAATGGTGTGATTTTAATATTATTTAATTGATTGCCATGATTTGTGATTAGCCTAACTTGGTTTGGACCCAACCTAGATTAGTCATAGATAGTCCCAGCTAACCATGGTTAGTGATTATTAGTATTAATTATATTTATTATAATTAATATGATTTTTAGTGATTTTTAGTGATTTTTAGTAGAATTGATTTTGGGCCTATAGTTGACTTTGACTAGTGTTGACTAGAAGGCTAACCTAGTGACTAACCTAGGTTAAGACCACTTGGTTAGGTTAAGTAGACTTGGTTTGACCTAATTTAGTGAGGTTTAAGTCATTGGAACTTGTTTGGAGAGATTTGGAGTTGATTTGACTAATATGGCTTATGACTTCATAAGTCATGATTAATGACTTAGGCTTAATAGCCCATAGGCCCACACCATGAACCAACCCTAACCCTAATCAGCCCATGGCAGCCACTATTGACCCTTTTCCATCCTATTTAATGCCCCTCAAAGTTAGGGCTAGCCTCCATTAGAAAGTTCTTGCCAAGTTTTAGAAAGAGGTAATTCCCCATCTTCCATAAATCCTAGTAAATCCATTTTAATTCCTTTTTAACCCAAACAAATTGCATTGAGTCCTAAATTTCCTGTACTTGCTGTTGGTATTAACTATTCTCAGATTTTGAGAGCATTGGAGGAGTTTGGCCATTAAGAGGAGCACATCTTAGTGGAGCTTTTTGAAGCTTTTGATACTCATAGGTATATTCAATTCCTCACCATAGAATTCTGTAATTTTTGCATCATTAGGGAGCCCTAGACCTAACCTAACAGTAGGAATAGGAATTCCCAAAATTTTGTGCCCTTTCGTGTCCAAACTGGACACGTATCAGTGTCTAGTTTTAGGTGTTTGATGAAATGCCCCAATGGGCATTTCGTGTGAATTTTGGGGATATGTTTGAATAGAAAAATAGTATTTGACCTCGCTTATAGGTTTCTTGTGTCTTTGTGTGTTCTTGGTGTCGTGTCGAGTCGTGTCGGGCACGTGTACACGCGGTCGTGCACACGCGCGCGCGCGGGCACTGTACGTGCCCTGCACTTCGGGGGACACAGCGCGTAGGACACGCCACCTCGACACGTGAGACTCGACGTGTAGCAAGGGGTCGACACTGACACGGGGCTCCCCAAGTTTCAGGGCCCCACGTGTCGTGTCGGACACGCACGAGCGTGTGCACGGGTTTTGCACTGTTTCAGTGGCTGTCGTTTGTAGCCACTGATACGCGTGTCCCGTGTCTTGCACACGCAACGTGGACACGTGTCAGGGTGCCCTATCCCTAGCCCTAGTCTAGGTCAACACTGGGACACAACCACGTGGGTTGTGTCGTGTCATGTCGTGCACACGAGCGACGTGAACACGTGCACGAGGAGCAGTCTAGTGTGTGCACTGTTTTTGTATTTTAGGTGATTGGACACGTTTGTGTCGACTTGAGTGGACACAAACTCTTGTGTGACACGTATGCAACACATAGATATGTTACCAACCACTGTTTTAGTATTTTAAATCAATTTTGATAGTTAATTTCCATTTTCCCTATTATCCAAAAAAAACTGTGAACTGTCCATGTATCCTGTCTTTTTCCCAGATTTTAAAAATGAGTTTTGGCATCAATTTTTACCTAATCTACACTGTAAATTGCCTGATATTAAAAGCCTAATATGTTCTCCTATGTGATTACTAATGGTGTGTTAAATTTGGTTGTGTATTGATTGGGATTGGGTTCAAAAAACTGAAAATTCAATTTAGGTTCTGTTTGAACTGTTCTTAACTGAATTATGGGGTTAAATCTGTGATTCCTACTAAAGGACTGATTTAATAGTTTTTATGTGATTACATGAGTTATTTGAACTGTTAGATTCAATATCTGTTAACTGAGTTGGGGTATAAAATTCTGTGAATGGTATAGGAGGGTTTAAAATCTGAGATTGTATTTATGGGAATTGTTTTGTTCATATGAAATCTGAAATGAGTATGGGACTGTACACTGTTAACTGAGTTTTTCTCACTGTTACACTGTTTGCTATTCACTGTTTGTCACTCACATACACACACCCTAGTGTAATTGCCTCACTGTCCTATACACATGACCCCCTTCATGTATCATTACACTATCCTACACACACATACTTTCCCATATGTCTCACACATACCATACTCTTTAACACAGTCACACACACATGCCTATGACACATGAGCACAAAACCCATCCCTGATTTTTCCCCATTCCTATTGCACACACACATGTTAGTAGTACACATCACTGATTTCACTTTCCTGTCACTCATTCTCAACACCCACACACTCATGTTATGGCACCACACTCTCTCTCATACTCTCCTACACTCGCACACACATGTGTACACACATGTCTCCTCTACACACACACACACATACACTTGGACACATGTACTTGTGTTCCCCTCTTTATACACATGTATATATATGTATTATCATATAGTATTGTAATGTATTCATATGTTAGCCTATAGGTGTATATTCTAAGTTATTTTGAATATCCATATCAATATGTGATTCCTATTAGCTTATATAAATAGATATATATATTCTCTATTAGATTGTGTGATATGTATATATGTGTATGGTTTAGATATGGATATTGAATATGGTTTTGCTTAGCCCATGGTATAGCCTATTGGCCCATGGCCTAGTCTTTTAGCCTATGGCCTGGTTGTGCCTGTGTGTCAGTGTGGAGCCTAGAATAGACTAGTGTAGTCTTGTTAGACTTAGAATAGCCTTGTTAGCCTAGTATAGACTAGTTTGACTTAGGGTTGACTTGATTGACCTAGTTTGACTTCTAGGGTTGACCAGAGTTGACCAAGAGTTGACTTTGGTCTAGATTGACCTAGATTCATGTAGAATGCATTGATTTGCATCTTATTATCATTTTAGACTCATAGTGACTTGTACTGTTCTATAGGAGACAGACACCACTCCTCGGACAGTATATATTCTCCAGATTCACCAGACACAGGCGAGTACATTCTCTGATCATTTCATATCTTGTTTAGAATTATATTTCCTGCTTTAGATTACTTTACATGATGCTGACACGTTAGAAACACGGATTAGTACTATATGGATCTGGTTGTGCGATGTTATCCCCTTAGCGGATACATCGGGTATTCGTGTTCGTGTACTTTATCGGGAACATCGTGTACTCCTTGTATTTGTTACATTCGTGTACGAAACGTGTGAATCATGTACAATCATGTTTTTACATGACCTTCGTGTACAATAACATAACGTAGCTGGATCCTTGTGTATTGATTGGGGCGGAGGAGTAGAAGTGGTTATGTATTCAATCCAGTAGATTACTCGTGTACAAACCTCTGGAGATTACTCGTGTATAGCATCGTGTCGTCTACATAACCATCTTGTGCTCTGAATCACTAGCATCTTTAGTTTTCTATATACTGTAGCTATTTACTCACAGTCTCTCTTTTTATCATATTATTCTTCAGATCCTGTATCTTACTCTCTAGCATATTTATATTTCCTAACCGGTTATGATTTTGTTGAGATGTACTATACTCGCTCCCGTCCTGATTGGACCAGTTGAAATGTTTACAGAGGACGAGGATGAGGCTGGCTTAGATACCTTATATGGGACAGCTTTAGAGGACACTTGTGATCAGGACTTCCAGTTAGATCTTTTAGCAGTATAGACCATTTCTCCATAGCTGTCTTATCTTATTTCATAGTATTAGACTGAGTTGTATCTATTTGGGATCTATATTATTTCTGGATGTTGTGGAGTTATTATAGACACTTAGCTCTCTCTCTCTCTTTATCTGTATTTCCTGTGGATTGGATCTTGCATCTGTTTATCTATCTATATTTCCTTTCATTGCTCTACCTTAGTTGTGATTGAGATATATTCTGTTATGTCACCCCCATTTGGGGGGTATAACTGTTTATTACCTGTATCTGTTAGATGTTGTAACCTAGGACAGCGTTCTACCGCCGACACTGCGGCGTAGGCTGGACGTACCCACGTCTCGTGCCCTTACTCTAGGGTGTGGGTCGTGACAAGTTTTTAGTGGTGGCCCATACAGGTCGAGTTTATGTAGTGGTATTCTAACTAGAGTATCACTACAGCTTGGAGTAGGATTAGGATATTTTTGAGGGTACTCAATCACAGTTAGGATTCCTTGAAAGATTCCTGGGACGACCCTTGAGAATCTTATTTAAACTTCAATTTAAAATCATTTCCCTTGTTTTGTTCGCTCTCACTCCTTGATTATTGAATTTGATTTTGTTGGATCGTTGTTGATTTTGATTTTCCTATCGAGATGAATTTTAAGGCCTGAGTTACGATATTTTCTGATAACACATATTGACGAAAATACAGGGATGGTAAAATGTCTACATGATTATGGAACCTGTAGTTTATTGCAGCCATATTAGCTGGCGTGGCGAAAACATGGAGACCTGGCTTCGGATGTACGTATCTTGGTTATGAGATTTAGAATTTCTCGCAGCTATACTAGTCGGCATAGCGAGATTTCCAGACGACATGATTGTAGAGGTGCATACCCTAGTTATGGAATCTATCGTTATTCACAGCCTTGCTTACTGGCATTGCGAGGACTCTGAGTAACATGATTTTGGACAGACGCATATGATTATCAGATTGTATCTTGAGAAGGTTTTAAACATATCATCTCTATCATACCATTCCGTTGTATAAATTGTTTCCATCATCAATAACTTAGGAGTAGGAGTATGAGTAGGAGTAGCTTAGCTATTATTATAACCTTGTGTAACTTCTTGCTATAAATTCTTCCTAATACAATGAATCGATAATTTTGCTAGACCTTAACTTGGATTTGATATTATAGCCCTGGTTTCAAAATGGTTCCTTCTTTTAAACAGATAGGCAGAACAGATTTTATCATTATTTTCTTCTTGCCATTAATTCTTGTATTACCCTAATGTATATATAGTGGACACAGATGTTTGCCTGATACGTATGCATGCTACACTTGATTTCCAACCTATCTAAATGCATGTTAATATGATTAATGTAAGTTCTCAAAATCCTAGTATTCTAATATAGTGCAGTATCAGTGACTAGTTCTCTGTTTCTCCGTATTAAATTCGTAACTTAAATTTAAATTTCATGTTTTTAGTTTTGCTTACATCACTACATATGTATGTTATATACAGGATTTTATTTTTTAAAGAAATTGGTTGAGTTTTGTGTTGAATTGTCAAATCCGAGACTGTGTACATAGTAAACCCTTAACCTTGGATTCTAAGTGTTTAGTTCAAATTGCAGTTTTAAATTGTAATGTTTTGAGCCGTATACATGGTTGTGTGCAGGTATATAATGTTAGGTTCATACTCTTACATGTTAGGTTGTGGTTGTGGTAAACATTGAGTTGGTTTTGATGTTCAAAATTCTCTAAATTTGAAAACTGAATACATGTTAACATTTTGCATTGCCTTCAAATGTGTAGTTCAATTTCAGATCTAATATGTAATGTTGAACTAAGCTGAACGATGAACCCTTCATTTCAAGTTTTAACCCATGAACACTTGACAATCTATACTGATGTTCACAACTGCCATGAAAACGTAATCCTTCATTTCTATGTTATGTTCATGTAGCCATATAGATACTTACATATACGGTTAGCCATACATGTTATGAGTAAATAGCTTGTGCCTTGTAGATTGCTTAACTAATATGCCATGAATAGTGTAACTTGATAGCTATAGTTGAGACCCAAATCCTCCTATAACACCTTCATGTATATGCCACAAACCACATGAACCTTACAAAATGCTAGCTTTTCCCTCTCTAACACTCTTCCTTCTATATATATTGTGATTGGATTCAATGCTATTGACTTTCGTTCCTTAAACTTGTGGTTCTGGTTTTCTTAAAATAATACCTCTTTATAGATGATTAGTAGTTAACTTATTTTTTATTTTATTTTGAAAAATTACCGATTTTCAGATAGGATGGTAGACTGCTGTACAACCTTAATGATTGTTGTATTTTTATCCCTTCCAGTACGGCACCCATGACCCGAGCCTGTCGCCTGAGAGCAGCTGCAGCTACTGATAGTGTGCTTCCACCTCCTATTGCTCAGGAGGTAGTGACCCCTCAGGCTGACCCAAGGGTAGTGGCACCTCCCGCCATCGAGGAGGTGTTAGCATCCTCACCAGAGAGATACCCTCCACCACCTGTTACTCAGGAGAGAGTAGCAGTCTTATCTGAGACCAAGAGTCCTTCCCCGTCTCCTCCTCTGCCTCCAGGAGCAGTACCCCATACCATACCCTCGGCAAGTTTGCTTCCTGACGGAGCTCAGATATCCAGACTTCTCCGGGATGTGTTAGAGACACAGAGAGTTCAGGCTGAGATCCTGAAGGAGCAGGGCCGTGGATTTTCCGAGTTAATTTTAGGTTTTCGAATTTCCTTCGGAAATGTTCTGTCGGCTTCTTGGGAATTTCAGAGTTAGCTTCGGAATTGTTCTGTGATTTTCTCGGTTTAAATCTGTAGTTTGTTTTGTTTTACTTCTGTGATATTTTGGGTTTCCGGGTAATTTCAGTCTTCCGAATATCCTTCGAAAACGTGCTGTGGTTATATATTTTCGGGTTTGATACTATTTTCGGATTAATATTATCGGTGGATTGAATAATTAGAGTTTCCCTGGTTTGGGATATTATTTGTTTGTTGTTGGAGCATTTTCCCGGTTTTGGGTTATCCCGAAAATAGAGGGAATGCTGCCGAAATTTTTATAAAACTTTATAAATGGATTTTCAAATCGGTTTTCGAAAATATTTATAAATTGGATTTTTGGGCGACGATCGTATCGGTCAATGGGCCCTTAGAGAAATACAAACGAAACCGGCATTGTTCCGGACGTTGAGGTATTAGCTATTTTTGACGATTGGACCAATATCTGAGACTCATAAATTAATTCGATTTAATTTAAATTATTATTTATTTTGTAATTAAATTGTAGGATATTTTTAGAGACTAACCAAAGTTTTCTTCTTATTTAAATTCATGTAAAATGGTCTGTAAAGGGCATAAGCCCAGTTTTATTATTTTCTGTGGTTTTGTAATAAGTTAGTTAATTTTTTATTCTTTTTTGGGTATGGTTGACGTAAACACGTAAAATAGTAAGATAATTATTTTATAGAAAATCAATATTTTTTTCTCACATTAAATAAATTAGAAAAAAATTACAAGTTATTATTTAACAAGTTTCACGTTTTTCTCATTTAAAAAAAATGTAGTTTTATTATATAAATTATAAAATGCCAAGTTTTGCCAACAAACTGATAAATACAAAGTTTTTCCAAAATTAAATTTAAAATGATATTTCCATCATAAGTAAAGATAACGCATTAGATAATTGAGTTTCGTTTGTGTTAGTATAATAAAGATTAAAATTGACTAGGACAAATTTAGAGATTGTAACTAGCACATCTAGCATGGCAATTTTTGGAATCTAAGGCAGACTTCTCGATTGTAGGATTTCGAGGACAAGTCTAAAATTTATCTCGGAGTCATTATCCTCATTCCAGTCAAACCAAGGCAAGTACAGTTTGTGGTAGTTTACAATTATTTAGTAATATTATTGCTAATTTAAATCACGAGGCAACACGGAACTCTCTCTGAGAGCATTGACTGTTTAACTGTTGGGTACTGGGGGAGTAGTGTAATGAGTATGACCACATCCAAAATAGTATAATGATTGTGTTAGCTTACCCCTCATACACATGGGGATAAGCCATATCGTATCAATAGAATACAACTGTACAACCCAATCCGGTCATATTCATTGCCTATTTACATCACAATATTTTAACTGCTGGAAAAACTATTTACTTCAAATTGTTTAAAAGTACATAACTCCATTATTATTTAAATTGTTAAATTATCATGAATTGTACTTTGCTTCCTCCTGACTGGAGACTATATTTTTAGGTCCTATTGATGATGCAGAGCAACTGATTAGTAGTTACTATGACCCTGAGCTGTACCCGGCTGTTCTACCAGAGAATGATGATGAGGAGATTGCTAATTAGTTTTATTTCCAGTTTATGATATTGTGAAAGACAATTATTTTATTTCAGTTGTGGGTTGTATTTGAAAACTTTGTGTTTGGACAAGTTTTATTTATCGAAATATTAAAAGTTGTGGCAATTAGAATTTGTGTTGTTGATTACCTGCATGAGTGATACAGCTTACTGCCGCCGTCTCAACAACGGTACAGGATGGGCATGATCCGATTCGACCCAAAAAATTGGGACCGGGTCGTGACAGATGGGTTGGTGAACATGGTTTTCGACGCGGTCGGGCCTAGTTTCAATCCGGATGATCATGATGCACCTGAGGAGGCACCGAACCCTGATGCTGCACAGTTTATGGAGTTGCTGGAGAATGCAAGGACTCCATTATATCCTGGTTGTGAGGATCATTCACCTTTGGAGGTGGTTACAAGATTGTTGAGCATCAAGTCCGATTTTAACATGTCGCAAGATTGCTCCAACCGTCTTATGGAGTTGCTTATAGAAATATTGCCTGAGGGTGCGAAGTTGCCTAAAGACTTCTACCGGTCTAAGAGGATGGTTAGATCGCTCTGGATGGGATACGAAAAAATCGATGCCTGTCGTAACGGGTGCATGTTGTACTACAAAGACGACAAGGATGAAGACGTCTGCAGATTTTGTGGTGTCGATCGCTACAAGGCATGTGGTCGAGTAAAGTCTATCGGTGCCAGGAAGCCTACCTCTTCGATGCACTACTTGCCGTTGACGCCGCGGTTGCAGCGGTTGTTTATGGTGAAGGAAACTGCAGAAAACATGAGTTGGCATAAGCGGGAACATATCGAAGGAGTGTTGGATCACCCATCTGATAGAGAAGCATGGAAGCACTTTGATCGAGAGTATCCAGATTTTGCTTCTGATCCGCGTAATGTCAGATTGGGTCTTTGCTCCGACGGTTTTACCCCATTCAGACTTTGGCCTGTGATCGTCACCCCGTGTAACCCCTGTTTCTCAAATTTTTTTAAAAAATTTATTTTATTGTGTTTGAAAGTAATTTATTTTTGAAACTTTGTAAAAGATATTTACTATTTTTTCTGTATTTTAAAATGTAGTTTGTAATTAACAGTTTGAAAGTACTATTTAGTTTTAATAAATATTTGTTCTTGAAATTTTATTATTGAAATTATAAAGTCATTTATTATTATGTTTTTACTTTCAAAAAAATATCGGTTTCGAAAATAGTTTAAAAATCATGATTATTTTTGGAGCAATAAAAAGATTTAGTAACTTATTTTGAATAAGATTAGATTTACAAAATATATTTTACCTTATTTGATAACATCAAACATTATTTAAAATACTTATGGTGACTAATTATGGCATTAAGAATGATCTAATATAGATTTGAAATATTATTTGATTTAACGATTTATCTATTATATGATTTAAATTGCTTTGATAAACATTAAATTTATCTTAAAGTTATTATGTTGAATTTGATTTGGATTTAGATTTGGATTTGAATTCATCTGATTTGGATTTAAATAATTTATTTGATTTAAATTTATGGAGAGACTTGTCCGTTAGAAATTCTAATCCTATTTGAATCATATCTAGTATTAGATAGATTATTTCTTATTTGAACTAATCATATTCCTATCCAAATTAGTTGGTAATCCTAATCATATCTTTATTGAGTTCTAATCATATCCTAATTCACTAATTGCTTTCTATTATCTATATATATTGAACCTATAAAATAAAATCATCTCTCATACCTTCTTTTCCAAAATTTCTCTCTTTTTTTGTCATAATTACCCCAAATTCGTCATAAATTCAGCCTTCATTTTCAAATGTTTTACCAACTTCGAAGGGCCATAACTTCCAACTCCGGACTCCGTTTGACCTCCAGTTTTTTTGTTGAAACCGTCTCGAGGTATATTTTGTAAATATAAAATTTATTTTCAAATAATTTTAACCTAATTTTCTAAAAAATTTGTGGAGTGTCAGTTGTCCAAAATTTGACACGTTTCGGTGTTTTCGAGATTCCAGGAGAACCAGGAATCGGAATCATGATCCGTTTGAAGTTTCCGAACGCTGATAAAAAAGTACACATCATATATTTTTCTCAACAATTTTCTAAAATATTTTATTTTTTATTTTTATTTTAGAGTTCCGTCTCATCAATTGAAATCATCTTGCGTAGTTTGACTTCTGAGACTATTTTCGTGCCGACATGATCATATCATGCCAGTCAACTTCAAATCAAACCGAGACAAGTACTTGTTGACGCTTTCATATGCATTTACTTTATATTGTTATATTTCACTTATACATGCTATTTTTCGTGTCTTGACTGTTTACACACACGAGATTGAGTCATTGACTAATGTTTTCTAATTGTTATCGTGATTGTTATCGTGACCGTGTTTTCATGATTGCGAGGTATAGAAATTGGAGGGGTACAATTATTAGGCACGTGGACAAAGCCCAGATTGTATTATTGGCAACTCTCCCGTTTACGGGGGCGGGCCTTATAACCTCATCGTTCGCCCAAGCCGTCCATGTGTAGGAATGTTGTACTTCTCATGACACGTGCACTATTATGTTTTATATGAGTTTCTTTGTCTTTTCATTCTCGCTACCTTCTTATGTCGTTTATCATATTGCATATTTTCTTGTTCATATTGTTCGTGTTCTCCATTGATCATTGTTTCCATGTTTAGTGTTATATTGCTTTATATTGTATTTGTATTATGTTGGCTAGACTTGTACTTATTCCAACCCTGACTGGATAACCATTTTTCAGTTGACAGATTCTTGATGACTATTCTTGATGACTTGCTCTCTTGCTTTGGATTCCTTCGGTTGAAGTTAGAGCTATCTTGGAGGCCAACCATAGATTCTAGCTAGAATAGTCACATGTAGCGGGTTTGTATCTGTATACAAATTTGAATGTATTATTGGAATTGTAATTAAAATAATTATTGTGAATGAGCAAAATAAAGATATTTGTTGTATTTGGAATTTATATTGAGTCCAGACAGCGTACTACCGCCGATGCTGCGGCGTAGGCAGGACTTGGCCATGTACTCGTATCCTGAAAAGCGGGAGCGGGTCGTGACAAGTTTTTATGGTGGCCCATGCAGGTCCGTTTTTGCAAAATTATGCGAACTTGTGGTAGTACCTATATTAGTCGTACTACTGCAAGCCTGCGATTAGGAGGCTCATTCACAATTAGGTTGATTTGGTTTTTTTAAAAATGACTAGGCCTAGGACTGGGTACATCGTGGGTAACCCATAGAATTATTCTGAATTAATTGTATGGGTAGTTAAGGTTGTCACGTAGGCTACATGATTAAGGTGGTGATATTCGTTGAATTTTGAGATGTCCTATTTGATAAAGTTGAAATTGTGATTTGATATGTGACTCTAATCAAAGATGGATAGAATTCTCGATTAATAAATTGAATACTTTGGCTACTGTTGAAGATGAAATTTTTAGCTTTTGGTATTCTGTGATTTTAATTTCTATATGATCGATGAATTATTGATAAGGTCGAATATTTAGTTTTTAAAGGAAATAATTATGATTTGATCAATAAAATTGAGGTATGATTTGAAAATTTATGGAATTTAAATTTTTGAGGAGATTTGAAAATGTTGAATTTTGAATTTAAAATAAAATTTAGGATTTTAAAGTTTTGTGAAGTTAGATTTTGAAGATATTTATCAAGTTAGATTAAGGGTTGTGAATTTGATAAGATGATATTCATGATTGCTACAACACGGTATTAAATTGAGTTAGTGATTTAAAAAAAATTGAATTTGAGAAATTTGTTTAAATATTCTTGAGGATACGAATTTATAAGATTGATGAGTGATAACTTAGATGTCATGTAGGTAATACTCCTTCGAACTATATCCATTGACTACATTCTTCCATCCTTCTTGATCAATCTTCTTATTAAGAAACAAATTTTTTTTATCTCATTGATCATTATTCCTTTTAAAAAATTTCTATCTTTTCACCTGACCAACCAAGCTTATTTTTTCTGTCATCCTTAAATTTCGAGGACGAAATTTTTCTAAGGTGGGTAGATTTGTAACCCATGTTTCTCAATTTTTTTTTAAATTTATTTTATTTTGTTTGAAAGTAATTTATTTTTGAAACTTTGTAAAAGATATTTACTATTTTTTCTGCATTTCAAAATGTAGTTTGTAATTAACAGTTTGAAAGTACTATTTAGTTTTAATAAATATTTGTTCTTGAAATTTTATTATTGAAATTATAAAGTCATTTATTATTATGTTTGGATTTTCAAAAAAAAATATCGGTTTCGAAAATAGTTTGAAAATCATGATTATTTTTGGAACAATAAAAAGATTTAGTAACTTATTTTGAATAAGATTAGATTTACAAAATATATTTTACCTTATTTGATAACATCAAACATTATTTAAAATACTTATGGTGACTAATTGTGGCATTAAGAATTATCTAATATAGATTTGAAATATTATTTGATTTAACGATTTATCTATTATATGATTTAAATTGCTTTGATAAACATTAAATTTATCTTAAAGTTATTATGTTGAATTTGATTTGGATTTAGATTTGGATTTGAATTCATCTGATTTGGATTTAAATAATTTATTTGATTTAAATTTATGGAGAGACTTGTCCGTTAGAAATTCTAATCCTATTTGAATCATATCTAGTATTAGATAGATTATTTCTTATTTGAACTAATCATATTCCTATCCAAATTAGTTGGTAATCCTAATCATATCTTTATTGAGTTCTAATCATATCCTAATTCACTAATTGCTTTCTATTATCTATATATATTGAACCTATAAAATAAAATCATCTCTCATACCTTCTTTTCCAAAATTTCTCTATTTTTTCGTCATAATTACCCCAAATTTGTCATAAATTCAGCCTTCCTTTTCAAATATTTTACCAACTTCGAAGGGCCATAACTTCCAACTCCGGACTCCGTTTGACCCCCAGTTTTTTTTTTGAAACCGTCTCGAGGTATATTTTGTAAATATAAAATTTATTTTCAAAAATTTTGACCTAATTTTCTAAAAAATTTGTGGAGTGTCAGTTGTCCGAAATTTGACACGTTTCGGTGTTTTCGAGATTCCAGGAGAACCAGGAATCAGAATCACGATCCGTTTGAAGTTTCGGAACGCTGATAAAAAAGTAAACATCATATATTTTTCTCAACAATTTTCTAAAATATTTTATTTTTTGTTTTTATTTTAGTCCCGTCTCATCAATTGAAATCATCTTGCGTAGTTTGACTTCTGAGACTATTTTCGTGCCGACATGATTGTAGAAGCATGAAAAAGAAGAGAAAGACGGTCCATACGGCCAAAGAGCCTCATGCGGCTCGGAGGGCCCATGCGGCTCAAGAGTCCCATGCGGCTCAAACACATAAGCAGTTCGAGTAAACTCCCTGCGGCTTAGAGAGAGAGGCCACTGGCATTCAAAGCAGCTGTGCCCAACGTCTGGACGCATTTAATGCTCTGACGGCTGACAGCTGACAGATGACAGACCTGACATAAAGTTGTCATAATGACTGACACGAAAAGCAAAATTTTCCTAGGAAATGAAGAAAATCTTCACCAATACGGCGCTGTCTACCAAGCTTCGAGGCAGGTCCATACGGCTAGACTAGACGAGTTCATGCGGCCAGTGCAGAGAAATCTATGCGGCTCAAACCATGAAGGTCCCCCATGCGGCTCAGTCATGAAGAAATCCATGCGGCTCAGCCATGAAGACTCTCATGCGGCTCGGCCATGAAGACCCCCATGCGGCTCGGTCATGAACATATTCATGCGGCTCGGTCATGACAACCTTCATGCGGTTCGAGTATAGAGACTATTCATGCAGCTCGGTCATGAAATCTTTCATGCGGCTCGGTCATGACGACCTTCATGCGGCCCAAATATGAACACTCCTCA
Organism: Iris pallida; assembly: GCA_029216955.1. Taxonomy (NCBI): domain Eukaryota; kingdom Viridiplantae; phylum Streptophyta; class Magnoliopsida; order Asparagales; family Iridaceae; genus Iris; species Iris pallida. The sequence continues at coordinate 1,817,022 of JANAVB010025798.1, forward strand.
TGCGGCTCAATAATGATGACAAGACACGTGTCCTAAAGATAATCAAATTTTGGGTCAGATCCTAATAATTTGGGACACGTGGCAAGAGAATGAATTAAATTGATTCATTTGGATTTGCGGACATCAGCAGATCATCATGATGGAGATTTATTGCAATCAACATTTATTGTTGATGGGATTTGGCATAATCCACATTAATGGTCCAGATCCTTCACACTCAAGACTAATGGCCCAGATTGATCAATCACCAGGCCGCCGCCACTTTGAGAATGGGTAATCATCCAAACCCTAATGATGCCCCCTACTATTATAAATAGCAGGGTGCTATTCCCTTGCAAAAGAGAGGTAGATACAGAGAGGCTCCCCCGATAATCAGAGAGAAAATACAGAGAGATCAATCCAGGGAGAGAGAAGCCAGAAGAGTAATACGAGGAGAGCAAGAAGAGCGTTTCTTCGTCAACGCCAAGCATCTCATCACAAGAGCCAAGGCTACGTCCGATCGTCCAAGGAGTAAGGCAGAGCGGCCGTCGTTTTCCCGAGCCTCTACCGTCACCCCCCAGAATAAAAAATAAACAATTGTACTTAGATTACTGTACCTAGGTTTTCGTCCCTAGGCTTTCTTTGTACAAGCGAGTTTGTAACGTGAAGTAAAAGTCCAGTCCTCCCATAAAACTGTTTTGTTCTTTTATATTTCATGGCAAACACGATGGCGACTCTGCTGGGGACAAACTTCTCCACGGCTGAGGAGTTGGTGACGCAATCGGATACAGCCAAACTTGGCTCCACTCAACAGATGCTGGTCGCCCGGTTCGACCAACAGGCGTTTGAAGAAATGCTCTCCGACAAGAGCACTGGCCTGGTCCAGAAGCGAGCCTACACAAAGAAGGCCCGCAAGGAGTGGAGACCCAGATCATTCGCTCCTACTGAAGCTCTTGCAGAGATATCCTCTGTTGCTCAAGACGGCGAGGAAGACTCTCCGGCCCCACTTCAGACCGTAGACGACTCTGCTGTCCCCAAGTCCGGCAGAAGAAAATACTATGATGCTGGACTTGCAGGGGCAAAGAGGAACTCTATGCGATCCGAGCCGCATAGGGTGCTAGCCGCATGAAGAGAGCTCATGCGGCCACAGCCGCCAGCCGCATGAAGCATAAGGGTGCTAGCCGCATGGAAAAAGCTCCTACGGCTACATCCGCCAGCCGCATGAAGAAAATTCACACGGCTAAATCTGTCAGCCGTATAGCTTATGCGGCTACAGCTGCCAACCACATGGATGAAACTTATGCGGTCACTAAAGTCAATCGTTTGCAGAAAACCTATGCGGCCACAATAGCCAACCGCATGCGGCCAGCCTGCACGGTCGTGACTCCTAGTCGCACAAGAACAACTCATCCGGCAGCTGAAGACAGCCGTATGCAGACAGCCTGCACGATTTCTAATCTTAGCCGCATAGCGTCTGTTCCACGCTTCTCTCGATCAGTCTTCGACCGTCTCTCATGCGGTCCTGACCCTGATGATTCTCTGGATGATAAGCCAGACTCCGGGGAATTCAACTTGGACTCTTCCTATTACGCACCCGCAAGTGCTAAAAGGAAGAAGTCTAGGGCAGCGCGGGCTCACCAAGCCCAGTCAGCTGCCCCAACCTCTGACTATCGGGGCGTCCCACTGATTATCACGCGGGCCTCTAATGGAAAGTTGTATAAAGCTACTCGCACCCTGCCCCCTGCGGCCAATGGGCGGGATAGTCATCAAGCATCTCCTAATAATGAACGAAGGCAAGTATACGTCCTACATTCGAGTCAGGGAGCAGGCGGGAGGCCTACACACTCGCGTGGTCAGAATTCCCGAGCCCGCAAAGCAAGTGACTTGCGTGATGTGATCCTCCACAAGCGCAAGGAAAGGGACGAAAGCTCGGTGTGCAGAGAATCTGAAAATAAACATCAATGCACCCAAGTTATCGTCAATTGCTGTTGCAATAAGACAGCATTACAAGAGGATCGGCGGTCCGTCTTCCAGCGGTTACAGCACCCAAATTCCAAAAATGAGGCATTTTTCGTCGCTTCCTGCAACTCTGCTCTGAGAATCCCTGGCGACAAAAAAGGAAAGAAGATAAGTACATCTGGTCCGAAGGTCTCAAGCATGAAACTCTCTGCTAAGCAGTTGGCTACCACCGCTTCAGGAGGAGTCTTCCAAAACACTCGCTCGAAGACAAAATCCGCTGCGCTTGGGGGTTCATTAAGGAACATCGAAGCCGGGGGTAGTACTCCCCCAAACATCCACAATAATCCAATGTTCCAAGAAGATAATTCAAGAGAAACGGTGCTCCCAACAGACACAGAAAGTTCTGACGTCCCCAGGGACGTCCACAATTCTCATGACGTGGCAAACTCAGAATCTGGGGGTACTATTCCTTCTGAGTCTGAGCCAGAGGAGAACATCCCTACGTACCCGGATGACTTCTCAACGCAGGGGTTTGACTCCGAGGACACATCCTCCACCTTTCCTTCCATCTCTCATCGTGTAAAGACGGTGTTCATGACGGATAATAATCAAGAAAGCTCCAGTGATCGCCAACGCATCGACGCTCTAGAGGCCATACTTCTCACCTTGGTCAAATTTGTGGATGAGATTAAGGCAGCACTTCCAAGTCTGTAAGGAAGAACACAGGGCCAAACAAACATAGGGCCCACAATCAATGCGGATTCGAACTCGGGTGCACCAAATTCGGGCGATAATCCTTCCGAAATACCAGTTCCTACCGCTACAGACGAGGCCAGAGAAGTAAGACGGGAGGTTCAAGAGCTCCGAGCCATGTTCGATGCCCGAGAAACTTGCCAGGACCTCAGGATACGTCAATCGCACCCCGCTGTATGGAGAGAAGTTCCCTTCCCACCGAGATATAAACCATTCAATATCAATCCATACGATGGGAAGACATCGACAAGCAGGTACATCACCTACTTCGAAGTCACCACGGACCATCTGCCTCATGACGACGCCATCCTTACGTGATTATTCATTAGGGCACTGGAAGGAGTCGCCTTCGACTGGTATCGCAACCTGCCAGACAACTGCATCCGCTCATTCGCTGGCTTCAAGCACATGTTCCTGGAGAGATTCTATGAGGTAGGACAAGACGTCACAATGTCTACCCTCATGGACGTTGTTCAAGGAGAGAAGGAGCTCACAAGGAATTATATTGAGCGGTTCCGCCAAACCGTAATGAAGCTGTCTTCCGGCAACCCTGATTCCTCCCTAATCGAAATTTGCTAAAAGAGGTTGCTTCCCACAATCGGCCTCTGGATGGGCAAAAGTCTGTTCAGGGATTGGAAAACGTTCATCATCAGCGCCACCAGCGCCGAAGAACGACTAAAGAAGGCTCGCCAACAGGGATTGCACATCTCGGAAGGAGGAAAACAAGGGCAAGCGTCCTAATTCCAGCAGCGACATTGGGGGTAGCCCCGCCAACAATCGGGACAACAGGGGCAAGCAGGCTATGGTGGCCGATGCAGCCCAAAAGCTTGAGCCAAGACCGGCAGACAAACAGTGGCCGCAAATGACCTACTCCTTCGAAGATAGCCACGTCAAGCCCATCCTGGACATGCTCATACAAGGAGACAGAATTCAGCTCCTTCCACCAAGGCGGGAACCTCGGTCGGCAGATATGGAGAACCCAAAATACTGCCATTTCTACCGCTACGTCTACCATGCTACACACGACTGCTACCAACTGAAACGATACATCCAAAACCTCATCGATTCGAACGCTCTGGCCATCAATTTTGAAGAGGTAACCGTGGCAGCCAACATGGTGTCCGTACAATTCGGCAGCTTTCCTCCAACGAAAACTCAAGACGGCGTGGTACCCATCCCTCTGGCGACGATGGAGATTGTTAATCTTCCACCCCCTCGAGATCAAGCTGCTGGTCTAGTGCCCCTCACCACATCACGGGGAGAGATCATGTGGGTCCATCCGAACCTCGTACCTGAAGTGACTCAGTCCATACCATCCTCCGTTTGCAAGAAGAAGAGTGGAAAAGTCAAAACCTGCCACATAATTTTGGCAGATATCACAGCTGTCGTTACTCGATCCGGAGCACAGTCCCAACCTGTGGCTAACAACTCAACTGAAGATCCTCAGCCAGTTACTGCTGACACTCCGGGACCGTCTCAGCCTCCGACGACCGACAAGCCTAGGCCGAAGGAAACCCGCTTCGACAAAGCTCTCCGAAAAGACGCACCTCAGGGGCTGGAGAGGCCCTACAACTTCGACATCTTGGCACAATTGGCCAACACACCGGCCAAATTGTCATTATACGAGCTCCTGAGACTCTCCAAGGATGTTCGTGCGGCTTTGAGCGATGCACTCCAAAACGCCGACGCATACCTGGCTCAAGTTAACCTTACGGGAGAAAACCCACATCCAGATCTCCAAGATAGCGCCTGCACGGGAGCAATGCCCAACATCGTCTTCACTCCGCAGGACATGCTCATCAAAACTAATCTGCACGATCGCCCACTATACTACACTGGATACATCGGTGACGTAAAGGTGGATCGGATGCACATTGATCCTGGCTCTTCCATAAGCATTATCCTGAAGGGTCTGCTACATCATCTCTGCATCCTAATGCATCGTCTGACGCCTACAAGCACCGCCATCAGCAGTTTTAATTCGGGCATGAGCTACCCTATTGGGAAGATTCGTCTGAAGTGTCAAATTGGCGACCTCCAATCCGAAGTCACCTGCTACGTCATAGATGCAGACACTTCTTACAACATCCTCTTGGGGCGCCCGTGGATACACGATTATATGATCGTGCCTTCCACGCTGCACCAGTGCTTCAAATGTGTCGACAAATACGGCTTCGTGAGGACGGAATTTGCTGATATCGATCCCTTCAAAGGGGTCGAATCTTACTACTCAGACTCCTGCCTGTACAAAAAGTCGAAGAAGCATCTTGGTGAAGGAGACGTACAAGCTAGTACCGAGACAGCCACAGGATCCGAAGAGCCTCTGACGATCCACCTCCAAGCTCGCAAACCAGGCAGGTCTGTACCCCTTACCGCCACTCTGCGTAAGGACACAATCAGCCTCTCGGCACAAGAAGAGCAGATGATAATCCGGTTGCCTAGGTCTGGCCAAGTGCCAAGATCCATAACGAGGCCACTAACAATCAGACTGCCGAGAGTCGGCCAGTCCCAAACGGAGAAGCTCAATCCCACCGACAAACCACTGACGATACGCCTTCCCAAGAAGGGTCGTCACCCCGATGCAAGGTCTGACACTTCTAGCGAACCGGCCACTCCTCGCCCCACATCGAGTACCAAACTGGGGGTCGCTAGTCTGCCAACAACTCCATGCTCAACACCATCAACTGAACCGCTGACGATCAAGCTCCCCAGGTCGTCCTCTCAGTCTTCAGTCACACAGGGGATAGCCGAAGAGGAACCGGAGCTAGCCAAGTATATAGCTGCCCACACTGATGTTCCCTCCGCAGATGATGTAATCCCTTTGGAAAAGATACCTTACTTCATTAATAAAGGGCTATCTTTGAACTACCTCGAGCTTAATAAGCTTTGTACAATGTACGCTATAGAACATGGTATAGGCACTCACCTACACACACAGGTGACAAATGTCTACACCACAATCCAGCTTACTCCAGCAGAAGACGCTTACCGAATAATCGAGGAAGGGGACCATCCAATCATCTTCGGCCGGAAGGACGATCCGCATTCCTTCACCATAGAAGAAGTCAACCTTGGATCGGATGCCGGGAGACTACCTCTGTATCTTTATAGCCCCCAATCTAAATATCTCATGCAGAAACAGGGGTATGACCTAGAAACGACACCGGGTTTGAACTACGGTACTGGACGACGATTACCTTTGAAGCCACCAGTCCCGGCTGGCAAACCACGGGACTACTATAGCAAGACTCGATGTGGATTAGGGTATGTAACACCCACGACGACCCCTGAGAGTTCAGATGAAGAATGTGACTGGCATTCACGTTCGACCGGGTCACCAGCTTCTGACTCGGATACCAGCATCGGAGACGTATTCAGACGAGTCCTGTCAGCCAATATGGCGTTCGCCGACGCTTATGAAGAAGATGAGGACATTCCTGAAATCCTCGAGTTAGAGCCGTGGGCACAACAGCTAGATGAACAATGGAAAAAGCGTTTCGAGCAAAGAGAACCTCCCACTGAGGATGAGGTCATGCAAGTTAATCTTGGTGATGAAGCCTCCCCGAAACCAATCTTCATCAGCCAGGGTCTGACAGATGAAGAGCGAGAGTCGCTGCTCCAACTCGTCAAAGAGTATATCGATGTGTTGGCCTGGAGCTATGAAGATATGCCAGGATTGGACCCCGAGATCGTACTCCACAAACTCAATATTTGTCCGGATACAAAACCTGTCAAGCAAAAGCAACGACGGTTTCGCCCCGATGTCATGAATGCTATTGAAACCGAGGTCAATAAACTGATAGCCAGCGGCTTCATTCGCGAAAAGCAGCATCCAGATTGGGTAGCCAACATCATACCAGTTCTCAAAAAGAACGGGAAGATCCGAATATGCATTGACTTCCGGAATCTGAATGAGGCCTTCTCTAAAGATGAATTCCCTCTCCCTATCACAGATATCATGATCGAAAATACCTGCGGCTTCGAACGTATGTCCTTCATGGATGGCTTCTCAGGATACAACCAGATCAAGATGTTCCCTGACGACGAAAAATACACATCATTCCGAACACCAATTGGTACATATTGCTACACCGTTATGCCTTTCGGTTTAAGGAATGCTGGCGCCACTTACCAGAGAGCTATGAGCGTCATCTTTAGAGACCACTTGTGCAAGACAGTGGAGTGCTACGTCGACGACATCACCGTCAAAAGCCGTTCGAAGGAAGATCATCTGCAAGATCTCAGGACAGTGTTCGACCTAATGCGAGCACACAACTTAAAGATGAACCCTACTAAATCATTCTTGGGTGTCTCCAGCGGAAAATTCCTGGGTTTCGTCATCACTTCTCAGGGCATTCACATCGACCCCGAGAAAACAAAGGCAATCATGGAGATGGGTCCCCCGAGAAATCTCCGCAAACTCCGAGGCCTCCAAGGCAGGCTAGCTTACATCAGGAGATTCATCTCTAATCTCTCCGGACGATGTCAACCATTCACCCATCTCATGAAGAAGGGAGTCTCTTTCATATGGGATGAGAAATGCCAGCGCGCTTTCGACAACATCAAAGAATATTTGTCAAACCCTCCAGTCATGGTAGCTCCCGTTGCTGGGAAGCCATTCCTGCTCTATGTGCGAGCTATAGAACATTCTCTTGGTGCCCTACTGGCACAGAACAATGACGCGGGCCATGAACAAGCTATATACTACCTCAGTCGAAAGATGATTGCGCCAGAACACCGATACACAGCCGTAGAGAAGGAATGCCTTGCTCTCGTGTTCGCCATCCAGAAGACGCGACACTACGTCACGGGACAAACCATCCATGTGATATCGTGGATCAACCCCCTCAGGGTCCTCATGACCAAACCTGGGGCACTCAGCTCTCGCCTTGCCACCTGGGCGATATTACTATCACCATACCACATGATCTTTGTCCCGCAAAAGGCTGTTAAAGGCCAGGCTCTGGCAGACTTTCTAGCGGCCCATCCTGGTTTGGAGACGACTAGGATATATGAAGAGATACCGGACGAGATCACCAGTTCAAATGCAGTCTCCCATGATGCCATATGGCGAATGTTCTTCGACGGCGCCTCAAGAACTGGACCCAAAGGCAACATCGTAGCTGGAGTTGGAGTGGTGCTGATTTCTTCCTCCGGCTTGGTGATCAATCGGGCCTACTCACTCACAGAGCCCTCTTCAAATAATGTGGCCGAGTACAATGCCTTGGTCATTGGCCTCCGGCTTGCGAAGGAACTGGGGGTAGAATATCTTAAAGCATACGGCGACTCACAGTTAATCGTCAATCAGATTCGGGGGTCGTACGAGGTCCGCCACGAAGACATGATCCCGTATCATCAAATAGCAATCGACATCATCTCGTCTCTGGGGGAATTCTTCATAGAACATGTTCCCAGACTCCAGAACATTGAGGCTGATGCCCTAGCTGGTTTGGCCGCTTCCCTAGCTGTGCCAAATTACGTTCATCATCAGGTCGACATAATAGGCCGTGAACTGGTCTGTCCCAAGGATAATGTTCGATGCATTGAAAGCTACTCCGCCCTCTCAGTCGACGAAGCACCAGACTGGAGACAGCCGTTCATCGACTTCGTAGTATACGATATCCTGCCAGAGAATCCGAAGGAAGCTACTTCCATCAGAAGACGGTCTCTCAGATTTTTCTATGATACAGAGACAAAAATGTTGTATCGCCGATCCTATGACGGGTTATTGCTTCGGTGTCTATCAAATACAGAAGCCAAGAAAGCTGTACGCGAAGCCCATGATGGTGTCTGCGGAGCCCATCAGCCTGGCCCGAAACTGCAAGACCGCCTTCGCCGAATGGGCTATTACTGGCCCACGATGGTTGCAGACGCAATAGATTATGCACGAAAGTGCAAAGCCTGTCAAATCTACGCCGACTTCATCCACCAGCCATCTGAATTCCTACATCCGACTGTGGCCTCCTAGCCATTCGAAGCATAGGGTATGGACATCGTCGGCCCAATCACCCTGCCTTCATCTAGAGGACACCGATTCATACTCGTAATCACCGATTACTTCTCCAAATGGGCGGAAGCCATCCCATTGGCAGAGGTGAAAACTTCAAACGTGATCAGCTTCCTTAAGCATCATGTCATCTACCGCTTTGGACTGCCCCGAAGGATCATTCACGACAATGGGCCACAGTTCGCAAGCCACGTATTTTATCAGTTCTGCGACAAGCACCGAATTCAGAACATTGCTTCGACACCTTGCAATCCAGCAGCCAACGGGTTAGCAGAGGTATTCAACAAAACCATAATCAAGTTACTCAAGAATTTCGTGTCCTCTAACAAGCGCGACTGGAACGAGAAGCTTGGCGAATGCTTATGGGCATATCGCACCACAGTCCGAACAGCCACCGGGAATACACCATTTTCTCTGGTGTACGGGAGTGAGGGAGTCCTTCCATTAGAGACTCAGATCCCCTCACTCCGTGTCGCCCTCACACATCAGTTGACGACAGACAAAAACCACCATCGCCGACTACAGGAATTGGAAGCCCTAGATGAGAAACGCCTGTTAGCTCAGCAGCGAATCGAGCTATATCAGGCCAGAATCTCCGGAGCTTTCAACAAGAAGGTCAAGGTCAGAACATTCCAAGTAGGCGATCTCGTTCTGGCAGTTCGTAGGCTGATGGTTATGACGCATAGACCCGCCGGTAAATTCCAACCAAAATGGGAAGGCCCGTTCATCATCGAGGCTGTATTCTCCAACGGCGTCTACCGTCTCGTAAAGCAAAATGGAGACTTGCTCATATTGCCCATCAATGGCAAGTTCCTAAAGAAGTATTATGTCTGAAACAAAATCCTCGAGACATCTCAGAGTGTTGAGTTATGTACCCCCCGTACCGCTGAACTTACATTCTGGTTCCATATTATGAGTCATGTACCCGATGGTACCTCTGAACTCATTCCAACATTTTTCCAATCATAAGAGTCATATGCTCACCAGATCAACGAGTCATGTACCCGCTGGTGCCGCTGAATTCGTACCCACAAAATTCCAGATCATCGAGTCATGTACCCACTGGTGCCGCTGAATTCGTACCCACAAAATTCTAGATCATCAAGTCATGTACCCGCTGGTGCCGCTGAATTCGTACCCACAAAATTCTAGATCATCGAGTCATGTACTCGCTGGTGCCGCTGAATTTGTACCCACAAAATTTTAGATTACCGAGTTATGTACCTGCGGTACCGCTAAACCCACATGATCTACTACCCGCATTCTCAATGCATAAAAAAGGGTAACAGATCCACCAAAATTCCTATACAACCATGTCGATGTTACCTCTGAGTTGTTCCACTTCCACCAAAAATAAAACGCCCCCTCGCATAGAACTTCTACGTCCTCCTACCTCTGAGTCGTTCTATGTATCCTTCATTGAGCCCACTCCTGCCATGTCCCCGTGACCCCTGAGTGGGAAGGCTCCGTCGAAGAAACCATTCATGCTTGCCATGTCCTTACACCTCTGAGTAAGTATGATGGTTACCCCTCGACCTATTATCCGTACCCACGACCGGAGTATGCCAAGGATAGTAGGCCCACAAATATCCTCCGTCGAATCCACTCCTGTCATGTCCTCACTACCTCTGAGCAGGAAGATCCCACGTTAAAAAAAATCCCCATATGTAGTGCCCCGTCCCGCAAAGTCAATCGAAGGAATCGAAACGCCGACGGCGTTCGGCCTTAACCTTGCAACGGCTTGCTCGGAGACATCGCTCAGGTGGGGTAGTTTCGGTGAACTCTCCTCATCTTTGCCTTCACATAATAAATCGTGTTTTCAACTTGCACAAGTTAGACTTGATAAATAAAAGCTACGCATCCACATAGCTAAGGGAATAATCCCGACGGTTTGAATCGAGTTAGAAAATGGAAAAATATCCCACGGTCGGCTTAGAGTTGGTGCACGGCGTGCTTTGAAAATGACACTCGGTCCTTCGTCCCGTGGCTTGGGAGAAGGAAAGTTGGTCTTCGGTGCAAAAGCTGAGAGTTAGCCTAAGTCATAGGCGTCGCCCGCACAAAATGCTTGCTAAAGCATGCACGATCCTGTCCCGCAAGGCTTGGCATAGCCTTTGCTCGTCCCTTGGGTTATGTTGTAGGCTTGAGTGAGTCAGGCAAAGTTGTGCCGGTCGACCTAAGTTATTCTACGTGCTGTCCCGCTCATTCTGTGGTTGTCAAGATAAATAGTCCCACGACTCCAAGGCCCATCATATGAAGTATGACTCGGGCGACAGCGTTGCGTAGAACACGAGTCGGTTTAGAGGCACGAGCCACGGTTGGTTCAGTGGAAAGTTAGCCACGGTCGGTCGATACTTAAGGAAATACGTTATGTTCAAGTTAAGTTGGAAGGCTATGCAGTAGCCGTTCCCTGAGTTCAAAGAATGTTAAGTCTAAGCGATGGTTAGTCGCCGAGAGGAAATATGTCGGGACTGTGGTTCAGTCGTCGAGGCAACCCTGGTTTGGGCTCTGCGAAGAAAGTATGAAAAAGTGGAAAGAGTAAAGCAAAGTAGCTAAATAATGATGATGAGACCATGAATTACGTTAAGTCTAGAAGTTAGCATAGGCGCGTGGTCATGGACAACTTGTCGACAAGGGCGATGATTTCTTCGAGCGGCAACCCGGGGCCCACGGGACCGACTCGGCCTAGGAAGAAACAGGTATAGCCGAGCTGGGTAATAGGCAATCGGTAAGACGGGGACTTGCATCGGGGCTCGCTACTTGCGTTGCAAGGGTCCCGTATTACCAGGCTATGTCCACGATGGCTAGTTAATGCCAGTGACCTTTCATATAGATGTGTCGGCACGGGCGACAATCCGCGTGTGTGCCTTTGGATTGGGTTGAATGTGTATACAGTTAGAAGACACAATATTTGGGCCTAAGATTTGGCTATACGAAGGCGGTGTGCTTCTCCACGAGATGTGGCGTCGAGTGTTAAGTTGTTGGCATAGAGTTGCATGAGTTAGGCTTGAGCTGTTGCGAGTTAAGTCGAGAAGGGCCGTAGGGCAAGTTGTGTGAAGTTACGTTGAGTTGCTAGGCACGACCTCGAAATATGGGGCACGGCCGCGTTGTCACAACACAAGTGTAGGCGAGACTAAGCGAGGAGGCACTGCCTCGGTAATATTGAGGCACGAATCGAGTATGGCACGACCGAGTCGTTACGTCCCAGAGTTTGGCATGAAAGATAAGTATAAGTCGGTGCGTCGACAATGCAAGCACGAGAAAGGTCTAGAGGCAAGGAAATGGAGTCCTTCGTGTAGTTGCGTCTCTGATTATGGCCGTAAGGCGAACACGACTTGATAGGTTAACGTTGTTGGCACGAGGAGTGGTCTAGATACAAAGTATGAGTTAACGTTGACATTGCAAGCACGGGATGGTTCCGATACACAAGTTGCGCTAATGCGCCGGTCCTAAAACTGATCCTAAGGCAAGAATAGAAAGACAATCGAAAAAGGGTTTATGTTGCACAAAGTAAATGAAACGTGTAGGTTTTGTATGGGTGGGCGAGGAGCTCACTCCACCAGTACAGTAGTACTGACACCCACACAGTGTTTCATATGCAGGCACAGGTAGAAGCTCGTGGCGCGGAGCTCGCTTGGATGCGTCGAGGCACGGAGTCCCTTGGCGATTCGAAGCGTGCGGCCGTGAGGACTGAAGACTTATACAGGACATAATGTATGGACATCGCCTTCCGAAGCTTCCGCTGGATTCAAGTATTGTATCGAGAGATGAGAGAGAGCAGAATGACTTGTAAATGAGAGAAAAGTGAGCACGAGAGACTTGTAAATTGGCCTTGCGCCCACAAATATAATATTGTATTCCATATCAATAAAGAGATTCTTTGAGTTACTTGTGTTCATGTGTTCTTCTTTAAATTCTGCTGTAATGTATTCAATGTTTCTGCTTGGGACTTCTGTGCGACGGCCCCGTCGCCGTCGATGTAATCGGCCGTTATGGAACTGCCTTACACGAGCGCAATCTAGGCTCGTGCGGCATCACGCCTTAGCGAGGACGATCGCTCCTATGGGAGCGGGGCGTGACATAATGGTATCAGAGCACGGCTTTACGTCCTTGGACCGTCGAGTGAATTCTTTAACTTCGATGTTTTTGCAAAACTCTGTTGCTTCCGCAAGTTGTTATCGTTAGGCCGTTGTCAAATGCGTCGATAGGGCCTTTGTGCCGAACGTTGCAAACTTGACTCGATAGAAAATGTGTGCTAATGTTAGCAAGTCGCACGTGTGCCCGAATAGTCCTACGTTGACCTTAGCAAGTCGCGTGCATGCCTAATTAGTCCAACGTCGACCCTAGCAATTAAGCATGCAAACTCGGAATATAGTCCGTACGGGATGGCTATGCACACGGCCCTTTTGGCTAAGTTGTGTTTCGCGTCGCGCACCTCGACTTTTTGGTGCAAACGAGTCGCGAGCGATATTAAGTATCGTTCGGTCGGGAACGGAGATGCACTTAGAGTGTCTATCGATAGGAACGCTATCGGACTAACGCTTAGACGTACATAGAAGATTGATTTGGATTTCGAGGAAATAGTGCAAATAACTTAGTGCGTCGATACGACGCGAGCGACTACGCTAGCGATTCGTCGAACGAATCTGAAGGATGTCTTAGCGAATGACGCGAATGTGATTGAGAACTAGATCGTATGGCTTGAATCCGAGTGGTGTATGTGATAGGTTCGGAGAAGAATAAGAATGAGTGTCGACGACTAGTCGAGCGGCTCGAATCCGAGTGGTGTATGGTTCGTCTTGGAAATTGTTCGAGTGAATATTGAGGATTACAAGTATGTCGGCGAGGCGATACGATCGCGCAAAGCCCTAGAACGCGTCACGCTTAGTTAGTCATGACTTTGAATGTCCCGAACGAGCATCTCGTTCGGACAACTTGTGAATGAGCAACGCGAGTTAGAAAACGATTCAGAACGATGGATGAAAATGAATGGTCTTGATCGAGGAAACTTAGAGGATCGCGTGTGCGATATCGGATTGATGCAAATGAAATGTGACTTGAGTTTTGAATAACGATCTTGAAACGAGCTTAAGGAATAGCGATCGAACTTGGTCTTGAATATCGAGGAATGGTGGTATATCCAGTTCGAACAATAGCATCAAGTCGCACGACTCGAAATTGGTTGCGAAGGAAGATCGTCAGGTTACGCATATCGTCGATGGTATTGAGGCGTATCAAAGATCGATATGCGATAACTCGGGGGTACTCTGACTCGGCGAATGACAATCGTGCAAATGTCATTGTTTCGATGGATGTTATACTCGGGATATTGAAACGTGTCAAGGAAAAGATAAACTTGGCTCGAGGATTTCTAGTTGAATGAACGACGGTCGGAATATCGAATTGAGATTCTAGGCTTGGATGAAAATAAAAATGTTTGGATTTGCTTTGTCGATAACCACAACATTGACGTTCTTGTCTTATGCGAGCGCTACTCCAGCCTCGTACATGCGTCACGCCGATTAGGGCGATCACTCTGCGTGAGCGCTGGTATGGTGATTCATACAGCGGGAGTGGTCGAACTTGTACGGTGCGACAATTTGTGCTTCGACTTGTGGTTTGACGCGAAGATAGACTCAAGATTGAATTGGTGTGCTTGTCGATTGAACTTGAGGATTGAGTAGATCCAATCCGCGTATCGAGAATGAATGAGTCTAAACTCAAACAAGAGTTACGCCCCGATGAGAATGATTATTCCGCGGGAGCGTTGCATGGTGATTCATGAACCACCGCAGATTATCAGACTCGCATGAGATTGGGGCGCAACGTATTGTCGAGCGAGACAAACTCGTGATCGAATACATAAATTGGTTAGAATTGGTGAATTGAAGGGATTCGAATATACGCAACGCGTGCCGTAATGCGAATTAGGTGATCGTGCTTGATGTTTAGAAATCTGAGTGACACGAGCTTAGGTAGAAGACCCCGTATGATCGACTTTGGTTTGACCCTAGGATTGGGGTCAGTGTTGGCATTATTGTTTGGGAACTATGATTCCAATCCTGACATTGACTTAGCCTCGAAAAGAAATAGCCTAGCGGTTAGGCGAGACGCCCTGTTTCAAGTGTTAGCAATAGGAATGATTGATCTTGAGGATTGGCATGGATGGATAGCGTAAATCACGAATGTAGGAAACCCTGCTCACGAGATTCGGCTGACATGTATATATTTCAGGGATGCCTGGGTATGTGCACGATGCGACTCGAGTGAGAATGACAAATTTTATATCATGTGGCTTGGCTGAATACATGTATTTTGGGGACGCTTGGAATGCGTGCACGATCCAGCCAAGTGATACGACAAGTTCAAGCAAGGCTTGAAAGATGGGAGTGTGTCGAGATCTTGAAATCGTGTTAAAGGAAAGATTGATAATAGTGCGAGCGTGGCTCGGAATCGAAGGAACGCGTAGGCGAAATGTGTACGATTAAGTCTTGGCCATAGAAATGGTAGGATAGCTTGCCTTCAGGAAAGTCTCGAGGACGAGAATTGTTCTGAGTGGTGTATGATGTAGTGCCCCGTCCCGCAAAGTCAATCGGAGGAATCGAAATGCCGACGGCGTTCAGCCTTAGCCTTGCAACGGCTTGCTCGGAGACATCGCTCAGGTGGGGTAGTTTCGGTGAACTCTCCTCATCTTTGCCTTCACATAATAAATCGTGTTTTCAACTTGCACAAGTTAGGCTTGATAAATAAAAGCTACGCATCCACATAGCTAAGGGAATAATCCCGACGGTTTGAATCGAGTTAGAAAATGGAAAAACGTCCCACGGTCGGCTTAGAGTTGGTGCACGGCGTGCTTTGAAAATGACACTCGGTCCTTCGTCCCGTGGCTTGGGAGAAGGAAAGTTGGTCTTCGATGCAAAAGCTGAGAGTTAGCCTAAGTCATAGGCGTCGCCCGCACAAAATGCTTGCTAAAGCATGCACGATCCTGTCCCTCAAGGCTTGGCATAGCCTTTGCTCGTCCCTTGGGTTATGTTGTAGGCTTGAGTGAGTCAGGCAAAGTTGTGCCGGTCGACCTAAGTTATTCTACGTGCTGTCCCGTTCATTCTGCGGTTGTCAAGATAAATAGTCCCACGACTCCAAGGCCCATCATATGAAGTATGACTTGGGCGAAAGCGTTGCATAGAACACGAGTCGATTTAGAGGCACGAGCCACGGTTGGTTCAGTGGAAAGTTAGCCACGGTCGGTCGATACTTAAGGAAATACGTTATGTTCAAGTTAAGTTGGAAGGCTATGCAGTAGCCGTTCCCTGAGTTCAAAGAATGTTAAGTCTAAGCGATGGTTAGTCGCCGAGAGGAAATATGTCGGGACTGTGGTTCAGTCGCCGAGGCAACCCTGGTTTGGGCTCTGGGAAGGAAGTATGAAAAAGTGGAAAGAGTAAAGCAAAGTAGCTAAATAATGATGATGAGACCATGAATTACGTTAAGTCTAGAAGTTAGCATAGGCGCGTGGTCATGGACAACTTGTCGACAAGGGCGATGATTTCTTCGAGCGGCAACCTGGGGCCCACGGGACCGACTCGGCCTAGGAAGAAACAGGTATAGCCGAGCTGGGTAATAGGCAATCGGTAAGACGGGAACTTGCATCGGGGCTCGCTACTTGCGTTGCAAGGGTCCCGTATTACCAGGCTATGTCCACGATGGCTAGTTAATGCCAGTGACCTTTCATATAGATGTGTCGGCACGGGCGGCAATCCGCGTGTGTGCCTTTGGATTGGGTTGAATGTGTATGCAGTTAGAAGACACAATGTTTGGGCCTAAGATTTGGCTATACGAAGGTGGTGTGCTTCGCCACGAGATGTGGCGTCGAGTGTTAAGTTGTTGGCATAGAGTTGCATGAGTTAGGCTTGAGCTGTTGCGAGTTAAGTCGAGAAGGGCCGTAGGGCAAGTTGTGTGAAGTTACGTTGAGTTGCTAGGCACGACCTCGAAATATGGGGCACGGCCGCGTTGTCACAACACAAGTGTAGGCGAGACTAAGCGAGGAGGCACTGCCTCGGTAATATTGAGGCACGAATCGAGTATGGCACGACCGAGTCGTTACGTCCCAGAGTTTGGCACGAAAGATAAGTATGAGTCGGTGCGTCGGCAATGCAAGCACGAGAAAGGTCTAGAGGCAAGGAAATGGAGTCCTTCGTGTAGTTGCGTCTCTGATTATGGCCGTAAGGCGAACACGACTTGATAGGTTAACGTTGTTGGCACGAGGAGTGGTCTAGATACAAAGTATGAGTTAACGTTGACATTGCAAGCACGGGATGGTTCCGATACACAAGTTGCGCTAAGGCGCCGGTCCTAAAACTGATCCTAAGACAAGAATAGAAAGACAATCGAAAAAGGGTTTATGTTGCACAAAGTAAATGAAACGTGTAGGTTTTGTATGGGTGGGCGAGGAGCTCACTCCACCAGTACAGTGGTACTGACACCCACACAGTGTTTCATGTGCAGGCACAGGTAGAAGCTCGTGGCGCGGAGCTCGCTTGGATACGTCGAGGCACGGAGTCCATTGGCGATTCGAAGCGTGCGGCCGTGAGGACTGAAGACTTATACAAGACATAATGTATGGACATCGCCTTTCGAAGCTTCCGCTGGATTCAAGTATTGTATCGAGAGATGAGAGAGAGCAGAATGACTTGTAAATGAGAGAAAAGTGAGCACGAGAGACTTGTAAATTGGCCTTGCGCCCACAAATGTAATCTTGTATTCCATATCAATAAAGAGATTCTTTGAGTTACTTGTGTTCATGTGTTCTTCTTTAAATTCTGCTGTAATGTATTCAATGTTTCTACTTGGGACTTCTGTGCGACGGCCCCGTCGCCGCCGATGTAATCGGCCGTTATGGAACTGCCTTGCACGAGCGCAATCTAGGCTCGTGCGGCATCACGCCTTAGTGAGGACGATCGCTCCTACGGGAGCGGGGCGTGACACCATACTTGCCATGTCCTCACTACCTCTGAGTAAGTATGATGGTCCTCCCTCGACTTATTATCTGTACCCACGACCTGAGTACGCCCAAAGATAATAGGCCCACAAACGTCTTCCGATGACCACAAATGTCCTCAATCGACCACAGATGCTGTATTGGGTCTCCAGTACACGCCCATCCCTTCCCTATCATGCCTGGGAGCCCAGTTGCTCCCTGGCATTCTCTCGAATACCAAAAACTTCTATAGCTGTCTTATCGCAAAGTTGTTCTAGGTATTCCTCTCCAAAACTTGTTACTCGTACCTAAAACCAAGGTACGCCCAGGGTAACAGGTCCACAAATAATCCCCCAGCAGGTCCAATTCCACAAACACCACAGGTACAAGAAAGAAAAGATGAGTTGAAACATGCTCATTTATTCAAAATTCAAATTGCTACATCATTTGGGATCACATCCCTTACAAAATAAAGACAAAAAAAAAGACAGCAAAAGAAAAACAGAAGACTGATTACTGCTCCGGGGCACATAACGCCATGAGACGGTCCGTCAGCAAGGCAACCGATCGCTCAAGCCTCTGTTTAGCTCGACGCTCCGCTTCTTGGCTCAGCACCGCCGCATCCTCCAGATGAGCATGAGCTTGCCAGTTGTCCTCAAATTTCTTGAAAGCCCGCTCCAGGTTAACAAAAGATCGGGAAACCCTCTCGGCCTCCCGAGCGATTGATTCATGTTCCGCACGAGCAGCCCCCAACTCTGACTTTAAGAAGGACAACTCCCTCTGAAGTGCGAGAATCCGCTCCTTCGTGTCAGCTATTCCACGAAAAGCAGACTCTTCCCGAGCCCTACAAGCTTGACTTCGATGACCCAGCCTGTCATACGAAATGGAAAACTTGTCATGGTCCCCCTTCACAACTGGCCCGGCAGTTTCTCGAGCAAGCTTGATCCTATCCCGAGCAGCAATAAGGAAGCCCCGCTCCCGTTCAATCGTGGCAGGCAAGCCAGCCTGCCGTATCGCCAGCAATTGGGTCACGAGCTGATCAGCCTCTGCCAACTTGGGCTCCAGGAGCGCAGCTAACCCCATCCCGCCAGGAAGAGCCTTCAAAGTGTCAATCTGACCCCGAGCGCCCCGCATAGACAGAGAAAAAGGGATCCCCCGTTCTACGGCAGCATCTACGCCCCTCTTTAAGTGGCGATAGAAGCTGTCGACCACATCCTGCGCCACCTCGTCCATAGCCTCCGAAGAAGTCGGCATCAACGGAAGTGTAGCTGGCAACACTTAAGAAGACGTAACAGAATCTGCCGCTCCTGCCACAAAGGAAACAAACTCCGTACGGAAGGATGCATGAACAGCGGCCAACTCCTCTTCAGCAGCCCGCAGAACTAGAATGCTCGGCAGGGTCGAGAAGTCAATCTCCGAAGTCGTATAAGCAGCAGAGGATGAGACGGAGACCATCGCCAGCTCCATTCCCATCTGCCCGGAGCTGGCGGGAGGCCCCTCGACATGAGACGGTGAAGGAGAGGAAACGCTCCTTTCCCCTAGATCGCGGCAGGCCGAGCCTTCCCCAAGAACATTCGCTGTGGGAAGTAAAGGGTCAGGACCTATAGGGCCAAGACAACCATGAATCGATTTGACCCGGAGGATATGTTGATAGAGCAAATAAGCCCCCTCACTAGTCAATATTTAGCTTATCTTACCAGCGGAAGAGTGTGGAGGCTGAGGTTCGTCTACAGCCACCGCAGCCTCTTCACCAGCAGCCTCCGAGTTGAATATAATGGGCTCCTCCGCCCCAGCACCCTCGGGAGGGGATGCGACGAAATTGGCGTTGCTTTGCGAAAATTCAGCAATCTCGGAGATAGGCCCGAGGAAACCTTCGTCACCCCGGACCGGGGCCTCAGCAACTTGGGAGTCCTCAACCGCCGCTGAGAGAGCCCTCGCAGGAAGGACTGCTGCACACATGCCACTAATTAAAGCAGCAAGGGCCGGATCAACTCCAGGGGCAGCAGACGGTTCATGAGAGCCTGGTTCGTCAGACGCCTACGAAAAAAAAATGATTAGCTCATATCTCCAAGAGAAAGAAAACCACAACAAGGAGATGGTGCCAACATAGTCTTACCTCCGGAACATCGTCAGCATCTTCACCCTTCTCCGTAATAAGTAGCCTACGAGGTCTGACCGCAGCTCTCTTTACGGAAAAGGCTACTCCTCCGCCAGTAGACTCACGCCTGCTTCGCTTACGCGAGGGACCAGGCACGGCAGGCGGTGGTTCTACCCTCACCACCTCCGATACAGGTGGCAACTGATCTACCACCTCATCTAATACAACCGACGGTTGATCCGTCATCATCTCATCTACCATGATGGGCGGCTGATCCGCCGCTGCTTCACCATCAGAAGAGAGAAAATCCTTGTCGTCCTGCTCATTGTTTTCCTCAAATGCGTCAAAGGACTCGGAATCGGGCGTGGGAACCCTATTTGCCCCTTTCTTCTTTGCCCTCGACACCGTAGCCTTCTCCGCCAAACGAGTGCCCACGATGAAGCTAGTCCTCGGGTCAAAATCGATGGGAGGATGGTTTGCCGTGACATGATATAAAGCCGCCATATGCAAGATTTTCCCCATCACGTTTGCTGCAGGAACTGAGAAACTAGTTCGAGTATGACAAGTGTCATAGTAGCTCCATGCCCTAATACCATCAAGAATGCTACCCTCAAATCCCATGCAGGAACTGGGATGCCCAAGGAATAGTTGACTATATCCAAATTGACGGGCAAACCTACTGGGCAAGTAGGGCTCCAAGTACACAGTGTTGCGATTGCGATAAACTAAATGCGCCGGGCGAATGTTATGCAGCCAGAAATGCATCTTCTTAGGTAAGAAATGAGGAGATCCAATGCCATCAACATGGACACTCCTCACTTCCTGGTCGGTAAAACGGGAAACGGACACGAAGAAATTATATCCGTCCACCCTCGCCAGCATCCTCCGACACGCCGGCATGGTACTATATTCCTAAGGCTGATGGTGATACCTGAAAAGAAAAGCGTCGTCGTCCGTAACGCCGTCTCCCGTCCCAGGCCTCATCAAAGACTGATAATGCAACAACAGCCACCCCAGCAGGTAATGATAAGGCAGCTCTATACGTTCAAAGTCCATCACCACGTCACGAGCAATGACCTTGGACGAAAAGGCGCGAAGACCATGATAAATGCTGCACACCATAGCGGGAAGAAGAGCCAGCCTGACCCCAAAGGCCAGCTTTACGGCGGAAAGAATAAAGTGACGATCGATCCTCTCGATGGAACCTGCCCCGCCTGAGACCACATAATTGCGCAGCCACACCATTAAAAAACCTGCCAAGAGTGCCTTCTCTGACAGCCGTCGAGTACCATAATAAAAATAGCTGAAGGAGTCAATCTGGCTCCCAAACTTATCATCCTTAGACTTCGACCTCCTAGCAGTCGACACCAAGCTTTCTACTTCCCTAGGAGTTTGACGATCTCGGGAAGTAACTCGGCCAGCAGCACTGAATTTAAAAAGATAAGAGACCCAAGAGTTGGTATGGGGAGTGTCCCCTTCCGAGCTATCATTTTTCTTGATAGCCGTTTGATGACAGGTACTATGGTGACATAACAGTTCTTGGTACACAGCGACGAAGCCTGGGAATCGTCGATCTAGATTCTGGAACTCCTCATTCGTTGGAGTGTACGCCTCGAAGGGCTCGTCTCCCCAGGAAAGCTTGGAGACAGCATACATCTCATGGAGAGCGAGCCCCAACTCCCCTACAGGTGTGAAGAAAGTTCTTGTCCGATGGTTATACATCTCTAGAAGGGCCATGAACAGCGGCTTATTAATGGGCAATTCGTGGCTGGTACCCCGGATAGCATCATAAAGATTGACTTCTCGCAAAAATGCCTCGTATTTTTGCAGAATCCACGAGGTCATGTTAGCCTACGGGGGAATGGGGTGTAGCCAGCCCACCAGTGCCAATCTGCCAACAGGATATGACCCTTTTCGGGCAAGCTGGCTCAGGAAGGTATCAGCCTGAGAAAATAAGAAGTTAGGACCGGGTGTGTTGATGAAGGTACCCGAAGCTTACCCCATCACAGATCGACTGGCCGGATCCTTGATCGCGCGTACTGACCCACTAGTTTTATTATAACGAATTTTACCTACGAACATCCCCGGTCTGGTTGGAGTGAGGGGATCTGTCATCTGCCTGTCCAAAACGATCATGTTGAACCACGCAAAAGGGAAATGACGTTTCATAATGGGGATATGAATCGGTATCTCGTCCAGATTGAAATCCCAACTCTCGGAAACATCCAGCACTCGGGAGTTTTTTATGATCAACGCATCCCCAAAGAGGAAGACCGGCCTTAGATGCTTCCCATTAGGCGTCCCGGAGCTCATCATGTCACTAAGGAATTGGAAAGATTGGACCCTGATAGCATTTAGTCGCTCCAAAGGCTCATCAGCAAGGAGCTGCTCTGACACTTGACGAACTAAATCGTCCCGTCGCACATCCGTAGCAAGTTGATTCGAGCCAATCAGGAGTTCCCCCGCAGGATTTACTGGCAGATTTACTGAAGAGAGAAGAAAGAAATAAGATTAGAAGATAGTTAAAACAAGAAGCATTTTGAAAGATCATTGGAGTATATGCGGCTCGGATCGTCATAGCCTCATGCGGCTCTGAACCAGATGAGTCCATGCGGTTCTGTTCATCACGGCCTTATGCGGCTCCGAGTCAGACGAGTCCATGCAAATCAAGTTCAGATGAGCTTATGCAGCTTCTGCGGTTTGGGTTCAGAAGGGCCTATGTGGTTCAAGGTTCATATGGACTCAACGGATAATCCTAGACGCTGATGCGACTCAGTTTCAGGTGAGACTATGCGGTTCAAAGTCCACGCAGACTCATGTGGCCCTGAACAGATAGACTCATGCGGCTACAAGCAGATGAGCTCATGCGGTTCAAAAGTGAACTACGCTTATGCGGCCCAAACCGAAAATATATATGCGGTTCAGATCGAGTATGACAAGCCCATGCGGCCCCCCTGGGCGAAGTGCTTATGCGGTCATATCGACGAACCTTGTACATGCGGCTTGTACATAAATTATACAGCAGAGCCATGGCACTTAGGGTTCTAAAGCAATGCCCTTACCAGCAATCAGTGGATGAACGTCGGGATGAACAGAGGGAACAGCAGCCGGCGGAGGAGCGGCCACGTTCGTCGCCGCAGTCGCCGTAGAAGCAACCGCCTTGTCCTTCGCATCCTTCGACACAGCAGCCTTCTTGGGAGCCATGGGTGCTTGGGAGAGGAAGGAGTTAGAAAGATCGAAGAGAGAAAAGAAGACTCCCCAGAACGAAAGTGTTCCTATTTATATACAAGGAAGGAATGCCTCGATCCGCGTACAATATGATGACCGACTCTTCGGTCACCGAGGCAAAAACGGCTGAATAATAGCCTGACTCTTGGGATCCTGGCCCAAAAAGCGGCTCTTAAGATCTGACAGCAAATCAAGAGCATTAAATGCAGAAGATTTACAAATGATTTGCACACGTGGCAGGAAGACGTGGCAAGGAGCTCATGCGGCTAAACAGCCCATGCGGCTCAGAGAGTTATGCGGCTGAGGTAATCATGCGGCTGGAAAATTCCATACGGCTAGGACAGAATATATCCATACAGCTCTCGTATAATCATGCTTCTTATTCAAAGTATTTCAATTTTGCAAATTGAAAACTTTGAAGGGGGTCTTGTAGAAGCATGAAAAAGAAGAGAAAGACGGTCCATGCGGCCAAAGAGCCTCATGCGGCTCGGAGGGCCCATGCGGCTCAAGAGTCCCATGCGGCTTAAACACATAAGCAGTTCGAGTAAACTCCCTACGGCTCAGAGAGAGGCCACGTGGCATTCAAAGCAGCTGTGCCCAACGTCTGGACGTATTTAATGCTCTGACGGCTGACAGCTGACAGATGACAGACCTGACATAAAGTTGTCATAATGACTAACACGAAAAGCAGAATTTTCCTAGGAAATGAAGAAAATCTTCACCAATACGGTGCTGTCTACCAAGCTTCGAGGCAGGTCCATGCGGCCAGACTAGACGAGTTCATGCGGCCAGTACAGAGAAATCTATACGGCTCAAACCATGAAGGTCCCCCATGCGGCTCAGTCATGAAGAAATCCATACAGCTCGGCCATGAAGACTCTCATGCGGCTCGGCCATTAAGACCCCCATGCGGCTCGGTCATGAACATATTCATGCGGCTCGGTCATGACAACCTTCATGTGGCTCGAGTATAGAGACTATTCATGCAGCTCGGTCATGAAATCTTTCATGCGGCTCGGTCATGACGACCTTCATGCGGCCCAAATATGAACACTCCTCATGCGGCTCAATAATGATGACAGGACACGTGTCCTAAAGATAATCAAATTTTGGGTCAGATCCCAATAATTTGGGACACATGGCAAGAGAATGAATTAAATTGATTCATTTGGATTTGCGGACATCAGCAGATCATCATGATGGAGATTTATTGCAATCAACATTTATTATTGATAGGATCTGGCATAATCCACATTAATGGTCCAGATCCTTCACACTCAAGACTAATGGCCCAGATTGATCAATCACCAGGCCGCCGCCACTTTAAGAATGGATAATCATCCAAACCCTAATGATGCCCCCCACTATTATAAATAGCAGGGTGCTATTCCTTTACAAAAGTGAGGCAGATACAGAGAGGCTCCCCCAATAATCAGAGAGAAAATACAGAGAGATCAATCCAGGGAGAGAGAAGCTAGAAGAGTAATACGAGGAGAGCAAGAAGAGCGTTTCTTCGTCAACGCCAAGCATCTCATCACAAGAGCCAAGGCTACGTCCGATCGTCCAAGGAGTAAGGCAGAGCGGCCGTCGCTTTCCCGAGCCTCTACCGTCACCCCCCAGAATCAAAAATAAACAATTGTACTTAGATTACTGTACCTAGGTTTTCGTCCCTAGGCTTTCTTTGTACAAGCGAGTTTGTAACGTGAAGTAAAAGTCCAGTCCTCCCATAAAACTATTCTGCTCTTTTATATTTTATGGCAAATAATGATCATATCATGCCAGTCAACTTCAAATCAAACCGAGGCAAGTACTTGTTGACGCTTTCATATACATTTACTTTATATTGTTATATTTCACTTATACATGATATTTTTCGTATCTTGACTGTTTACACACACGAGATTGAGTCACTGACTAATGTTTTCTAATTGTTATCGTGACCGTGTTTTCATGATTGCGAGGTATAGAAATTGGAGGGGTACAATTATTAGGCACGTGGACAAAGCCCAGATTGTATTGTTGGCAACTCTCCCGTTTACGGGGGCGGGCCTTATAACCTCATCGTTCGCCCAAGCCGTCCATGTGTAGGAACGTTGTACTTCTCATGACACGTGCACTATTATGTTTTATATGAGTTTCTTTGTCTTTTCATTCTCGCTACCTTCTTATGTCGTTTATCATATTGCATATTTCCTTGTTCATATTGTTCGTGTTCTCCACTAATAATTGTTTCCATGTTTAGTGTTATATTGCTTTATATTGTATTTGTATTATGTTGGCTAGACTTGTACTTGTTCCAATCCTGACTGGATAACCATTTTTCAGTTGACAGATTCTTGATGACTATTCTCGATGACTTGCTCTCTTGCTTTGGATTCCTTCGGGTGAAGTTAGAGCTATCTTGGAGGCCAACCATAGATTCTAGCTAGAATAATCACATGTAGCGGGTTTGTATCTGTATACAAATTTGAATGTATTATTGGAATTGTAATTAAAATAATTATTGTGAATGAGCAAAATAAAGATATTTGTTGTATTTAGAATTTATATTGAGTCCAGACAGCGTACTACCGCCGATGCTGCGATGTAGGCTGGACTTGGCCTTGTACTCGTAACCCAAAAAGTAGGAGCGGGTCGTGACACCCCATACAATCTACCGCCTTGGATGTGCATGAAGGCTCCGTATATGTTTCTCACCGTTATTATCCCAGGTCCGAACAATCCGAAAAGGAACATCGATGTGTATTTATAGCCCTTGATTGATGAGTTGAATCAGCTGTGGAAAGTAGGTTCCAACACGTACGATGTATCTAGAAAACAAAATTTCTAGATGCGGGCAGCACTTATGTGGACCATCAACAATTTCTGGCCCATGGAATGTTATCTGGATGGAGCACGCATGGTCTTCTTTCATGTCCGTATTGTATGGACAGCACTAAGGCTTTCCGTTTGAAACACGGAAGCAAACCGTGCTTCTTCGATTGTTATCGACAATTCCTGTCGAAGGATCATCCGTACCGGAGGAACATGAATGCTTTTCGTGCTGGCGTTGTGGAGAAGGCTAATCCCCCGCCAAGGTGGCCCGGATACACGATATGGGAAGAGGTAAAAGATTTACCAAGAGCTGTTGAGCAGCCTGCTATGGGGTACAAATGTGACGGATTTAGTCACACTCATAACTGGACGAAGAGGAGTATATTCTGGGATCTTCTATATTGGAGCACCAATCTGATTAGACATAACCTTGATGTCATGCATATCGAGAAGAATGTGTTTGACAACATAATTAATACTGTAATGGACGTAAAGGGGAAGACGAAAGACAATCCAAAGGCTAGATTGGACTTGGAAGAAATATGCAGACGTCCTGCATTGTATTTGATAGAGGACGGGAATGGAAAGTTGAAGCAGCCTAAGGCAATTTTTTCACTGGAGAAGGAGGATAAAGTGAGGCTTTGTAGGTGGATTCAAGGTCTAAAATTTTCAGATGGGTATGTTTCAAACTTGAGAAGATGTGTCGACCTCAAGGAGAACAAACTGACAGGTATGAAGAGCCATGATTGTTACGTATTCATGGAGCGATTAATTCCGATTGCATTTCAGAAATTCTTACCGCAGGCAGTTTGGGATCCATTGACGGAGCTTAGCATATTCTTCAGGGACCTTTTTCTAAGAAATTGCTCATTGATCGTCTAAAAAAGCAAGAAAAGGACATTGCGGTAACACTGTGCAAGCTAGAGAGGGTGTTCCTTCCTGGATTCTTCGACTCTATGGAGCATTTATCGATTCATCTTTCCTACGAGGCACGTGTTGGTGGACCCGTCGAATATCGGTGGATGTATCCGTTCGAGCGACATTTGAATCACCTAAAAAAAAGGTGAAAAATAAGGCTCGGGTCGAGGGTTCTATTTGTGAAGCCTATATTCTCGAGGAGATTACAAATTTCTGCTCCTCCTATTTCAAATCTCATGTTGCTACGAATAGAACGAGGGCTCCAAGAAACGACGACGGATATCAAGAATTTAATGATGGAATACTGAAAGTATTCAATGCTTCCGAAAAGCCTTCGGGGAAAATGAAGAAGAGATATTTGAATGACGAAGAGCTAAGGGCTGCTCAGTTGTATGTATTACTCAATTGCGACGAGGATGAAGAGGAGAAGCTAGAGGTGTAAGTAACTCAGGATGATGAGTTTACGTCATCTCAATGTAATAGTATAAGCTAATATTATTGTACTAATCGACGGTTGCTTTGTTGTTTTCCAGCACATATAATGATGAGTTGAGGCTGGTTAGACCCTACCTAACAGACGAAGCATTAGAACAAGAAATGAGATGTCATTTTCCTTCTTGGTTGTAGCTCCCCTTCCCGAAAAATTTTGAAATATTTTTTATTTTATTTATTTGATTTAAATGGGGATTTTACGATTTTTTATGAATAATTATTTTAATTAATTATTTTGGTAGATGACTGTAGCCATGATTGAGTTTTGAAGTACCAGACGACTAGGAATCATGGCACGGATAGTGCAGTGGCGTGCTTTGACTAGTGTTTAGCCATGGTAGGGGAATGCCGAGCCATAGGAGTGTCCTAACTAGGAAAACTAGACCAAGTTATGACATGACCATTATAAATAGTTTAATTATTCATTATTAATATTATTTGACTTGTAGGAGACCCGTTTGTGTCGATTTAGCCCGAATTGGACCCGAACTGAATCAAAGCCCATGTAGTCATGTAGTGGGACCAAATACGGCCTTGTAGACATGTTTGGTGAATGCAAAGATTTTGTATATATTTTAGGATTTGGCAATTATTTTCAAAATATTTATTATATGTAAATTATAGGTATTATTAATACTAAATAGCATTTTAGAATATTTATACGATTTTTTGGGGCCCAGTAATGGGAGTATATGATATGCCCATCCAGGAGCTACTATTAAAGTATTTTAATTACTAGTAGATTTATTATTATTAATAATAATATTATTATGGTTATTGAAAATAAACTATTTATTATTATTAGTTATTATTAATTTATTCTTTAACAAAAGAATAAATATATGTGTGTAAAAATATATATATATATAAGTGCATGTGTATGTATATATATAAATATCGTATATGTGTATTTATATATAAAATATATATGTATATGTATGTATATGTAGATATATATAAAATATATATGTATATGTATGTATATGTAGATATATATAAAATACATACGTATATGTATGTATGTGTATATATATAAATAAATATAGGGAATTATGTGCATGTGTATATATATAAATATATATATGAATATGTATTTGTGTGTGTATAAGATATATATAAGTTGTGAATATACATAAGTATTTTGTGTGTGTATAAAATATATATTGTATATATGTAAGTGTGTGTGTATATATATATATATATATATATATATATATATATATATATATATATATATATATATATATATATGTTATATATAAAAGAAGTATTAAAAGAAATAGGAAAAGAAGAATCAGAAAACAAAAGAAAACAAAACAGATTAATAAGAAACCAAAGCAAGCCCGGCCCAGGCCCAGCCTCGGGCCAGAGGCCCACAGCCCATACTAAAATCCAACAGCAGATCAAGGGAACCCCCGCTCAATATTCTCCAAACCGAGCCTTAGCACAGTCATATATTTGTGCATATCGGGAGGAACATAGCGAAAGAGTTTGGGAGCAAACTGCAAACCCTAACGCCGCCAACCCGACCTCAGGCCTGGGCGTACCCCCGCGCACGCGCTCCACCGCGAGCCGCCGTCGGCCGGCGAACCGCGCGCAACAGCCGCGCGCGACTGAACCAAAGCAACAGCAGTAGCGGGTGAAGACGCTGAGTTCGCGATGGGATCTCTCGACGATCGCTCGATCATTTTACGATCCATCAACTCAGGTACGATCTCGATATAACCAACTTCGACACCCATCAAATATTTTGATTTATTTTGCGTTATATGCCTCGTAAAATGAGTCCGAAAATCGGCGAAAAACAGTTCCGAAACAGGACAGGATTCAATTCCAGATACCCAACTTGGAAGGCAATTTTTCGCCAAACCATAGACTAATTCGAAAATCTATTTGAAGGCAATTGTTGAAAACATGTAGGACTTTGCAACCTATTTCATATTTTTGAATTTCATTAATTACATGCAGAGAAAACAGTTTTCAAAGTTGAGAAATTATCTACGTAAAACAGTTTAGAAATTATGAAAAATCTTCCACACGACCTGCGTCCCGCCATTCCGGGCGACGTGATCGCGTACCATAAATATCGAAAGCTGCGTAACGGCTTCGTAGACGTGTGGGCTTTGACGGAATTCAAATTGGTCGCGTGTGCGCGACGAATTTGATGCGTATCCGTCGAAATTTACCGTATCGTGCACTTTGTAAACTTTTTAATTACTTTGTGCACATTCGTCAGATCGAGACGAAACTTAGGCCAACAGACCGTATCATTTTTTTGGTCCTGTATACCAAGTTTGGTCCAATTCTGAGACAGTTGAATCGTATGTCGTTTTGCGGGCCCCACGGTCCCATCCAACGGGCAATTTTGTGTACGGTCCGCCAAAATCCAACTTTGGACATACGGTTGGGTTCATATCGGAAAACAGGATCCGTAGACATAGTTTGACGACTTTAGAGACCGTTGACTCTGGCACGCTTTTCGATGCAAAGTGGGTCCAACGGCGGACATCGTTTTTGCCCGAAATTATCGTTTTGCCCCTATGTCCAGAATTGGACTTAAGGACAGGCAATCCTAGCTAATTTGACTATTCTGAGAATGTTGATAACGTTTATTTCAGCTTTCGGAGACAGTTGTGATTACTTGGACTTTCTGACTTGTTGATTGACGATACATTGTTGGTTCTTCGCGCTACCCCCAGGCAAGTATACCTTGCCAACTTGTATAGTATAATATATCTGCATGTTCATCAACTCACTGTGGTTCTTTTCTTACATTCGTGATTGCTTTATTTCATGTCTAGTATACTTTTCCTGTTATAGTTTCACTTTACATGATTCTAGTTGTCTGAACATTCTTGTTTCCTTCTGTTATGACATTTCTATCTGTTATACTGTGTTAGTCTCATACATATTGCTTAATAGAGTCGTCTAGTCCCACACCCCAATTTCCTCGACTTAATTATAACTTGACTTGACTTGACTTGACATGACTTGAGTGGGATTTGACTTTGACATTCTATAGATTGTGAGTACTTACCTTGACTATGGTCTATAGGATTTTATACTAGGATTGGCTACCATCTTGGTTGTGTGTACTTGCCTTGACAGCGATTGAGATACTATAGAGTGTGAGTACTTGCCTTGACTGCAGTTTATAGCCAGCCATTTCTAGTATGGCATGCCAGTGTCTTAGGATCCTCGTATTTAGATCTTGTGTCTTGGTTCATTTTGTCTAGTTGGATATCCTTGATTGCTTTTCACTTCTTTGTATATTTGTACTGTTACATGTTGGCTTGTATATTATGTATCTTGCTAGTCCTCTGAGGACCTGATGATCTCTTCAGGTTTAGCGATTGCATGGAGTTAGCTAGTAGTTCTGGATGGCAGATGTGATGATAAGTTTGCAGAATTCAGGTATCATTATTGTATTTATTTATTATCCTCTCGTGCTTTATATTCAGTACCATGTTATATCCTGCTTATTTTATAGACTCATATTATTCTTGGAGTCTAATCGAACAACATGCTAATGGGCTGCAGACCATGACCCATAATTGTTCATTCTTAATTATATGATTCATGTGGAATGAGATATAGTTTAGACTAGATATGATACCACGGCCTTGACAGCTTATACGTACTCGAGTCGGGCTGGAGTCCGCTCGATATGTAGCTGGCTTGCTCACGAGCTCGCGTCCGAAAAGTGGGTGCGGGTCGTGATAAGTTTCTGTGGTGGCCCATGCAGGTCAGAGCATATCGTATCGGTTACGTAACTGTACTGGTACGAGCCTGCGCATATGACTAAACCTTAGAAATCTTAATCCACTCTGCCTTGAAAATTCTCCTAGAAATTCTCTACGTCCTTGAAAACTCTATATTTGCTCTCAATTATACTTCCTTGCTTCCTGTGCCATTGATTTTCGTCCCTTTTATTTCGGGGTGACGAATGATCGTACTATCTAGGATTTATCAGAAATTCTTAATTTATAGTGTAATATTGCTTGACTATTGAATATTGGTTGTTTATATATATGAGGGATTATAGGTACCATATGTCCTAGATAGTCTTGGTAGAATCTTTAGTTACTATTTAGAAGATTATATGATTTTAGTGACCTGTGTTTCAAGGGAGTAGTGTGACCAAAGGTGGGTAGAAATTCTCAAGTATTTGAGGTTATAAAATATTTGTGAGAAATTAAATTTGAGGAGATTAAGGGTAAGGTAGACTTTCTTCTTGAATTTTAAGAATAGTTACGAATTAGAATTTCGAGGACGAAATTATTTTTAAGGTGGGTAGATTTGTAGCTCCCCTTCCCGAAAAATTTTAAAATATTTTTTTATTTTATTTATTTGATTTAAATGGGGATTTTATGATTTTTTATGAATAATTATTTTAATTAATTATTACGGTAGATGACTGTAGCCATGATTAAGTTTTGAAGTACCAGACGACTAGGAATCATGGCACGGATAGTGCAGTGGCGTGCTTTGACTAGTGTTTAGCCATAATAGGGGAATGCCGAGCCATAGGAGTGTCCTAACTAGGAAAACCAGACCAAGTTGTGACATGACCATTATAAATAGTTTAATTATTCATTATTAATATTATTTGACTTGTAGGAGACCCGTTTGTGTCGATTTAGCCCGAACTGGACCCGAACTGAATCAAAGCCCATGTAGTCATGTAGTGGGACCAAATACGGCCTTGTAGTCATGTAGTGGGAGTATATGATATGCCCATCCAGGAGCTACTATTAAAGTATTCTAATTACTAGTGGATTTATTATTATTAATAATATTATTATTATGGTTATTGAAAATAAACTATTTATTATTATTAGTTATTATTAATTTATTCTTTAACAAAAGAATAAATATATGTGTGTAAAAATATATATATATATATATATATATATATATATATATATATATATATATATATATATATATATATATATATATATATATATATATAAGTGCATGTGTATGTATATATATAAATATCGTATATGTGTATTTATATATAAAATATATATGTATATGTATGTATATGTAGATATATATAAAATATATATGTATATATATGTATATGTAGATATATATAAAATATATACGTATATGTATGTATGTGTATATATATAAAATATATATAGGGAATTATGTGCATGTGTATATATATAAATATATATATGAATATGTATTTGTTTGTGTATAAGATATATATAAGTTGTGAATATACATAAGTATTTTGTGTGTGTATAAAATATATATTGTATATATGTAAGTGTGTATATATTTTGTGTATATATATATATATATATATATATATATATATATATATATATATATATATATATATATATATATATATATATATATATATATTTTGTGTATATATATATATATATATATATATATATATATATATATATATATATATATATATATATATATATATACACAAAATATATATATATATATATATATATATATTTTGTGTATATATATATATATATATATATATATATATATATATATATATATATATATATATATATATATATATGATATATATATGTTATATATAAAAGAAGTATTAAAAGAAATAGGAAAAGAAGAATCAGAAAAAAAAAAAACAGAATGGATTAATAAGAAACCAAAGCAAGCCCAGCCCAGGCCCAGCCTCGGGCCAGAGGCCCACAGCCCATACTAAAATCCAACAGCAGATCAAGGGAACCCCCGCTCAATATTCTCCAAACCGAGCCTTAGCACGGTCATATATTTGTGCTTGTCGGGAGGAACAGAGCGAAAGAGTTTGGGAGCAAACTTCAAACCCTAACGCCGCCAACCCGACCTCAGGCCTGGGCGCACCCCCGCGCGCGCGCGTGCGCCGCCGCGAGCCGGCGGCGGCCGGCGAACCGCGCGCAACAGCCGCGCGCGACTGAACCAAAGCAACAGCAGTAGCGGGTGAAGACGCTGAGTTCGCGATGGGATCTCTCGACGATCGCTCGATCGTTTTGCGATCCATCAACTCTGGTACGATCTCGATATAACCAACTCCGACACCCATCAAATATTTCGATTTATTTTGCGTTATATGCCTCGTAAAACGAGTCCAAAAACCGACGAAAAACTGTTCCGAAACAGGACAGGATTCAATTCCAGATACCCAACTTGGAAGGCGATTTCTCGCCAAACCATAGACTAATTCCAAAATCTATTTGAAGGCAATTGTTGACAACATATAGGACTTCGCAACCTTTTTCGTATTTTTGAATTCATTAATTGCATGCAGAGAAAACAGTTTTCAAAGTTGAGAAATTATCTACGTAAAACAGTTTAGAAATTATGAAAAATCCTTCCACACGACGTGCGTCCCGCCATTCCGGGCGACGTGGTCGTGCACCGTAAACATCGAAAGCTGCGTAACGGCTTCGTGGACATGTGGGCTTTGACGAAATTCAAATTGGTCGCGTGTGCGCGACGAATTTGATGCGTATCCGTCAAAATTTACCGTATCGTGCACTTTGCAAATTTCTCAATTACTTTGTGCACGCTCGTCAGATCGAGACGAAACTTGTACCAACAGGACCGTGTCATTTTTCTGGTCCTGTATGCCAAGTTTGGTCCAATTCTGGGATGGTTGAATCGTACGTCGTTTTGTGGGCCCCACGGTCCCACTCAACGGGCGATTTTGTGTACGGTCCGCCGAAATCCAACTTTGGACATACGATTGGGTTCGTATCGGAAAATAGGATCCGTAAACATGTAGTTTGATGACTTTAGAGACCGTTGACTCTGGCACGCTTTTCGGTACAAAGTGGGTCCAATGACGGACATCGTTTTTGCCCAAAATTACCGTTTTTGCCCCTGTGTCCAGAATTGGACTTAAGGACAGACAATCCTAGCTAATTTGACTATTCTGAGAATGTTGGTAACATTTATTTCAACTTTCGAAGACAGTTGTGATGACTTGGACTTGCTGACTTGTTGATTGACGATACATTGTTGGTTCTTCGTGTTACCCCCAGGCAAGTATACCTTGCCAACTTGTACAGTATAATATATCTGCATGTTCATCAACTCACTGTGGTTCTTTTCTTACATACGTGATTGCTTTATTTCATGTCTAGTGTACTTTTCCTGTTATAGTTTCACTTTACATGATTCTAGTTGTCTGAACATTCTTGTTTCCTTCTGGTATGATATTTCTATCTGTTACACTGTGTTAGTCTCATACATATTGCTTGATAGAGTCGTCTAGTCCCACACCCTAATTTCTTCGACTTGATTATAACTTGACTTGACTTGACTTGACTTGACATGACTTGAGTGGGATTTGACTTTGACATTCTATAGATTGTGAGTACTTACCTTGACTATGGTCTATAGGATTTTATACTAGGATTGGCTACCGTCTTGGTTGTGTGTACTTGCCTTGACAGCGATTGAGATACTATAGAGTGTGAGTACTTGCCTTGACTGCAGTTTATAGCCAGCCATTTCTAGTATGGCATGCCAGTGTCTTAGGATCCTCGTGTTTAGATCTTGTGTCTTGGTTCATTTTGTCTAGTTGGATATCCTTGATTGCTTTTCACTTCTTTGTATATTTGTACTGTTACATGTTGGCTTGTATATTATGTATCTTGCTAGTCCTCTGAGGACCTGATGATCTCTTCAGGTTTAGCGATTGCATGGAGTTAGCTAGTAGTTCTGGATGGCAGATGTGATGATACGTTTACGGGATTCAGGTATCATTATTGTATTTATTTATTATCCTCTCGTGCTTTATATTCAATACCATGTTATATCCTGCTTATTTTATAGATGTCACGACCCGCACCCACTGTTAGGGTACGAGAACGTAACGACGCCCAGCCTACGCCGCAGTGTCGGCGGTAGAACGCTGTCCTAGGTTACAACATTTAATAATATAATGCTAAGCAGTTTATACTCCCCGAATGGGGGTGACATAGCAGATACAGACTCAATCACATCTAAGGTAGAGCATGATAAGGATAGATAAAACATGAAATCCAAAAGAGATACAGGAGATAGAAGTCTAAGTGTCTAAGATACATAAACCCAGAAAT
This sequence comes from Iris pallida, assembly GCA_029216955.1. Taxonomy (NCBI): domain Eukaryota; kingdom Viridiplantae; phylum Streptophyta; class Magnoliopsida; order Asparagales; family Iridaceae; genus Iris; species Iris pallida. The sequence continues at coordinate 1,852,331 of JANAVB010025798.1, forward strand.
ACATCTCAAAACTCAAATACAGATACAGTAATCCACAAAGTAAATACAACTCCAGACAAAATGAAATAACTACCTAAACAACCTCTACTGTGTCTCCTTTAGGCTAGCAGGCAATCCCAGGCTATCTGTAAAATTTATCAACAGGTCCAGTCAGGACAGGAACGAGTACAGTACATCTCAACAGATCATAGCAGGTTAGAAAATATAATCATGCAGTAAAGTAAGATACAGGTACTGAAAGAAAGCAGTATGTAAACAGAGAGAGAACTGTAATAGAAATATCTACTATACATAGAGAACTAGCAGTGACTAGTGAGTCAGAGTACAATATGAACATGTAAATGGCCTGGGATGATTCTGATAAGACACTAAGGAATGATTCTGTTAAGATACTACTGGTGTATTATTTACATGTCCAATTTTACTCTCCCGTACCCCCAATCAATACACAAGGATCCAGCCAGGTTATGTTATATGATGCTATGTAACAGCCCCCGAAGGGTGGTAGACCCCGAAGGTGATAAGCCCCCGAAGGGTGGTAGACCCCGAAGGTGATACATAGTAGTCCCATAAATGGGGTAAGGATTCCAGGAAGACTCTACGATCATAAGAGTATATGTCGTAAGTGATCAAAGAACCAATGAAGCATAGTGATACGCCATGTAAGTGAAACGCACAGAACATGTAGTACCCGATGCTCCCTAAGGATAACATCTCAAGAAGGGATCCATATAGTACCAATCCGTGTGACCAACGTGACAGTACAAGTAAAGTAATCTACTGCAGGTAATAATTTTAAGCAGGATATGAAATGATCAGAGAATGTACTCGTCTCGATAACCTGAATAGCTGATAAGTATAGGGGGGTCCCACTGAAGCCACAGAGTCCTATTTAAAGCAACACAGGTTACAAGGTGTTCAAGTTGTAATAAATGAATCTCTATAATCAATTTACATTATTCTAGGTTCTTCTAAGTCAAAACAACTCTAGGTCGACTCCGGTCAATAATCTAGTCAAACTAGGTCAAGTGTTGACTTACAGTTAACTTTGGGTCAACTGGTCAACTCTGGTCAAACAGGGTCAATTCTAGTCTAATATAAAGTGTACTTCGTTATTTGTATGTCGAAACTTACGACACGCAAATCGAGATAAGAGATTATCGGTAAGGTTAATAATCTTATTATAGTGATCCACGTGTCCAACTTGTCAATTTTAGCGATGTGAGATCACTGGAATTGGCTGATCTCAGTTTCGTTGTACTAATCCTAAAATACGAACATTATATGAATTAATTATTAATTAATTTATAAAACGTTAAACTCAGAGAAATTATCAACAAACATTGTCGGACGATGAAATAAACATCGCCAGAATGGTCAAATTAGCTAGGATAGCCTACCCATCGGTCCAATTTGGACACAAGGACAAAAAGGTAATTTCGGGTCAAAACGGTATCCGTGTCGGAGCCGTTTTGCACCGAAAAACGTGCAAGAAATCAAGTCAATAAAATATAACAAATTATATGTTCACGAAACCAGAATGTCGATACGAACCCAACGGTATCTCCAGAATTGGATTTCGTTGACCCGATCTCAATTTGGTCCGTTGACCAGAACTTGGGATTCCGATTTGTACGGAAATGCGTGCCGGAGCCAATGTTCTCAAAACTTAGCAAACTACCTGTCAACGAGTCCAGAATGATGATACGAACTCAACGGTATCTCCGGAATTGGATTCCGATGAGCTGATCTCAAAGTGACCCGTTGACCCGGATATTGGTATCTGACTTGCACCGAAATGTGTGTCCGATCCAATGTCCACCAAAACCTAGCAAATTATATGTCAACGAGTCCAGAATGACGATACAAACTCAACGGTATATCCTGAATTGGATTCCGATGAGCCGGCGTCAAAAAGTTCCGTTGACCCAGAATGTGGGACCCACTTTGCACCGAAAAACGTGCCAGGGCCCACGTTCTCCAAATCTAACAAATTTTATGTGAAAACATGCCAGAACGATGCCACAAGTCTAATGGTGGTGTCAGAAATGAAATCTGGAGTCCCGTGTTCAAAATAGAATTTACAAGTTAGAAATTACGAATTCGGACGGCCATCTTTGGCGTCGAATTCAACCAATCAAACAAGCTCACAATGAAACGAAACTGGAGGGGTAGTAAGAGGGTTATACCAGCTTCGCACAGGAACTGGTAGCACACCAAACGGAGCTACGGTGGAGGAGATACAAGCTGACGAAGTTGGCCCCGCGAAACTGTCCAAATTTAATACAATTTAAACGGTCAACTTGGTGGCCGGTTTTGATGTATCAAACGATAAAATTAACGGACAAAATTGACAGGGATGAAGGTGGATATACCAAAATTGTGACGGAGCAAAGAAATTGCCGATCTAATGGTCGGATCGCCAGGAAAATGCGTACGAAGTCGCTGCGACGGAGCGCCAAAACGAACTCGATCCCGCGCGCGTCACGACGGGACGTCGTTCAAAACGCACGAATCGCCTCGACGGCGCATCCCGGAGGACGGTGGCCGTTAGGGGACAGTACGTCGAAGAGAGGAGGTGCACGGCCAGGGGCTACGGCGGCCCATGCGGCGGCGCGGCGGTGCACGACGGCGGCCCGCGCGCGCGCGCGTGTGCGCGCCTCCATTCAATGGTGCAGCCGCTGCTACTGTCCTCCGCCGCGCAGGGCTGCGCACGGAGGTGCGGCGAGGGGGCTCGCACGGCCAGTGGTGGCGGGCACGGCGGTGGTCGCCCCGAGCGGAGGAGGTGGCGGCGGATGTGGTAGAGTTGATTGGAGGTGGTGGTGAATCTATGGAGGAGGAATAAGGGGGAGGAGAAGTCGATGGTGGCCGCGGCCTGCCTGGCCAGGGTGGCCGGCGGCGAGGCGACGCCGGAGATGGTCGGGTGTGGTGTGGCCGGGCTGCTGCGGTTGGATGGAGTGGTCGGGGTTGAGGTGGCTAGTTGATGGTGGGGATGGTGAAGATGGAATGGTGAAGAAGGAGATGGAGGAGGAGGTGTTCTGTGGGCGGTTGCCGACGGCCAGGCTGGCCGAGGGTGGTGGCTCGGCCATGGCCATGGGAGGAAGAGGAGGTCGGGTGCATGGTTTTACTGTTGTTGTTGAGTTGTTGTGTATGTAGTAAATATTAGGAAGAGAGAGAGAGAGAGATAATAACAATAATGAGTGAGAGAGAGAAAGAGAGAAAAGTTGCTCTCTAGAAATTAGGGTCGGCTGCACTATAGGGGGGATTTGTGTGGGTGTTTGGAAAAATGTAGGGTGGGGATTAAATGAGGGGAAATCAATGGCTAGGAATTTAATATTGAGAAATTGGTCATTCCATGGGATTTAATCAATGGAAATTTACACTCAAAATTGGAATAGACACTAGGTATTGGATATTATTTTTTTGGACATGAAAAAATGAGGGTGTCCCGATGGAGAATAACATGGGGCTGGACTGGACTCGGTGGAGCCGGATTGGGTCAAAACCGGACCATTGAGCAAAAATCGAATTAAAATTAGACGTTGATAATCATGAGTGAATAAGTAGCACAAGGGGATTCCAATAAATGGGACACAAGTGGCGGACGGATAGTAGGCTCAAAGTAGGCCATGTCCATAATTGGGACTGACAGGTTTTGGTCGACAGGGGACCCACAAATCAAGTTGGAAGATAAATGTGACACCGTGGGGTGAAACAAAATCGGGTCACGTGTCAAGAAAGTTGTGCGAAGCAAATGGAGCACAAAATGACATGTTTGAGTGGGACACGAAGGTCATGGGTGACGAGCGTCTCGAGTAGATCATCAATAAGGAGTTGGTTTCAAGAAACTGACTGGTCTTGCGCTCCCAAATTAAAAGTCACGGTAACGTGCTAAAAATGATCAAGGAAAAGAGTGGGAAAATCAATTAATAATCAAATGGTCTAAATCGACCCGAAGTTCTGCGAAGCAAAAAGAGCACAAGGGAACAAGTTTGGATGAGACACTATATACCATCATGAAGGTAATCATGTCCACTCCAAAACTCATGAAGAAGATTTCCAGAGTTGAACATTCCCTGATACTCCAAATATCAATGGCACGGGAAAGTACACTTAAAGATAAATAACAGAATAAAATATTTATTGAAATTAAAATCAATCAAAAATAAATAAAAATAAAAAATCAAGCCCGAAATTCAGGGTACTCACAATAGACTCATATTATTCTTGGAGTATAATCGAACAACATGCTAATGGGCTGCAGACCATGACCCATAATTAGTTCATTCTTGATTATATGATTCATGTGGAATGAGATATAGTTTAGACTAGATATGATACCACGGCCTTGATAGCTTATACGTACTCGAGTCGGGCTGGAGTCCGCTCGATATGTAGCTTGGCTTGCTCAAGAGCTCGCGTCCGAAAAGTGGGTGCGGGTCGTGACAAGTTTCTGTGGTGGCCCATGCAGGTCAGAGCATATCGTATCGGTTACGTAACTGTACTGGTACGAGCCTGCGTCATCTGACTAAACCTTAGAAATCTCAATCCACTCTGCCTTGAAAATTCTCCTAGAAATTCTCTACGTCCTTGAAAACTCTATATTTGCTCTCAATTATACTTCCTTGCTTCCTGTGCCATTGATTTTCGTCCCTTTTATTTCGGGGTGACGAATGATCGTGCTATCTAGGATTTATCAGAAATTCTTAATTTATAGTATAATATTGCTTGACTATTGAATATTGGTTGTTTATATATATGAGAGATTATAGGTACCATATGTCCTAGATAGTCTTGGTAGAATCTTTAGTTACTAGTTAGAAGATTATATGATTTTAGTAACCTGTGTTTCAAAGGAGTAGTGTGACCAAAGGTGGGTAGAAATCCTCAAGTATTCGAGGTTATAAAATATTTGTGAGAAATTAAATTTGAGGAGATTAAGGGTAAGGTAGACTTTCTTCTTGAATTTTAAGAATAGTTACGAATTAGAATTTCGATGACGAAATTATTTTTAAGGTGGGTAGATTTGTAGCTCCCCTTCCCGAAAAATTTTTAAATATTTTTTTATTTTATTTATTGATTTAAATGGGATTTTACAATTTTTTATGAATACTTATTTTAATTAATTATTACGGTTGATGACTGTAGCCATGATTGAGTTTTGAAGTACCAGACGACTAGGAATCATGGCACGGATAGTGCAGTGGCGTGCTTTGACTAGTGTTTAGCCATAATAGGGGAATGCCGAGCCATAGGAGTGTCCTAACTAGAAAAACCAGACCAAGTTGTGACATGACCATTATAAATAGTTTAATTATCATTATTAATATTAGCCTGAACTGGACCCGAACTGAATCAAAGCCCATGTAGTCATGTAGTGGGACCAAATACGGCCTTGTAGACATGTTTGGTGAATGCAAAAATTTTGTATATATTTTAGGATTTGGCAATTATTTTCTAAATATTTATTATATGTAAATTATAGGTATTATTAATATTAAATAGCATTTTAGAATATTTATACGATTTTCTGGCGCCCAGTAATGGGAGTATATGATATGCCCATCCAGGAGCTACTATTAAAGTATTTAATTACTAGTGGATTTATTATTATTAATAATATTATTATTATGGTTATTGAAAATAAACTATTTATTATTATTAGTTATTATTAATTTATTCTTTAACAAAAGAATAATTATATGTGTGTAAAATATATATATATATATATATATATATATATATATATATATATATATATATATATATATATATATATATATATATATATATATATATAAGTGCATGTGTATGTATATATATAAATATCGTATATGTGTATTTATATATAAAATATATATGTATATGTATGTATATGTAGATATATATAAAATATATATGTATATGTATGTATATGTAGATATATATAAAATATATACGTATATGTATGTATGTGTATATATATAAAATATATATAGGAATTATGTGCATGTGTATATATATAAATATATATATATGAATATGTATTTGTGTGTGCATAAGATATATATAAGTTGTGAATATACATAAGTATTTTGTGTGTGTATAAAATATATATTGTATATATGTAAGTGTATATATATATATATATATATATATATATATATATATATATATATATATATATATATATATATATATATATATAAAAGAAGTATTAAAAGAAATAGGAAAAGAAGAATCAGAAAACAAAGAAAATAGAACGGATTAATAAGAAACCAAAGCAAGCCCGGCCCAGGCCCAGCCTCGGGCCAGAGGCCCACAGCCCATACTAAAATCCAACAGCAGATCAAGGGAACCCCCGCTCAATATTCTCCAAACCGAGCCTTAGCACAGTCATATATTTGTGCATATCGGGAGGAACAGAGCGAAAGAGTTTGGGAGCAAACTGCAAACCCTAACGCCGCCAACCCGACCTCAGGCCTGGGCGTACCCCCGCGCGCGTGCGTGCGCCGCCGCGAGCCACCGTCGGCCGGTAAACCGCGCGCAACAGCCACGCGCGACTGAACCAAAGCAACAGCAGTAGCGGGTGAAGACGCTGAGTTCGCGATGGGATCTCTCGACGATCGCTCGATCGTTTTGCGATCCATCAACTCTGGTACGATCTCGATATAACCAACTCCGACACCCGTCAAATATTTTGATTTATTTTGCGTTATATGCCTCGTAAAACTGAGTCCAAAAATCGACGAAAAAACTGTTCCGAAATAAGACAGGATTCAATTCCAGATACCCAACTTGGAAGGCGATTTCTCGCCAAACCATAGACCAATTCGAAAATCTATTTGAAGGAAATTGTTGAAAACATATAGGACTTCGCAACGTTTTACGTATTTTTGAATTTTATTAATTACATGCAGAGAAAACAGTTTTCAAAGTTGAGAAATTATCTAGGTAAAACAGTTTAGAAATTATGAAAAATCCTTCCACACGACGTGCGTCCCCGCCATTCCTGGGCGACGTGGTCGCGCACCGTAAACATCGAAAGCTGCTTAGCGACTTCGTGGACGTGTGGGCTTTGACTGGAATTCAAATTGGTCGCGTGTGCACGACGAATTTGATGCGTATCCGTCGAAATTCACCGTATCGTGCACTTTGCAAATTTCTCAATTACTTTGTGGACCGCTCGTCAGATCGAGACGAAACTTGCGCCAACAGGACCGTGTTATTTTTTTGGTCATGTATGCCAAGTTTGGTCCAATTCTGGGACAGTTGAATCGTACGTCGTTTTGCGGGCCCCACGGCCCCACTCAACCGGCGATTTTGTGTACGGTCCGCCGAAATCCAACTTTGGACATACGGTTGGGTTTGTATCGGAAAACAGGATCCGTAAACATATAGTTTGACGACTTTAGAGACCGTTGACTCTGGCATGACTTTTCGATGCAAAGCGGGTCCAACGACGGACATCATTTTTGCCCGAAATTACCGTTTTTGCCCCTGTGTCCAGAATTGGACTTAAGGACAGACAATCCTAGCTAATTTGACTATTCTGAGAATGTTGGTAACATTTATTTCAGCTTTCGGAGACAGTTGTGATGACTTGGACTTTCTGACTTGTTGATTGACGATACATTGTTGGTTCTTCGCGCTACCCCCAGGCAAGTATACCTTGCCAACTTGTACAGTATAATATATCTGCATGTTCATCAACTCACTGTGGTTCTTTTCTTACATTCGTGATTGCTTTATTTCATGTCTAGTGCACTTTTCCTGTTATAGTTTCACTTTACATGATTCTAGTTGTCTGAACATTCTTGTTTCCTTCTGTTATGACATTTCTATCTGTTACACTGTGTTAGTCTCATACATATTGCTTGATAGAGTCGTCTAGTCCTATACCCCGATTTCCTCGACTTGATTATAACTTGACTTGACTTGACTTAACATGACTTGAGTGGGATTTGACTTTGACATTCTATAGATTGTGAGTACTTACCTTGACTATGGTCTATAGGATTTTATACTAGGATTGGCTACCGTCTTGGTTGTCTGTACTTGCCTTGACAGCGATTGAGATACTATAGAGTGTGAGTACTTGCCTTGACTGCAGCTTATAGCCAGCCATTTCTAGTATGGCATGCCAGTGTCTTAGGATCCTCGTGTTTAGATCTTGTGTCTTGGTTCATTTTGTCTAGTTGGATATCCTTGATTGCTTTTCACTTCTTTATATATTTATACTGTTACATGTTGGCTTGTATATTATGTATCTTGCTAGTCCTCTGAGGACCTGATGATCTCTTCAGGTTTAGCGATTGCATGGAGTTAGCTAGTAGTTCTGGATGGCAGATGTGATGATACGTTTGCGGAATTCAGGTATCATTATTGTATTTATTATCCTCTCGTGCTTTATATTCAGTACCATGTTATATCCTGCTTATTTTATAGACTCATATTATTCTTGGAGTCTAATCGAACAACATGCTAATGGGCTGCAGACCATGACCCATAATTGTTCATTCTTGATTATATGATTCATGTGGAATGAGATATAGTTTAGACTAGATATGATACCACGGCCTTGACAGCTTATACGTACTCGAGTCGGGCTGGAGTCCGCTCGATATGTAGCTGGCTTGCTCACGAGCTCGCGTCCGAAAAGTGGGTACGGGTCGTGACATTGGTTGGGCGAATATGTAAGTAGCTCGGTAATTACTGGTCTCTTCTAATGCAACTGCGCAATAAATAACTTATTATCGCTTCTTTGATATTCAGGTCGATCGTCTAATTTCACCCGAGATTGAATTAATTAGAACTCTTGCCAATGGACCAATTACTTTTGTTACAATATGGCCAAGTTACTGTGTCAATGGCTTTCGGTTCAAGTCGACAAATGCTCCGATCATAGACAGCTTCCTGGATCTTGATTCCACGAAAAATAGTTGTTTGTGTATCAAGTCTTCGACCTACAAAGACATCGATCCAGGAAATGATTTCTTTGGCATCTTGCGAGAGATTGTGGAGTTGTCATATAATAATGGCAGATAACCTGCAAAGATCGTGTTGTTCAAGTGTGAATGGTTCGATCCGATTAAAAATCAAGGTTGGAAAATTGACAAGCATAGTCTTGTGATATAAACTACAAGCGTAGATATCAAGGCTACGAACCGTTTGTCCTAGCAACTCAGGCTCAGCTCGTGTACTTCACAGCTTATCCGAGACGGAGAGCAACGAAGTCTGACTGGTGGGCAGTATGCAAGACTAAAGCTAGAGATACTTTTGATGTTGACGAAAAAGCTTACCAGGAGGACGAGCTACCTCTTGTAACCAATATTGTCGATGTGGACTCAACGGAAGTTATGCATTACACGACACATAATGTAGAAGATGTAGAATTATCTGAAGAGGAAGACGAAGCCGACGAAGGCGAAGATGAAAGTGAAGATGAGGAGGAAGAGGAAGATGAGGTCGAGGAAGACGAACAAGATGATTATTCTGAAGATGATTGAGAGAGATATACTTATCTGAACTTAGATGTTTCTTCTAGAATATATTATCTGGACTTAGATGTTTATTGTACAATGTATCATCATATGTTGTCTTGGTTATTATCTTGTCTTTGTTGTATTTTCATATTTTTAGTCTCTATTATTTGTTGTACTTTCATATTTCTAGTCTCTATTATTTGTTGTACTTTCATATTTCTAGTCTCTATTATTTGTTGTATTATCATATGTTGTTATCAGGTATGGCAGGTCGTCGCGGAGCGTTCCGAGGGGGACGACGAGGTCATGATCCTCCGGTACTTCCTACAGGTACTGCTAGAGGACGGAGTTTTCCTTCGGTACCTCCTACTGGTACCAGCTCTGGGTCCTCGTCACCGATTCCTCTTCTATATCGGATAGTAGCTGGGCCTGTTGGGACGACGTCACATGGCATATCTCCTGGGACGAGTAGTTCCAGGCCTATTGAGAGTGCTCGCCCGTCTAGCGTTCCTACTGCTGATACGACGATGGAGACGGATGAGCAGATGGCGGAGGCTATGGCGACGGCCGAGGCGGCGGCGCCGACGGCCGACCAGCATTATGTAGATGATGCGTACGCACCTCCGGAGGAGAGGAGGACGGAGATCTGGGCTGACGGTACAAAGTAGGTGTTTTGGTTTATAATTTTTTTCTTTCTGTTTTTATCATAATTTAACTTTTCATGAATATAATATGTTTGTATAGATATCGTCCCCCAGAGCTACAGAGACGTCTAGGCCACATGCTGAGGCATAATTATGGTGGTGCTTTGATTAACTGCTCTGATGCTCCAGACGAGAGGAAGGCCTTCTGGTTTGCGCGCTTCAAGGTTAAAATATATTTGCTTTTAACATGAATCATATAATTTTTGTATATTATATATAACTGATAAATATTTGGTTTGCGCTCTTCTAGGATATGTTTTTCTATCCACCGCACCGGGCCGAGCTTATCGAGGGGATGTTTTCTGCTGTCGCTGCCAAGCTGATCCGCGACGCTATCAATGATCAGAAGGATCGTGATCGTGCCGAAAAGCCGATCCAAGGTTGGATCACCCCTGATCAGTGGAATGCGATGAAGGCTCGATTCGACGAGCCAAGGTACAAGGAGAAGTCGGAGAAGGCCAAGGCGGCTAGGCAACATGCCTCGAAGTGGTACGGTAGGTCGATTCCGATGACGGAACATTTTCGTCGTCTGGTATGTCTTCCTCTTTTAGAAATATTATTTTAATGCAAAATCGATAAATTATTACTAAGATAATATATTTAATTACAGGTAAGGAAGGTCGGTAACGCCGACATGGTGACCGTCTTCCTGGCCACCCATCGTCGCGGCGATGACCTTTTTGACGAGAGGGCCGAGCAGACTTATGTAAGTATTACAATACGTTATCTTAATTTAATACTTCGTGTCAATTTTAATATAACTTAGTAAATATGATGCAAATAAATATTCATGTAGTTAGTAATAATAAGTACATTAATTAGAAATTAGAAATTATAGAGTATTATCCATACTTTCTAGGCCGAGTATCAGAGGCTACGGGAACGGGCGGCTGCTAGTGCACCTGATGCAGGAGAGGCCGGTACTTCCTCGCAGCCCACTCAAGCTCCGTCGGCGGACGAGCTGTGGATGACCGTCGCTGGTGGACTCCGTAGGGGTATGTACTACGGTACGGAATCCTATGGTGCCCTAGTTGCGACCCAGTCCTCTAGGGTATCTCCTGCTAGTGTGCATGGTCCACAGCCGTCCCAGGAGTCTGCCCGAGTCCACCAGATGATGGAGTGCTACGACGGATCGAGGAGCAGTCTCAGCACCCTACGGACGATCCTGCGCTGCTAGAACGATTGGATGCGCTCGATCGCGACATTATGGACCTCATGGAGACGACTGAGAGGATAGATAGCACCGTTGGAGGGTTAGAGCACACGGTGGTGGAGCTGCAGACAGGACAGGTGACCATGGCCGAGAGGCTGAGATTAGCGCAAGATTCGATGGTCCAGCGCAGTGATAGAATGTTATCTATCATGGATTCATACCACCAGCGACTTACAGCGTTGGAGCGTGCTGGTCCTCCGGGTGCGCCTTCATCGTCGTCGACTCCGCCGCCTCCACCGCCTTCTTCTTCGACACGACTCCACCGACGTCACTGTCTGCTCCATCGGTATCGATTTCACTTGAGGAGTATGAGTTGTTCTTATCCCTTCGTCGCGGCGGTGCCCCTCCAGCACCAGATTCCTAGTAGTCCTAGTTAGGACTGTTTGTTTGTGTTTATTTCATTCTTGTTTGTGACTTGGATATTTGTTGGTTGTGTAGATTTGGATGTTTAGATCCTATTCTATTTGTTGGTTGTGTGTAGACTTTGGTTATTTGGTTGTAGACTTTGTTATTTGGTGTAGACTTGGTTATTTGGATACTTGTTGTTGTGTGATTGTTGTAGACTTGGTTATTTGGATATTTGGTGTAGACTTGGTTATTTGGATACTTGTTGTTGTGTGATTGTTGTAGACTTGGTTATAGGGACTGAAACCTGTGTACAGTGAGAAATGGACATTCTGTGATTGTGTAACCTATATTGGTTATGGTTATCTTTTTAAACTGCAGGGAGAAATGGACATTCTGTATTTTATTTTTTTTATTTTTTTTGCAGATTTAGCGACGTTTACCGACGTCCAACGACGTACGTTTGCGTCGGTAAACGTCGGTAAATCTGCAATATTTTCCAGGGTACCGACGTTTACCGACGTCCTTATACGTTGGACGACGTCGGTAAACGTCGGTGCACGTCAGTAATCATCCCAGGAATTACCGACATTTACTGACATTTTAAACGACGATAAACGTCGGTAAATTCCCAGGATTTTACCGACGTGTAGTGACTTTGAACACGTCGCTAAACCACCGACGACACGACGGTAATCGTCGGTAAATTTACCGACTCGTAGCGACGTTATACACGTCGCTAATCCACCGACGACACGACGGTAGACGTCGGTAATATACCGACGTATATATACGTCGGTACACGTCGGTACTAGCGATGTTTGGCAACGTTTTGAAGACCAGTGACTTACATTTCCGCGACAAGCCCAAAACGTCGGTAATTTCGTCGCTAAATATTTTTAGCGACAAAATTTGTCGTTTTAGCGACGTCTTTAGACGTCGCTAAAACGACTTATTCTGGTAGTGTTTCCTGACTGGGGGGTTGCCCAAGCCCGATGGCTTGTCAGGCTTACCCTAGGGCTGGCCCTGAATGTTAACAATAACATTAATATTAATATTAACTTTAATATTAGCATTCACATTAACATTAATCGTAAAATTTAAATTTAAATTAACATTAACATTAATATGAACATGAAAAAAGTTGTGTAATTAATTTTTTGGATTAAAATTTGTCATATCATTTGCCATATGATATTATGTAGCATGCCATGCTAACCGTCACGCAAGGAAGAATATATAGTTTGGAGGGACAATTGGATATACGAATAACATTACTCTTGATTTAATTCCTTAGCTATGTTTTACGGACATGGATACAACACCTACATATTTCCGACATGGTGACATAAATTAGAATCGATGTCTAATTTGGTGTGTCTTAATGTATCTTTGGGTATCAGTAGCGTGTCTACTACCACGACACAGATGTGATACATTTATATTAAGATGACATTGTTGGTGTTGGATGGATTCCCAACATATGTGGATAACTTCTAAGAGTAAGACAAGTGTCATTCGTATTTCAGAGAAGTTTAAAAAGTCGATGATGACAAGGTGGCTTTTGAACACGTACCAGAAGTCTGTACAGAGCATATCATAGATGCGGTACATCAGCGGTATGTCGGCCGTCCAAGGCGTACTTTGCTCCATGATATCTCGATGGTATGTCACAGTATACCGCCGCCGCTGCTACAGCTCCATAATAGATTGGCAGGAGTATACTAAATCTCCAATTTTAGTATTTTATCAATACCATTGGATCATGATCAAAGATCTAGATCTATTCAGAATTAGGATGGTTTAAATATGAGTTTTTTAATCCTAATTCCCATACAACATATGTAAAGAAGCTCTAAGGTGCAATTTTTTTTATAAAAAGAGAGAAGGTGATTCGGAGTTGTTTAACTGGGTCAACTGTATACGACGGATCATAGCCGGCATAAACCTCATGGACAACTAGAGACAACCTGCTGAATAAGTTGCAACGTGCGCGGTTGCATTTAAATGTATCGACAATGATCATGCTAGATTATGAATCTTGAATTATGAAAATAGTGGACTCCTGGTTGTCTGGTTCAAATATTTGTGTGATCTTACGCCTTGTATGGTTGGCTAAAAATAAAGTACCTTTTTTCTTTAAAAAATTATAATTTATATCCTTTTTTTTTCGGGTATTGTGAAATATCAAAAAAAATGGAAAAAAAAAACTTAAAGGTGGAAAAGTGAATTCTTAGTTGGATGGCGGAAATCATTTTTTCTTCTCAATTTCTTCTGCTCCCAATATAAAAAAGTAATGCCTTTCGTTTTCTAATTCCATGAATCCGGGGACTAAACAAGACCTAATGCAATGCTTAGGCCTCGTTTGGTTCGCAGAATGGAAGAAAAATGAAATCAATTCCTTGTCATTTTCTTTCCTTTTAAAATTTTTATTTTCCATTGATTTGTCTTTCCGATGTTTGGAAATGCCAAGGAATTTGGAAAGGAAAGTGATTACTTCAATGTGGGAAATGATTCCTTGCTTGGATGGATGGAATCACTTTTTCCCCTAAGGCCTCGTTTGGTTCGCGGAATGGAAGTGTCACGACCCGCACCCGCTTTTCGGATACGAGACTTGTCCAAGCCAGCCTACGCCGCAGAGTCGGCGGTAAAACACTGTCAAGCCCGCAAGAAATAAATGCTCAAAGTAAATAACATTTGCTGCTCATTCACATTTCTAAATTTATTACAACATTTACATCGTTTAAAGGAAAATACAAGATTTTACAATTAAATAAAAATAGTACAACTGTTTTCTATTTCTAGGTCGGCCTCAGCATACCCATGTCTTCCCAGTGCTAAGAGTGATCGCGGCTAAACCTGAAAAATATTGGTTATCCAGTCAAGATTGGAACAAGTACACAAACCGACGACAATGCGAAAACATAATAGAATTAACAAGACATGAAAATAACATATGAGATATCAAAACTGGAAGATAACTGATGACATAGCACGATGGAGAAATAAACAAGAAAAAACTAATAACAGACATCTATCTAGGTGGTGTGAAATATCTGTTTCGATATGTGAACGGCTAGGGGGTAAATCAGGCTCACTACACGTGTCATGTGCAGCTGCTATCATTCACGAAAGACACGGGGGATAGTTCTGGGTAGTCCACATGTCTACTAAGATATTTTCCCTTCCGACTACTCCGTGTGACGAGCGTGTCAACAAGCAGCAAGATATATGTATAGACATGAAATGGAAAGACTACTATGAATCGGAAAGTAACAGAAAGTGCACTTGCCTGAGGTCCTTAGCTGGAGAAACCAATAATACTATACCACTCAAAGAGCCACAATTAGTCAACACATGCAGAAGTCTTCGGATGCTAAATAAACAGTACCAATATTCTCAGAATAGTCAAATTAGCTAGGGTTGCATGTCCTTAAGTCCAATTCTGGACACAGGGACAAAACGGTAATTTTGGGCAAAAACGATGTCCGCCGTTGGACCTGCTTTGCACCGAAAAGCGTGCCAGAGTCAACGATCTCTAAAGTCGTCAAACTACATGTCTATAGATCCAGTTTTTCGATACAAACCCAACCGTATGTCCAAAGTTGGATTCCGGCGGGCCGTGCACAAAATCACCCGTTGAGTCGGACCGGGGGGCCCGCGATACGGCAATTTTATCAACTGTCTCAGAATCAGACCAAACTTGGCATACAGGACCAAAAAAACGATACGGTTCTGTTGGCGCAAGTTTCATCTCGATCTGACGAGCATGCACAAAGTAATTAGAGAATTTGCAAAGTGCACGATACGGTAAATTTTGACGGATACGAATCAAATTCGTCGTGCACACGCGACCAATTTGAATTCCGTCAAAGCCCACACGACTACGAAGCCGTTACACAGCTTTTGATGCTTACGGTGCACGACCACGTCGCCCGGATTGGCGGAACGCATGTCGTGTGGATGGGTTTCCAAGTTTTCTAAACTGTTTTCAAAGTAGTTTTTGCTCAACTTCGAAAACTGATTTCTTTGTGCCTACTGTATAAAATCTGAAACTACAAAAAGGGTCATGATCTCCTATAGGTTGGCTATAAATCTGTTCAAGTCGATTCTCGAATCGATCTACGGATTGGCGAGAATTCGCCTTCCAATATGAGTGTCTGGACTGTGCTAATGTCATATTTTTGCGCCGTTTTTGCTCGACTTCGTGTCGATATTGCGGACGGGTTATCCTACGATTATCGAAGTTGTTTACTGGGATCTAAAGAGGGTTATATGGGCTCTCCGGACTAATTTACGAAATACAAAATGATGAACTACAGGAGAAGAAATTTACTTACAAAGTTGGGCTCATCGAGTCGGGATTACTGTCGCGCTCTTGTCCCGTCCGCGCGCGGGTGCGGCCTGGCCGGCCTCCGACGGTGCGCGCGGTGGCGGGTGACCGCCCAGGGGTCGGGATAGGCTGGGGGCGGCGCTGGGCTGAGATGGGGTGCGACGACGATTAGGGTTTTGGTGAATTCCCCTTCCCTCTCTCGCGTATATATATAGCATGGCTTAACAGAACGCGCGGGCGTTCAGCAAACTGAGTTTGCTACAGTATTGTTGGGGTTTAGGAGTAGCTGGCCCGGCCCGAGCTCGACTTGGGCTGGGATTGGCTTATTCATTCTATTTCTTCTATATATATATATATATATATATATATATATATATATATACTATATATAATATACACTATATATATTCATATCTATTTATATATAGTCATATATATATATATATATATATATATATATATATATATATATATACTAATATAATATACTCTATAAAATTATAGTTAAAACCCAATAGCATATATATTCTTATGTAGAGCCTATTTATATAATTAGGCATATATGTATAACATTTATTTGCCAAAATAATTTAACCAGCAACAATAAAATAATGTTATATATTAATAACCTCAATTATATTGATAATAAAATAATAATAATATCAATAATAATAAAAATAACGTAATTCAATAAATCCATAATGGTGTATATACCATTTTGTACAATCTAATAATCTCAAAATATACAAGGACCTACTTTATACAATGGTCACTGGATCACACTAATAATAATATTTATAATATTTAAATTACGAATACTTAGGAAATATTCATTAAACCATTGTAACGAAATATGACACCCTCATACCAAAAATGTGTCAACACGAATGTCATTGGACGTACTACATGGCTACAAGGGCTTGGGCTCAGTTCGGGTTCAGTTTGACTAGTTTGGTGTGACCGGGTCACCTAGACGTCAAATAATATTAATAATAAATAATTAACTATTTATAATGATCATGTCGCAACTTGGCCTGGTTTTCCTAGTTAGGACATCACTATGGCTCGGCATTCCTTACCAGGGCTAATACACTGGTCAAAGCACGCTACTGCACTATCAGTGCCATGATTCCTAGTCGTCTTGTACTCCAAATCTCAACTATGGCTAAAATCATCTACCGTAATAGTTAACTATTTAATTATTTAAAAATAAAACCACCATTTTAAATTAAATAAATAGTAAAAAAATATTTCAACAATTTTCGGGAAGGGAGGCTACAGAAAGGGAAAGGAAATTAATTCCTTGTAATTTCCTTTCCTTTGGGAAATTTTATTTCCCATTGATTTTCCTTTCCGATGTTTGGAAACGCCAAGGAATTCGGAAAGGAAAGTGATTACTTCAATGTGGAAAAGTGATTCCTTGCTTGGATGGATGGAATCACTTTCTCCCATAATTTTTCTTCCATTGGGAATCATTTTCCTTTCCTCCTCAATTCCTTTGACACCCAAACATAGGAAAGTAATCACTTTCCTTTCCCAACCCGAAGATTCCGCGAACCAAACGAGGCCTAATTTTCTTTCCATTGGGAATCACTTTCCTTTTCTCCTCAATTCCTTAGGCACCCAAACATAGGAAAGTAATCACTTTTCTTTTCCAACCCGGAGATTCCGCGAACCAAACGAGGCCTTAGAGCATCTCCAACCCTATTGTCTTGTTAAGTGTTATGAGTCTTAGGTGGCATGAGACACAAGACAATGTTTTTCTTATGTGGCAAGATTATATTCACAAAAGTCAATGAGATAGAAAAGTTTTCTCCAATGCAAAAGTGTTGATGAGACAATAAAAAGTAATTTTTTTTCCAACTTCCAAGACACCTCCTCAACTTCTTCATTTTTTTATAAATATTTTTATTCATAATTGATGATATGGAGACAAAGTCGTTATAAAAGTATATTGTGTAGATCTAGACAACTAACTTCACATTGTCCCTGTCATGTCATTGCCATGTCAACTTCATGATTGATTCTACATTTGCATTGGAGAAAGATTTTTGAAATGAAATCTTGTCATTACTATGTGGCAACCATTTTTTCTAAAATTCTCCAACCCTATTGTGAGTTTAGAAAAAAATGGTTGCCATATAGGAATTACAAGATTTCATTTCGAAAATACTTCTCCAATGCAAATGTAGAATCAATCATGAAGTTGCATGGTAATGACATAGCAAAGATAATGTGAAGTTGGTTGTCTAGATCTAGACAATGTACTTTATAATGACTTTGTCTCTACATCATCAATTATGAATAGAAATTTTTATAAAAAAAAAAGTGGAGGAGTTATCTTGGAAGTTGAAAAAAAATATTTTTTTATTGTCTTCTCAATACTTTTGCATTGGAGAATATTCTTTTATCTCATTGTCTTGTGTGAATATTATCTTGCCACATAGGAAAGACATTGTCTTATGCCTCATGCCACATAGAAATCACAACACAAAACAAGACAATAGGGTTGGAGATGCTCTTATCAAATGCTAACATTGGGAATATTTGCTGAAGTGTCTATTTGGATTCTCGAAACAATAAAAAAAAGAATTTTTGACTTGCCCCCCACTTTATTTACCCGAATTAAGGATACACCCCACTGTTTTGCATTAATGTACATTACCCCCCACATTGGACTGATTCTGTCAAAAATATTTTTTTGGACCAAAAAGCCCTTGTCTTCTTCCTTCCTCTTTCTTCTAACCCCCCTGCACCCCCGCGACCACCGCCCCCGCCACCTCCCGCCTCCGCGCCCCCATCCGCCACCGCCACCGCCACCGGCCCCTTCCCCCTCCCCCCCCTCCCCGCCTCCGCTCCCCCCCTCCGCCACCGCCCCCTTCCCTCCGCTCCCCCTCCCCTCCTCGTAGCCGCAACAGCAGCACTAGCCGCGGCGGCGGCAGCAGCGGCGGGAGTGGCAGCAATGGCAAGCGGCGGAGCGGGGGCGGTGGCCGCCGGGGGGAGAGGAAAGAGGAAGAAGAAAATATGAGGAACATTTTGGTCCAAAATTTTTGGTCAAAACGTTTGACCGTTAATTTTTGACGTAATCCGTCAAATGTGGGGGGTGATGTACATTAATGCAAAACAGTGGGGTGCACCCTTAATTCGGACAAACAAAGTGGGGGACAAGTCAAAAAATCTCTAAGTGTTTGATTGAGAAAAATGCTAGAACATGAACAAATTTGTATCCCAAAACCAACATGTCAACAATTGATTGATATTAGTAATTACTAATTATTGAATCTTTTGCTATAATTAAAATCTTTTAACTACTTTATTAAGATAGAATTAAAATTATCTTTTATTTTATTGAATTCTTTTTTTAATCTACACGGAGTAATTAAATATATCTTTTAACAAACAATCTATTGAATCTTTTCTTTTGGAACCTATAGATGGACATAGTGTAATTCAAAGTTTTAGTTACTAAATTAAATCTATTTTTATTAAGATAGAATTAAATTTGTCTTTTATTTTTATTGAAAATTTTTATTTGAAATCTACAATTAGTAATTAAATATATAATCGATTGAATCTTTTCATTTGGAACCTAGGGATGGTTCATGTGGATAGGTTATAATTCGAAGTTTTAATTACTTTCTTAAGATAAAATTAAATCTATCTTTAAAGATTTAATTCTATCACTTGAATTCTACGTATGATTTAATATACCTACTACTTTCTTAAGATGAAACTAAATCTTTTGACATTTAATGAAAAGAATCATAATAATTTTTTTCCTTTAATATTTTTTTTCTTATGTAGCTTTAAGAAAGGAACCTACTACCTGGGTTAAATCAAAGAATAATGCTATTTGTTCCTCTAATTTTTACCTTCAAACCGTCCCTCCTTACGTGACAGCTGACGTGACATATTGATGTGGCAGCTGACGTGGCAAAATTTAAAACTAAAATTAATATTAAAATCAATGTTAACATTAACATTAAAATTAATATTAACGTTAACATTAACAATAATATTAATATTAACATTAATTAATATTAATATTAATATTAATATTAAATTAATATTAATTAATATTAACATGGACAAATTTGGATAATTAACTTTTTGGGTTAAAATTTGTCATGTCATCGACAATGTCAGATGACACATAATATTATTTAACATGCCACGTCAGCTGCCACATAAGAAAAGATGTATTGGAGGGACAATTTGGAAGTACGAATCTAAATCAAATTGTAGTCACACACACACAAACACATATATATAGAGAATAGAGAATAAGGGAGGTGAGGTGCCATCTTATGGGTGGTGGCTATGTGTCACCCTCACATGCTATTATCATGCACCGAAAAAAGTGCAAGTGCATGATGATAGTATGAGGGTTGACACATAGCCACCTCACCTCACTTATATATATATATTTATATATATATATATATATATATATATATATATATATATATATATATATATATATATATATATATATATATATATATATATATATATATAATTTCAGCCACATATGATCAAGTGACACATACACTTTGACACAAGACATGTATATACAATTTCAGCCATACATTAATGGAAATTAATGCCTTAGATGGTACGATATGGCTAACAAGGGTGTCAACCCTTGTTTTAATGAAAAGTATGCAAGTATTATACGTTTCTGAAAGATACCGAAAAATTTGCGTATAATACTAGTTTTACTTGGTGATTGCTAAGAGCATCATTAGTAAGTCCCATCACACATTCTAGATTCTATATTCAAAATATAGGAGCTCATTTTGTAGAATAGTATGTCCCATCCCTAGTTTCAATTTCTAGATTTTGGGTCCCATCCCATCCGTGGGAGCTATAGGTCGAGTCTTCCAATTTCTACATTCTAGATTGTAGGAACTCATTTCGTAGAATAGCAAGTCCAAATTGGAGCCCAATTTTCTAGATTGAAGGTTTTACATTATTATTTTTCTACATTAATTTTTTGACCACACAATTTTTGGGACCATAGTTCACTTTATCATTTTCTACTATTCTCATACAAATCCAATCCATTCTACATTTATTTATTTATTTTTAGAAATTTTGGGCTTCAAATTGTATTGGAGAGTCTCCTCAACTACTCATGATGTACTAACAAGAGTGTCAACCGTGTGTTGTTGGACCGATAGATATTTGTAGGAAAATACTAAGTTTACTACCAAAGTTTTACAACCTTCTTACAACTTCTCTCTCTCTTCCATCTCTTACACATAGCTTCCACCGGATCCCACCACCACTGAAGACGTGGTAAATTTTGGTCGTAGGCAGCATTGCTGATATTTGTAGCGTATATGACCCGAATGCTAACGTAAGCAGGCAAGGTTCAGGACACGTCGACACGAGGGCTCCTTCCTTCTCCTGGAAGAAAACCAACAAACAACGATATAATTTTCCATTTACTTATTAATTGCTTCGTACGCCGATGGCATTACTTAAGCAGCAGCTGTTGGTCTCCCTCTCCTTGCCGAAGAAGAGAGGGGCATGGAAGGAGGAGGCTGTGGAATGGAGAGGCTATCCGTGGACGACATCTCCTACGTGCTGTCCCTCACCTCTCCCGCCGACGCGTGCAGGTCGGCCGCCGTCTCCGCTCCGTTCCGATCCGCCGCGGAGTCCGACAACGTGTGGGCGCGTTTCCTGCCGTCCGATCACCGCGCCATCGTGTCACGGGCCGTCGATCCGGTGGCGTTCTCCTCCAAGAAGGACCTGTACTTCATACTGTGCAACTCCATCCTCATCGACGGCGGCCGGAAGGTACTTATTATTATTATTATTATCATCATCATCAAAAACTTCTTAGAATGGATTTAGATTTAGGAACAGAGTTTGTTAGAATACAGTTAGATTTAGGATTATTTAGTTTTATGGTCTTGTTTAATATTAGAAATTTACAATTAGATTTCCATGTTGTCCAGGAGATAGGTTTGGTGTTCATCGTGAGAGTTGACTTGGGCTGACCAATTAGATCTTGTTTAGATCTTCATAATATTAGAATTCTATTTAGTTTTGGGATCTCATATTCAAAATTTGCGCTTAGGTCTTCAGTTATGATGTTCAAAATTTACTTTTTGGTCTTCAGTTTTGACGGTCAGCCCAAGTCAATGGCCAGGACAAGGTCCAAACCCTCTCCTGGACAATATGAAGACCTAAACGCAAATTTCGAATGTTCTGCAAGACCCTAAAACTAAATAACTCTTAGATTTATTTTGGAGTTTGAAGATTTGAAAACATGGTTTGAAATGATGAAAATCCATTAACAAAACTGGATGTTTTATTTAAGTTATGAGATATTTGGGAGTTCCAAATTAGTATTGGAGTTGTATAAAAAAGAGAGGAAAGGACTTGGAGTTTAGAACGATGTTTTGTAAAAATTGAGTTTTGCCATCTCCACTATTTGGAGTTAGAAATTGTGTTTTCTCCCAACTCCAAAATCCCAAACACATCACACAGTTTCGTTGGGGATTAGAAATGGAGATTTTGCCTAACTCCAAAAGTCAAAACACATCACACACTTTCGTTTTTGAGTAAATTACAGGAAACCTCTTCAACGTTTTTATTTTATTTTTATTTAATTATCCCTTACAGTTATTTGTGATTTGTCATTGGTGGTCATGTGCAAATGCCGATTCCAAAGGAGGACCAAAATGCTCCTTTTTGGTATGAACTCACATTTCTTCACAAACAATACTCTGATATCCTCAATAGATTTTCGAAGAGTAAATTCATCAAACATGTCAGCGAGCGTAGCTCCCAGTATATCTCCCCCATATCCAGCTCCTAAATTTTTCAATCTAAAAATCCCAACTCTGAAGCTAGCAACAAAGACAACAAGAACCAATGCACGAAATTCCTGACAAAGAAAAAGACCCAAATGAAGTAAAATAGCAGATGTTGCTACCTGTGATAGGAGCTCATTGAGGTTGCTTAGATTGAACTAAGGGAAGGAATGGAGGAGCGGCTGTGGAGGAGGAAGTGAGTCCAAACGTCTGCAGTGGCGGATGAGGAGAGGGATTTCCAGGATACCCATAGAAAATGGCGGAAGAAACATCCTTACAATGAAATACTTTGAACTTGGCTCGCTGATTGGCACTAAATTGTGCTATATAGCTGAGTACAATTCCATAAAGCATATGATCCATTTCCCTCCTTGAAATTTTCTCAATATGAAACATGTAAGAGATAATATTGATTCACTGAGAGATTACAAATGTAGTAGCGTGCCATCTCGCCATCTAGGATCCAATAATCGTTACAAAACCAAACTTCAATATTAATTGTCACATATTCTAAAAAAGCTACAATATATCACAGATTTCAAAACTTCTTTAACAACTTCCCCTTCAATGGTACAAAATAGACGGATCAAATTATTGTGGCGCCAATTGTTGTTTCTTTTCATTGGAAATTTCTTAAAGTAAACACATGCATGCTATCAAAGTCGAGGAGTGGACACATGTTAGGCACTTGAAGTATCCTTTCTGTCGTAGGAAAGAAAAGACCATTGAGAAAAAGACAAGTAGACATCCAAGTAAATCCCGCTCGTAATCTAAATCCTTCTCAAATCTTTAATGTGGCCTTTACCCCGCTCATCAAAATTGGTCCATTGCCATTGTGTGTGTGGAAAAAGGCCAGAACATGGCAATCATTAGAAACTATTGATGGATTGAAATATAATTCTTATTTTTAACCACCATAATTCTTTCTTTTTGAGAGAAATGGTGGGAGATACTCTCCTCCATGTTTGATTGAGGAGTTTTAACGAAACAATATACAAACTAAGCTATTGCCTCCAAGTACATTAACAAGTTCCACAAAGGCACTATTGCCTACCATTTTTTAAGGAAAAAATGGGAAACCACACCCCCCCCCCCCCCCCCCCCCCCCCCCCCGCCCCCAACACACACACACACATTTCATTAAAAGCAATTAGTGAAAGCCAACCTCAAAGTGGTAACATAATCAAGTCAGTATATACCAACCCAACAGGAATACAACTAAAAAGACTCCCAAAATGCATACCCATATAAAATACCATGTTGTTCTCTATCCCATACAACATACTATGGTGTTTTCAGAGACCAACAAACAAAAACTAAAGTCAAGCTTAGACAATTCTTCGCAACCAATCCATCCAAAAGAAGAAGACAAAAAAAAAGACCCAGACACGCAATTATTTACTGCAACAAAATCCCACCGGACTCTCTCGTATGTCAACGAGCTACTCCATAGCTATCGCTCCTCACCCACTCCCAATATCAGCCTCGTCACCTGGGTAACCTCCCAATCATTCGCTTATGTCCAAAGTAGAATATTAAGCGTTTACCTTGGAAATCTCGTACAAGTCTATGAAGACTACTCTCCTGAATGCAAGTCAAGCTTGCTAGGAGAAATTAAGAGCGATTAAAAATGATAGGGTGATTGTGGCAAAGCTGAACAGAGTAATCCGCTAGAAAAATTTGACAATTGCCAAAGCCGCTAAAAACGTAGTAGAAGCTGCTGAAGAAAGATAGCAAAATAAACTGCTGGAATCAAAGCTAATAGAGTTAGCAAATCGACCTACTAGGGTGATGAAGATAACTACTGCTCAAAGCGAGATTCGACCATCTCCGTCGATCCGCTCATACGAATCAACAAGTTCGGAGGAACTTATGGAACGCTCGTTGTCACTGACATGCAAGGAATGATGCTTGGAACAAAAACACTCGACTGCCTTTAGAGGATTCTCTTTATTCTTCATTTTCTTCACCGAGCAGAAAGTATTGGACCAACAACTTAAATATGGAAGCAATCACCTGAAAGTGGTAACCGTCTACTAAAAACGTAGGTAGAAGATCAGGGAGTAACTCCTGAATTAAAATGACAGTTAATAGCAGCAATTCCCTAATAATAGGGCATGTACAAACATAACAGCCTCCAAGAGCGGCAAAACTGCAACGTTGAGACAGAGCATTCCGCAGCGCTACATCTCCGCGGAATCGTAGAATCGCAGCTCTACTGCAGGCTCGCGGAATCGCAGCTCCATGGCACCACTGCTCTGCTTTCTCCGCTACGCTTCTGCAAAACTCGTGCGCTAGCTCGACGAATGTGCGAAGTGTGCCATCAAAGCGCCTTTCGCCCATATCCAAGCCATAGCTAGGCCTCTTTAGGGCGTAGCTCCAAAGGAATTTCCCCATGAAATTAGTGGCAAAACAAATGCTTATTATGGGATTTGAATCTTGTCCATTAGAAAATTTTCTACCGTACTAACCATTTGAGCTAACACACCTCGTGTGTACAAGACAATAAATTATAGTTCAAAAATTGAAATATATACACTTGGGATTTACCTCAACATGAAATGGTGGGACCGGATCACTAGTGACAACCATTCTGACAAGTGTTGTGTGCTTCTAAATGTTTTATTATTCAAGATAATTTTACTTTGTTCTAACCAAATATGTCAAGAGAGAGCAACACCATCAAATCCCAAACTTTTTGGAACAATCTAGGGACGACTTTTTTCTCTAATCTTCCCAGAGAGATTTGTAAGATCCAGGGAAGCCGTGAATCCCAGATTTCAAAAGAAAGTGCTACCATATGAACTAGACTCTCTTACAGTGTAAGAGCGTATGGTCAATGGTTTCTCTTCATTCCAGACTCAGGATAAGTGTCTTGTCTTGACCATTTTCTCTTTATCAGGTTGCCTCTGGTTTAGATGGCATTGTTGTAAGCTGTGGGGAGCTTTTATCTTCCAGACTACCTTACTGAATTGAGGATTTCTCCCACCATTGTTGAGGTGTTTGTAGAGTGATTTAACCGAAATCCGTCCTGATCTTTTCCATCTCCATTTACACCGATCTTCTTGCTCTTCAGCTTGCGGTTTCCACGGCTCCAAGAAACTAATCAGATCATCCTCAAGATTTTGTTGATGTAGACCGAGGGACCTATGAAAGTGAGGGTACCATATGACTTGTTCTAAGCTTCCTCATATAGTTCTGGAAACCTATCTTTTAGAGAGATCTTGTTGCAGCAGAGATCTTCCTAGAACGAATGAAGTTACCATTACCTATTGTGAAGTTAGTGGAGTAAATATATGTTTGTATTTTGTACTCCACACCAAGGTTATCAACGAATTCTGTTGACAGTATCCCTATTTATCCAGATGCCCTTGCCTTGCGCATATTTTCAATTAATACGATGAACTAAGCTGGAGTTTTTATGTATCCAACTTTTCCAACACCATTTAGTAAGAAGAGCCTTATTCAGTATTTGTAGATCAATAACTCCCATTCCCCCGAATTCCTTGCGCTTGCATACAATTCCCCACTTAACATAATGGTATCCCTTAGCCTGGTCACTTGTTCCTTCCATGAAATACTTCTTAATTTATCTATCCTATACATAGCCCATTTAGGAATCACATACAATGATAATAGCTTTCCCTTCCACCACTCTGGTCGTTTCTCTATTTTCTCAATGATGAAGTTCCAATCATTTTTAAGAAGCTTTCCTTTCCTCACTGGAAGTCCCACGTATTTGATTGGGTAGCCTTCTAGTTTGCAGTTGAGAATCCATGCCGCCAGTGCACTATTCCCCTGTGTTGTTCGCTTAAGTTCCATGATTGAGCTTTTATGATAGTTGAGCTTGAGACCAGACGACTTTTCAAAACAGAAGAGGATGCACTTGAGTACAACTATTATTTGTCTGGGATCTCATGAAGAGAAGATGAGGGTATCACATATTGGAGATTGAAGCAGCTCTTGCTGAAATTTTTATCCCCTAAACCTACAAGAATTTCCGATTGCTTTCCTTTATGAATAATGTTGTAAAGACCATCAGCAACTGGTGTGAACATTACTGGTGATAGCGGATCACCCTGTTAAGTCCCCTAAAACAACGTCTCTCTTTCCCCTCTTGGCCGTTTACTACTATTGTTGATTTGGCTGACATTAGCCATTGTTTAATCCATTCTTTCCACTTCAGACCAAAACCCTAACTTTGGAGGCATTCCATCACACAATCCCAATGCACTCGATCATAGGCCTTCTCAAAATCAGTTTGAGGAGAAATCCATCAATCTTTCTTGTTTTGCAATCATTAATTATTTTCTTAGCCATGACCACATTGTCTAAAATGTGTCGACCTTGAATGAAGCCAGTTTGATAGCCTACTATTAGCCTTTGAAGGACCTTTTTAAAACGATTTGCCAGCACTTTTGAGACTTTCTTTAAGAGATCGAGGCTAATTGGACGGTGATCCTCTATGGCATTGCATTCCTCTTTCTTGGGGATGAGGAGGACTACTTGAGTATGGT
Organism: Iris pallida; assembly: GCA_029216955.1. NCBI lineage: Eukaryota > Viridiplantae > Streptophyta > Magnoliopsida > Asparagales > Iridaceae > Iris > Iris pallida. Next base: position 1,879,734 of record JANAVB010025798.1, read on the forward strand.
TAGAAATAAATACATTAAGTCTGTTCATATCCAACTGCTTTATGAACAACTCGTTAAAAATCTCTATGATGTCCCTTTTGACAGTTGATCAGTATTGTTGGTAAAATAGAAGAGGGAACCCATCAGGTCCAGGAGCGCTTTCTGCCGCCAATTCGAACACGGCCCCTTTTATTTCCTCTATAAGGTACATTTTCTAAAAAGTCCTACACTCCTACTCTGGAGTAGATGATAGTTATGTCATGTCATGTGGATCCTCAATGATCCAGGTTGTGGAATCTGGGATATTGTGTCTTTGACTTCCGTTAAGACTCGCTCTTGCCTCAACCCGTAATTGGATATTTAGATTATCAGTGAATTAGTACTGAAATAAAAGTAAAATTAGTTTACTTTAATGATTCATATAACTTCGCATGTTTAAAATAGGAAAAGTTTGAAAAAGGTGAGAAACAAAAGTATAAGGCGTACTTTTCTTAAAAATACACATGGATATACCACAAGTAGTCTCATTTTGGGAGGAAAAACTGATTTACCTGAAGACTGAATAGTTAATCTCATTCTACTTGGTCCCAAAAAATAAACCACCAGACCTCGTCCAATTCTATAGATTCTTGACACATTGCACAGGTAAAGTTACTTAACAACACATTTTGGATGCAGAGCTTTGCGTTGGAGAAACATAGTGGAGCAAAGTGCTACACATTGTCTGCCAGGGATCTGTCGATCGTATGGGGTGATCATGAGTCATATTGGAGATGGGTTTCTCTCCCTGAATCCAGGTAAATTGGATCCTTTGGTCAAAACCTTCTTATCTTCAAGATTATGAAATTGTTGCGTTTTTGTTCTTCTCCAAGATAACTGCAAATGTTCTTGGATCATATTTAGATGAATTTGTCATTACCTGCCTGTAATCTGTAAATTGATCTTGAGAAACCGATTACATATGTACTTGTTATAGTATGTGTTCCAAGTGATTAACCAACAACAACACGAAACATTTGATGTGTGACTAAAGGAACTATAAATCTTAGTCGAAAACCTAGGGGAAGAATATTTGCCTAATTTTCTCAAATCTGGAAACAATGACCACCATCATGATTGCAGACCTTTACAAGTCTTGTCTGTCAAATTAGCAACTTTAGGGACAATTTCATGGGATTCCTAAGTAGCCCATTTCTATTCTCTTGTTGCAAATGTTTAAAATTTCAAATCCATTATAATCCCCCTCAATTCAAAATACCTCTACCTTCTCAGTGATGATGCATAGTCCAACCAGCAACTCCAGATTTAATAAGTTTGTCAGAATTAACTCTATGTTTCTTATACTTAAAGATGGTATTGTAATCACTTGATCCATAAATTAGTAGTTCTAAAGCATTAGTTTGGCAGACTGGTTATGTACATTGAACGAGAAAGTATGTATCAATATAGACTAGACATCTAATTTTACATAGTGAAATAGATCAGACTGTATATACATGTACGTATAAATTTTCACGCTTGGAAGTTAAAATATGTATACATGGATTGGTAATTTGCCTCGGTTTAAACTTGGAAGGATGTTGCCTAATTGTGTTGTCAGGTTTGCGGAAGTGGCTGAGCTCTGGGACGTCTGTTGGCTGGATATCAGTGGCAAGATCGACAGCGGAGCACTTTCCTCATGTACCGCCTACAAAGCATATCTCATCTTTAAACTAACCCGTGAAGCTTATGGCTTCAAGAGACCCCCACAACAGGTATCAGTGAGCGTCGGACCCCACATTGTGGAGAACGAAGTCTGTTTGCAGCCCGAGAATCCATCCGTCGACCATAGGGTCCCTCGTGCGAGGAATGATGGGTGGATGGAGATAGAGATTGGAGATTTCTTCGTTGGAGACGGCAGCGAGGGAGAAGTGACCATGAGTTTTAGGCAAGTGAGGTCTATGAATTGGAAGCGGGGGTTAATTGTCGAGGGCATTCAGGTGAGGCCCAGGTAAAAGAGGTGGTTCTATCATTCCCTTTATATGGCTGCAATGAAGAGGAATAAAATAGCAGTGTCTTGGAATTATAGGTTTGTCTAAATGTATCTTTTAGTCCAAATGGGTTCACTTCTTCACTCAAAATATTACTTGTTGGTTCTGCTGTTCCATTGTTGCTATGTCTACTGTTTGAAATACATTTGGATGGTACTACTACTCGTAATTGGTTTTATTTTATTAAAGTTGACAAATATTATGGTTTTATTTGGATTGATCATCATGCGATGAACGTGGAAGATCGGAATCTCAATATCCCTGCGCCTAAATATTAGTCACAGCATCCTTAGTGGGTAGCCTCCTTGGGTAGTAGGTGGAGACACCGCTCATGGCTGGGTGGGTTCTATTCCGTGAAAAAGCATATTATTCCTTATAATTAATGGTGGGAATTAAAAAAAATAACAGTTGAACTTGGAAATTTTTGGTCTTTATAGCTACTACATTATGATTTGTTGTGATTCTCGTCTAGTTAAGATGAGATCTTGCTTTGATACATAGGGGAATCGCATATGCATTGACCAAGTGACTGAGAACTAGTCAAAATGAAACTAATTTGGACAAGAAGAACAAGATTTTGGATAATTGAGATGTAAGTTGGCTATCGGAGAAGGCAAAGGTTGAACGTCAAGGGGAACAAAGAAAAGGGAGAGCTCAATACTTTACGATCAGGATTGGAGAGCCACGAGTGCCAACTACAGTTAAGCGTAACTATTAGCAAATAAATGCTTGAAACTAGATAATCATAAAAGGAAAAGGGCGAAGAGGGGGGGGGGGGGGGGGGGGGGGGGGGGGGGGGGGGGGGGGGGAATAATTATAAGCCGGCTCTAGGCCTTAGAGGCCTATGTGAAAATTTTGGAGTCTGTAATTTTAGAGGATTTTGTAAAATTTAGGAAGCCTTTGTAAATTTTTAGCAGCAAATTTTCTCCAAAATAATATATTTTAATATATTAGATGTAGAGAAAGAAATTTAGAAAATTTTGATAGTGAAAAATGTTCCGTCACTTCGTGTAGCAGAATTTTTGTCGACCATGGCCAATGGTCTGATCCTTCCTTCGTGTAGCAGAATTTTTTTTTAATATATTAGATGTAGAGAAAGAAATTTAGAAAATTTTGATAGTGAAAAATATTTCGTCACTTCGTGTAGCAAAATTTTTGTCGACCGTTGGGCAATGGTCGGATCCTTCCTTTCCCTCGCTTGCTATATTCATGAAAATATAAGTTGGAGATAAAGGGGAAGGGGGCAAAAGAGAGAGAAGAAGAGAAGAAAGAAGAGGAGAAAAGAGAGAAAAGAAGAGAAAGAAGGAAAGAGCTGCAACAAGCAGGAGGAGCAGCAAAAAAAGGTTAATTTTTTATAAGTTAAATTATTTACTTTAATAAAATTAGTTGTTTATAAATTTATTTTTAATTAGATAGTATATATTTAATGCTAACTCTAAATTCTACCATAAAACCATAATCCTAAGCCTAAACTCTGACCTTAAAATCTAATCCTAAACCATAAAATTCCAACCCTAACCCTAAACTATAAACCTAAACCCTAACATGTTAACCCTAACTCCAACTCTAATCCTTTAACCCTAATCCTAAACCAAAAACCCTAATTTTCTAACCATAAAATTCTAAACCTAATCGTAAACCATAACCACCATAAAATCCTAACCCTAAACCATAACCTTAAAACCTTAACCCTAAACCATAACCTTAAAATTCTAACCCTAAAACATAACAATAAAATCCTAACCCTAAACCTAAATTATAAGCCCTAACCTTAAATCCCTAATAAAACCCTAATCCTAACTATTAAACCCCAATCCTTTAAACATAACTATAACATTTAACCCTAATCCTATGCATGAAAGAGTCAGATGCTTCTTCTATTCTTTTCCCTGGCGCAGCTGGGCCATCCTGGACTTGAACCAGAGACCTCGCCCGTGAAGTAAATCATCGCACCTACGATCCAACCAATTGGGAAAGAATCAATAGATTCTTTTTGGGGAGCGATTCATCCTTCCCGAATGCAGCATACAACTCTCCATTGTACTGCGCTCTTCAAGTGTGCTTTGCTTGTTCCCCATTCTCCCTTACCATGACAAGTCTTTGTGAAATAACTTCGATGGGAAGAAAAAAGAAGGCGTTATAATAATAGGACCCTAAGCCTAAAACATTTAACCCTAATCTAAATTATTTTGATTATAGACATTTTACAGATAGATGGCCAAAATGATAAAGGTATTCTAGGTGGACCCACCATTGACGTCAGTATCTAGTAGCGCCAGACACATATATCTAGTTTGATATTTTGTGACAAGTATATTTTACATTCACTTTAACTGTCAGTTATATAATTTATATTTTATATACCTAGCACAAACAAAATCTATATACTTTATATATAGCTATACGGTTATGGCGTCGATGTGCGATTGCGAGAGAATGGCATATGGTGATACAAGAGGAAGTACGACGAATGAAAGCTGACTAGTGAGCACAAGTCATTCGTGCATGATTTTGGCTTTTAGCATATTGATGGACTACATTTGTTGGGATTTTTTGAATAAATTTTTGTTTTAAATATGCAAGAAAATAAACTTAATTAAATGTTACCGGCCTACGGGGAAGTCGCGCACGTAGCACTGTCCTAAGAGTTAGCTCGGGTCTATGCAGACCGTATCCGAACGCTCCTAGTGGTAAAATTTTCGCTCCACAGGAATCTCTTTGTCGCACACGACTTGGAGAGAGTGACCCTGACTTAGCTCTGCCCAGAGCAACAACGAAGGATGAAATGTTTCGGGAAGAGCAGAAATTCTGGAAGAGAGTTTTTGCAAGAAGTTTTTTCAGTGTATTTGAAGGAATGAAGAATGCCTCAATATATAGGCTGATGTAGGTCCTTTATAACGGTTAAAAATAATTAGCCATAAAGTTGAACGTTACAAAGTGATGGGAAATAAAAAAAATGTGGTACATTGAATCTGGACAAGATTTTGAGGTGTCCAACGTTATAAAAATAAATGAATAGTAATGGTCAAAAATTCAATGAGGAGCAAAAAGGTTTTAGGGTCACAGTCCAAATCCGAAGAGAAAATCGGATCGGCATTCGGTGCTCGCAGATGTGGACACGTACCCGCACCCGTTACGTGCGCCGAACCGAACCAAGCCGAGTCGGGCCGAGTGGCGGCGGCGGCGCGCACGTGTGGCCCATGGGGCACCCACACAAATGGTTCAATGAAGCTAATACAAAGAAGGTGTTATATACACAAGAAAATCCCTTAGCACAACCGATGTGGGACTAAAACTTGGACTTGAGCTTTTGCTCAGGATGCAGCTTTGCTCAGAATGCTAACAATTCCCCCCAAAAGGTCAAGTTCCAAAGTAATAAAGGAATGAAAAATTAAGAGATAATTAAGAGAATTTTTGGGCAGTTGTATACTATACATAAATGAGATGGACTACAGCCTTGAATCTCACGTAGTGACTATTGTCTTTGTCTGAAGAAGAGTTTGATAGACTGCGCCTTGAATCGGTCTTCTTGAACCAGACTCAGAAAAAAGCACACATAGTACGCTAGAGGTACTTGGGTCTATCGGGTCGCGCGTTTGATTGGCCATGTGCACTTTTACACATTCATGAGAGTTGTTGTAGCACCCAGTTTTCTGAAATTGGAATATTTTTGAAAATTTATTATTTTTATTATTAATTAATAGTATTTTAGTCATGATATGATTTTTGGTGATTATTAGTGTGATTAAACCATTTTCTAAAGTCATGCTAAGTCATGACTCATGACTTTGTGATTTTGGTTAGTATAACTTAGTGTAAACCCTAGTTTTCTCTAACCTAGAAGTTGCCATGACCATGAGAGCTTAGCCATAGGCTTAGAACACCAAATTAGTGGTTTTTGACCAAAAGGGTATTTTGGTAATTTTCTAGACTTTATTTGTGATTATGTGATTTTTAATATTATTTAATTCTTGGTAGGTCTCATGATTAGTCACTAACCTATCCTACCCTAAACTAGAAGTTAGCCACTAACCTAGAATCATTAGGGTGATGTTTTGGTCATGGGATAAAGGGTTAAATATCTAGATATTAATTTTAAGGATATTTTCCGTAAACAAATCAAAATATCCAACCCCTTTACACAAGTCCAAGCCTTAGCCTAGAAGAAAGCCAAGGACACCTCCCCTACCCCCATGGCAGCCAAAGACCCCCCCCCCCCCCCCTGGCAGCCCACATTCTATAAAATCCCATTGAATTAATTCATGAATAATTTACATGAAATTAATTCCTAGAAAATCCCTTTTCTTCAAACACCCATAACTTGATCAATTTTGATCTAAATCACCTCTAGTTTCTTGCATTGGACTCCCCTACACTAGAGGGTACTAGTTAGGGCCTGCTATCAAGGAAATTGAAGGGCTTTGGGCATCACCAAGTGGAAGAACACCCCCCCTACTTGGGTGTTTTCTTGATTTTTCACCAAATAGGTAAATGTCCATAAACCATGTTAATTTTGTGTTTTCTCTTCATATTTGCATGCATCTAGGTACTAGGGTACTGTGTGACAAGTTTGGTAGGATTTAGGATTGATTTGGTGTCCGTATCGGACACGTATCCTAAACTAGGAAACCATGTTTGATGAAATGCCACTTAGGAATAAAAGTTAGTGTTTTGTAAAACAAATTATAGTTTTGGGTAGCCCTTAACATGTAGATCACGAAACACCATGACTGAGCACAAAACAGTGTCGTGTCCGTGTCCAAAATGGACACGAACACGCTGTGCACACACGGTACACTGTGCCCTGCTACCCGACACAGATTTCTTCGTGTCCACGCCACGTGGACACGTGCAAATTGACACAGAGGAGGGGGCAACCTCTGACATGCCCCCCCCCCGAGTTTGAGACACGTGTGTGTCGTATAGAGGACACACGGACACGTGCACTGGTTGTGCACTGACAGTGCACAAGCGCGCGGGGGCCAACTTCACGTGTGTCGTGTCGCACAGACACGACACTTGGACACTGGATCATGACACTGACACATACCCCTAGACCTACCCTACCTACTGACACGAGCACGAGACACAATATTGTGTGTGTCGTGTCCACGAGACGCGTGACTCACTGCACGACGCAGTATAAACATTGTGTATCAGTCGAGAAAACTCGACTGATACGGGGCTCGTGTCGACACATGGTGACACTTGGACACGACTCAGGTAGCTGGACACCTAGCCTGACCCTAGGCGAACCTACACACGTGTGCACGAGTCCTATGGACACTTGTGTCATGTCCTAGAGCTAGGTGCATCACTGCACGATGCAGTGCAAATTTCCTGTGTCTGTGTTTACCCGATTTGGGTTTCCTTGAGTTTGACACGTCGTGTCGTGTCAATATGGACACTCAGGCACCCTAGACACTAGGGGACACTGGGGGACACGTTTACCAACCTAGGGTTTTGGGCCTTAGGTCGTTTTGGACTCGGGTTTGGGTTTTCCCCCAATATCCTTCACTGTGTATCAGTTATTATAGTTCCAGTTTTTTCCCAGATTTTGAAAATGGATTTTGGATCAATTTTTATGTATATATAAATGTGTATTTTCCTGTATATACATTGTATATGTATGTATATATGTATATGAGTGTGTGGGTATATGTGTATGTGTATGTGAGTGTATATATATGTATATATAGGTATGTATAGGTGTGTGTAATATATATGTAATGTGTGTGTGTGTGTTTGATTGCCACTTCTCAGATTTCTGAGAATTGACACCCCCTCCCCCACTGTCACAGTGACACCCACACACCCCATGCTCTCTTCCCAACCCACAGTGTGACTCTCTCTCTCATTGTGCACTTCCCTCTCTCACTTTCTCTCTCTCTATATATATATTAATATATAGTTGATATATATATATATATATATATATATATATATATATATATATATATATATATATATATATATATATATATATATATATATATATACATTTTGTGTTAGATCCCATTATGCCATTATATATATATATATATATATATATATATATATATATATATATATATATATATATATATATATATATATATATATATATATATATGAGTATGACATATTGTATATATATAGTGTATTATATATAGTGTATCACATATTGGGATATAGGTAGTAGATAGATGTGTATAACTATATATATATATAGATATATATATATGTACTTTATGTAGAGATGGAAACCTATGAGTCATATAGCCTATGGCCTAGGCTACTAGCCTATGGCTTGGGGGCTAACTCAATTTGACCTAATGACCAAAAACCCAACTTGTTGACCCTTGATTTCTAAGGGTTGACCAAAGTCAACCTTTGGTCAAAGTGACCTAGTTCACCTAGAAATGACTAGGAATGATCTAAAACAACTAGTTTGACTAGTTTGACTAAAATTCTAACTAGTTGACTAGTGTTGACCTAACTTTGACTAGTTTGACTTTAGAGTTGACCAAGAGTTGACTTTTGACCAGATTGACCTAGAATCATGTAGTATGCATTGTATACTCTATTTTTACCATTGTGGATATGTTGTGACCTGTTTTACTCTAAATAGGACTCTGTGACACCAGTTCGGACATCTATTCATATCAGTCATACAGGATGACAGGCGAGTACATTCTCTGATCTTTTCATACTTGTTAGGATTTATATTCTTGCTCTAGAATACCTTACATGATGCTGTCACGTCATTATCACGGATTGGTACTATATGGATCTTGTCATGCGATGTTATCTCCCTCGGGGTGCATCAGATACAGTTGTCATGTGCTTTTCACGAACATCTTGTATTTCATGTACACCGCTTTCATGTATACTCTTGTGCAATCTTGTACTCTCATGATCACGCGAGCAAACATGATAAAAACCTCTTGTACAAGGTAACGTAACTTGACTGGATCGTTGTGTATTGATTGGGGAGGGTGAGTAGGAAATGGTTATGTGATCAAAATCCCATCTTGTACAAACTCTTGTGAAATCTTGTGAAATCTTGTATATGTCCTAAGCCCGTTTATATAACCATATCATGCTCTAAATCACAGGTTACCTACAGTTCTTACTTATCATATATATAGATATTTCTAGTTATTAAATCTCTCTCGTTTTACATATATTCTTTACAGTTCATGTATCTTACTCTATGCATGCTTTACATTTCCCAACCTGATATGAACTGCGTGAGATGTATTGTGCTCGTTCCTGTCCTGACTGGGCCTGTTGAAAATATTACAGATGATGATGGTGACTGTCCTACCTTCTATGGGACACATGAGGGTGACCTTCAGGATCCTGAGGAGCATCTAGCTCAGTAGAGGGTGCCTAGTCTAGTCTAGTGTTTACAGTTTTCATTTTGTATCGAACTGTTCCGATTGTTAGTTGTGACTTAGTTATATTTCAGGTCTTGTACTTATTTGTGTTGGACATCTACTTGTGTGGTGTGATAACTCTATATATATTCAGTTCTTCCTTTCGTCTGATTCCATATCATGTTCTATCTTTATCTTTCCTAGACTTATATTTGAGATATAGAGTTGAGATGTTATGTTATACCTCCGTGCGGAGATGACAGGTTTATATGTCTTATTGTTAGATGTTAGTTGTTATAGATGACCTATACAGCGTTCTACCGCCGACACTGCGGCGTAGGCTGGACGTACCCATGTTCTCGTGCCCCTAATCAGGGTGCGGGTCGTGACACGTTTTTGTGGTGGCCCATGCAGGTCAATGTCGCAGTTAGTGCGATCTCGTAATGGTGCTCGACTTTGAGTACTAATTACGAGCCTGCAATTAGGACATAGGACCTAAGACATGATAGGAGTTTCTCAATCACACCTAGGAAATTTCCGATCTTTTGATTTTCATGATTTCTCCCCTTGTATTAAATTAACTGTCCTTCTTTGATAATCTACTCATGTGCCATATTGATCTCTTTGTTTCAATTCGTCTCCAGGATGACGAAGACGCACCCGCAGGCCACTGGATCGAGTAGTTTGCCTGAGAGATCTGATCAGGCAGAGGAGGAGGTTCACGAGACTGCCCCCAGTGATTCTACTATTCCGGAGACCCAGGCAGTTGCACAGGGAGGTCTACCATCTCCACCCCAGAGGGTTACGGTCGTTGTTTCGGAGATACTGCTGCCACCACCACCGGTACTGACGGATACGCACCATATGTTCCTTCTCCTTCAGCAGATGATGGAGACACAGCGGGCCCAGGCAGAGGCGTCGCAGCGCCAGTCGGAGGCGTCACACCGACAGATCGAGATGCTGAGGCAGAGTATGGAGAACTCGCATCAGCTTGCCCTAGCAGCAGTAGAGAGAGTGGCACCGGGTACGGTGCAGGGCCCTACTGGCCAGCAGCCGTACCAGCAGCAGTCCAGGCCGGGGACAGTATTGGACTTCAGGAAGATGAGCTCCAGGGACTTCACAGGCACGGAGGGCATCCTCTATGCAGACGACTGGCTAGAGGATGTACAGCGGAGCATGGAGCTGGCAGAGCTTCCTAGAGCGCTTTGGGTTTCGGCCGCAGCCAGCCGATTCTTCGACATTGCACTGACATGGTACCGCACGAATCCTCGTGCGTCGGTGAGAGGGCTGACTTGGGAGAACTTTCGGAGGCTCTTCAAGGAGAAGTTCTTCCCGGACGTGGCTCTTACAGCATTGGAGGGCCAGTTCGTGGGTTTAGTGCAGGGGAACTCGTCGGTGGACGAGTATGCAGCTGAGTTCTTCCGCCTTAGCAGGTTCGCTCCCGATATAATCCAGGATGAGGGGCAGAAGGCTCGTAAGTTCCGCAGGGGACTTATTCATGCAGTGCGCACCCGCACCTCGGGACGCCGTGACGCGACGTTCGATCAGATATTGATGGACGCACAGATTGCAGAGGAGGACTTCGGCCTCAAGCCGAAGAGGGGCAGTGATACCTTAGGGGCTAGTTCTAGTGCAGGGCCAGCCAAGCGCCCTCACATACAGCAGCAGAGGCCAGTTCAGCAGCCGTTTCAGGGCCAGGGACATATACTTCACCAGCAGGCACCCAGGCAGCAACAGCACCCTATGTGTAACTTCTGCAAGAAGCAAGGTCACGGATGGGACGACTGCAGGAAGAGGCAGGGCCTGTGTTTGCTTTGTGGTTCAGCAGAGCATCAGTTGAAGGAGTGTCCCAAGAACTTGGCACGATTGACTCAGACAGTAGTAGGAGCTAGAGCTCCGACAGGGCAGCAGACAGGACCACCGTTGCAGACTCAGCAGCAGAGGTTTGCCCAGCATCAGCAGCAGGCCAAGGGAGGCCAGCCGGGGCGAGCTTTCGCCATGGCAGTCGATGATGCACAGACAGAGGGAGAGCTGATTGCAGGTTCCAACCTTTTCGATTCTATTTCCGTATTTGCCTCCTTATAACTGTCTTGAAATTTCGATTCTATCTGTTCCTTATAGTTGATAAATTTTGTCCGGATATTTTATTGTGAATTATTTTTCTTCTGAGATAAGTCGTATGGGCTAGGTCGTCTCGATCATGGGATCTAGAGTCTTCTCTAGTCATGTTAGCTGGCATAGTGAGGACATATAGTCGGATTTTGGACGTATTTCTCGGATGTGGGAATTTAAGGTTTTCGCGGCCAGGCATGCGGCAATGCAAAAATTTTAAATACCATGATTCTAGAGGTATGTACCTTAGTCGAGGACTCTGTGAATATCGTAGCCTTGCTCACTAGCATGACGAAGATTCCGAATATCATGATTTTGGACAGACGCATATGATTATCGGACTGTGTGTTTGAGACTGTGATTGTTGGGGTGTTTGACCTAGAAGGAGTATGACCATTCTAATTTCGAGGACGAAATTTTCTAAGGAGGGTAGACTTGTAGCACCCAGTTTTCTGAAATTGGAATATTTTTGAAAATTTATTATTTTTATTATTAATTAATAGTATTTTAGTCATGATATAATTTTTGGTGATTATTAGTGTGATTAAACCATTTTCTAAAGTCATGCTAAGTCATGACTTATGACTTTGTGATTTTGGTTAGTATAACTTAGTGTAAACCCTAGTTTTCTCTAACCTAGAAGTTGCCATGACCATGAGAGCTTAGCCATAGGCTTAGAACACCAAATTAGTGGTTTTTGACCAAAAGGGTATTTTGGTAATTTTCTAGACTTTATTTGTGATTATGTGATTTTTAATATTATTTAATTCTTGGTAGGTCTCATGATTAGTCACTAACCTATCCTACCCTAAACTAGAAGTTAGCCACTAACCTAGAATCATTAGGGTGATGTTTTGGTCATGGGATAAAGGGTTAAATATCTAGATATTAACTTTAAGGATATTTTCCTTAAACAAATCAAAATATCCAACCCCTTTACACAAGTCTAAGCCTTAGCCTAGAAGAAAGCCAAGGACACCTCCCCTACCCCCATGGCAGCCAAAGACCCCCCCTTGGCAGCCCACATTCTATAAAACCCCATTGAATTAATTCATGAATAATTTACATGAAATTAATTCCTAGAAAATCCCTTTTCTTCAAACACCCATAACTTGATCAATTTTGATCTAAATCACCTCTAGTTTCTTGCATTGGACTCCCCTACACTAGAGGGTACTAGTTAGGGCCTGCTATCAAGGAAATTGAAGGGCTTTGGGCATCACCAAGTGGAAGAACACCCCCCCTACTTGGGTATTTTCTTGATTTTTCACCAAATAGGTAAATGTCCATAAACCATGTTAATTTTGTGTTTTCTCTTCATATTTGCATGCATCTAGGTACTAGGGTACTGTGTGACAAGTTTGGTAGGATTTAGGATTGATTTGGTGTCCGTATCGGACACGTATCCTAAACTAGGAAACCATGTTTGATGAAATGCCACTTAGGAATAAAAGTTAGTGTTTTGTAAAACAAATTATAGTTTTGGGTAGCCCTTAACATGTAGATCACGAAACACCATGACTGAGCACAAAACAGTGTCGTGTCCGTGTCCAAAATGGACACGAACACGCTGTGCACACACGGTACACTGTGCCCTGCTACCCGACACAGATTTCTTCGTGTCCACGCCACGTGGACACGTGCAAATTGACACAGAGGAGGGGGCAACCTCTGACATGCCCCCCCGAGTTTGAGACACGTGTGTGTCGTATAGAGGACACACGGACACGTGCACTGGTCGTGCACTGACAGTGCACACGCGCGCGGGGGCCAACTTCACGCGTGTCGTGTCGCACAGACACGACACTTGGACACTGGATCATGACACTGACACATACCCCTAGACCTACCCTACCTACTGACACGAGCACGAGACACAATATTGTGTGTGTCGTGTCCACGAGACGCGTGACTCAGTGCACGACGCAGTATAAACATTGTGTATCAGTCGAGAAAACTCGACTGATACGGGGCTCGTATCGACACATGGTGACACTTGGACACGACTCAGGTAGCTGGACACCTAGCCTGACCCTAGGCGAACCTACACACGTGTGCACGAGTCCTATGGACACTTGTGTCGTGTCCTAGAGCTAGGTGCATCACTGCACGATGCAGTGCAAATTTCCTGTGTCTGTGTTTACCCGATTTGGGTTTCCTTGAGTTTGACACGTCGTGTCGTGTCAATATGGACACTCAGGCACCCTAGACACTAGGGGACACTGGGGGACACGTTTACCAACCTAGGGTTTTGGGCCTTAGGTCGTTTTGGACTCGGGTTTGGGTTTTCCCCCAATATCCTTCACTGTGTATCAGTTATTATAGTTCCAGTTTTTTCCCAGATTTTGAAAATGGATTTTGGATCAATTTTTATGTATATATAAATGTGTATTTTCCTGTATATACATTGTATATGTATGTATATATGTATATGAGTGTGTGGGTATATGTGTATGTGTATGTGAGTGTATATATATGTATATATAGGTATGTATAGGTGTGTGTAATATATATGTAATGTGTGTGTGTGTGTTTGATTGCCACTTCTCAGATTTCTGAGAATTGACACCCCCTCCCCCACTGTCACAGTGACACCCACACACCCCATGCTCTCTTCCCAACCCACAGTGTGACTCTCTCTCTCACTGTAAACTTCCCTCTCTCACTTTCTCTCTATATATATATATATTAATATATAGTTGATATATATATATATATATATATATATATATATATATATATATATATATATATATATATGTATATATATAAATGATATATATATACATTTTGTGTTAGATCCCATTATGCCATTATATATATATATATATAAATATATATATATATATATATATATATATATATATATATATATATATATATATATATATATATATATATATATATGAGTATGACATATTGTATATATATAGTGTATTATATATAGTGTATCACATATTGGGATATAGGTAGTAGATAGATGTGTATAACTATATATATATAGATATATATATATATATATGTACTTTATGTAGAGATGGAAACCTATGAGTCATATAGCCTATGGCCTAGGCTACTAGCCTATGGCTTGGGGGCTAACTCAATTTGACCTAATGACCAAAAACCCAACTTGTTGACCCTTGATTTCTAAGGGTTGACCAAAGTCAACCTTTGGTCAAAGTGACCTAGTTCACCTAGAAATGACTAGAAATGATCTAAAACAACTAGTTTGACTAGTTTGACTAAAATTCTAACTAGTTGACTAGTGTTGACCTAACTTTGACTAGTTTGACTTTAGAGTTGACCAAGAGTTGACTTTTGACCAGATTGACCTAGAATCATGTAGTATGCATTGTATACTCTATTTTTACCATTGTGGATATGTTGTGACCTGTTTTACTCTAAATAGGACTCTGTGACACCAGTTCGGACATCTATTCATATCAGTCATACAGGGTGACAGGCGAGTACATTCTCTGATCTTTTCATACTTGTTAGGATTTATATTCTTGCTCTAGAATACCTTACATGATGCTGTCACGTCATTATCACGGATTGGTACTATATGGATCTTGTCATGCGATGTTATCTCCCTCGGGGTGCATCAGATACAGTTGTCATGTGCTTTTCACGAACATCTTGTATTTCATGTACACCGCTTTCATGTATACTCTTGTGCAATCTTGTACTCTCATGATCATGCGAGCAAACATGATAAAAACTTCTTGTACAAGGTAACGTAACTTGACTGGATCGTTGTGTATTGATTGGGGAGGGTGAGTAGGAAATGGTTATGTGATTAAAATCCCATCTTGTACAAACTCTTGTGAAATCTTGTGAAATCTTGTATATGTCCTAAGCCCGTTTATATAACCATATCATGCTCTAAATCACAGGTTACCTACAGTTCTTACTTATCATATATATAGATATTTCCAGTTATTAAATCTCTCTCGTTTTACATATATTCTTTACAGTTCATGTATCTTACTCTATGCATGCTTTACATTTCCCAACCTGATATGAACTGCGTGAGATGTATTGTGCTCGTTCCTGTCCTGACTGGGCCTGTTGAAAATATTACAGATGATGATGGTGACTGTCCTACCTTCTATGGGACACATGAGGGTGACCTTCAGGATCCTGAGGAGCATCTAGCTCAATAGAGGGTGCCTAGTCTAGTCTAGTGTTTACAGTTTTTATTTTGTATCGGACTGTTCCGATTGTTAGTTGTGACTTAGTTATATTTCAGGTCTTGTACTTATTTGTGTTGGACATCTACTTGTGTGGTGTGATAACTCTATATATATTCAGTTCTTTCTTTCGTCTGATTCCATATCATGTTCTATCTTTATCTTTCCTAGACTTGTATTTGAGATATAGAGTTGAGATGTTATGTTATACCTCCGTGCGGAGATGACAGGTTTATATGTCTTATTGTTAGATGTTAGTTGTTATAGATGACCTATACAGCGTTCTACCGCCGACACTGCGGCGTAGGCTGGACGTACCCATGTTCTCGTGCCCCTAATCAGGGTGCGGGTCGTGACAGTTGTCTAGGATTGCCCTGTCCTATAGTCGCGGCCCTCACGACCTCTCATATATGTAAGTCCTCAAGGGTTGGTGATAGGAATCAACCCTGCATATCATGCTTCGACTTATTAAGAGTTTAGACTCACCCTATCCATATCACACAAGGAACACTGTCACCTTAGGGATGGGGTATTAATGTACACATGTGCAGCCTCTTGGACTTTATTTTAAAGAGAATTTAATCTCAGGGTCAGTGTTCCATAATACTCATCTAGTCCAGCTTGTTCCTACCCATTGAACCGGCTTCTTGGGATCTCCAGTCAAACTCGGTTGGGTTGCCACTGCTGGTGACTATACTATGGGCTTAACCCCATCCTCCTCGATGATTCTAGGATCAATGTCCTAGACAGACCCTTCGTCAAGTGGTCTGCAAGGTTCTTTTCTGACTTTATATAGTCAAGAACCACGTATTTGTCCAATAGGATCTTTATTAACTTGAAGCGCAGCTGCAGGTGCTTGTTCATCTTAGCATTCACAGAATCATGTTTTAGTAGTTCAATAACAGATTTATTATCACAGTTAATAGAAATTGCAGAAAACAGGATGAACAGAAACATGTATATGCATAATAAGATTTCTAAGCCATTCAGCTTCTGTACAGGTAGTGTCCAAAGCTATCATTTCAGAATCCATTGTACTTCTGGCTATGATAGTTTGTTTACATGATCCCCAGGATATTGCAGCTCCTGCTAGGATAAAAACATATCCAGTAGTGGATTTTACATCATGTGAATCAGTTACCCAATTTGTATCGGAGTAACCTTCTATAATATCAGAGTGTCTAGTATAATGAAATTTATAATCTAGAGTACCCTTAAGATATTTAAATACTCTGTCCAATGCAGTCCAATGTGACTGATTTAGGTTACTAGTATATCTACTTAGTCTCCCAATAGCAAATACAATGTCGGGTATGGTCCTATTTGTTATGTACATAAGGGACCCTATCATCTGTGAATATCTATGTTGTTCTATAGGAGATCCTTCATTCTTCTTGAGAGCAACATTATTATCATAAGGAGTAAGGGCAGGTTTTTTGTTAAAATACTCAAACTTTCGTAGCATTTTCTCAATTAAATGTGCTAGGGATAGAGTATAGCCCTCTTTACATTTGGACACTTGCATTCCTAGGATCAGGTTTGCTTCACCTAGGTCTTTCATGTCAAACTGGTTAGATAAATAATTTTTAGTGTTATTTATCAATTCCAGTGAAGATCCTAAAATATGGATATCATCAACATATAAGCATAAGATAACACAACTTCCATTTGTATTTTTAGAATACAAACATTTGTCATATTCATTTGGCACAAAACCAAATTCTAGAATGACTTTGTCAAATTTGTTGTGCCATTGCTTGGGAGCTTGCTTTAGGCCATAAAGAGATTTTACTAATCTACAAACCTTGTTTTCTTGACCTTTAGCAATAAAACCTTCAGGCTGCTCCATATAAATTTCTTCCCCTAGATCTCCATTTAGAAATGCTGCCTTTACATCCATTTGATGGATCATCATATCATGAATGAAAGCTAAGACTAGAAGGGTTCTAATAGAGATAATTCTAGCTACATGTGAGTAGGTATCAAAATAGTCTAATCCTTTCTTCTGGGTAAATCCTTTGACTACTAGTCTAGCCTTGTATTTTTCTATGGTACCATCGGCTCTAAGTTTCTTTTTAAAGATCCACTTACAACCTTTACTACCTAAAGGTAGGTCTGCTAAAAACCAAGTATTGTTCTCCATAATGGAGTTGTACTCATTGTTAATAGCTTCTTTCCAGAAAGGGGCATCAGAAGAGGATATGGATTCTCCATAAGTTGAGGGATCACCCTCTATCAAAAATGTTGTCAAATTCCTATTTTGGAAATAGGTATATGACTTTATTTCTGTATTTGGAGGATTTTGAATTTGGGGTATTCTTAAAAAATTTTATTGTTTATTTATAGAAGGAGAGTGTTATCCCATTATTAATATTGCTACTACTATTATTATTATTATTAATATCATTATTATTATTATTATTATTAATCTAACCTACCCCCCTCTCTCTAACCTAACCCCCTCACCCACTCTCAGCCGCACAACCCCTCCCCCAATTTCTTTCTCTCTCTCTCTCTCAGCTCTCATCTTCCTCACTCTCTTCTCCCGGTCACTCCCAGACCTCCGACCGCCCGTCACCCCCACGACCGCCACCACCATCGTCGGCATCTTCATTCCTCTACCACCATCATCCACCAGCACCGCCACCGCCTTCACCGCCTCCTCCCAGAGCTCCCTCTTCCCGGAGCCGCGACCGCCACCATCTCCAGCCCTCACCACCACCGCCCTCGTCATCGTTGCCATCTTCTCTGGCCAGCGGGCGCAGCACCGCCACCGCTGTCCTTCCTCCTCCGCCATTAAGCCGTCCCGCCCCGACAACTCCTCTGCCCCCTCCTTTCTCTTCTTCTCCGGCGACCATCGTCGTCGCGGCTTGCCCGCCGCCGTCGAGGGTTCCAGACCGCCACTCTTCTCTCCTCTTCCTTGTTCTGTGTGCGCCTAGGGGCACGCTGCCTCGAGCAGCGGGACGCCTCGAGCCCCACGCTGCTCGAGTTTTATGTCGCCTCCATCCGCGTTCAGCCTTGTTATGTGTGCTCTCGTATTCTGTGCCATCCTCGGCGTGTACGCTGCCTTGATCAGTGCGTTGCCTCGTGCAGTGTGCTGCCTCGAGCAGCGCACTCTCGTTCTTTGTGTTTTTTGGAACACGTGTACCTCGAATTATGTACAGTCTCGATTTTTGTGCACCTAGATTCGCATGTTGCCTCGGGCAGCGGGACGCCTCGAGCCCCGTTGTAACGCCCCAGTCCCAAAATACTTGAAACTAGATACGTATCATTCCAGTTGTATACATACGAAGTCTACTCCAATATATGAAGACTCGTTTGTATACATAAGCTGTATAATGTAGTAATCCAAGACAAACTAAATCTCATCCACAATGAAAAGAATAATAGTATAAAATTAACTTAAATATTTATAGTACAATCGTAGACAAAGTCCACTACCAACTTTTAAAATGAGAGAAAGTATACAAGGAAATATCCCGCGAAAATATCGAGACGAACCAAGTGCGATCATCTTCGAAGGAATGGAAGGACATGGCCTTAGCTAATGCACCTGCAAGAAACCACGAAACACACACTTGGAGAGATCACCAGGTCCTCAGAGGGACGTAACAAGACACATAATATCATGCCGATAAACTGTATGAATAAAGCTCAACAGAAAAGTATGCATGAGTAAAGGTTCTTAACCATTCTATGTGATATGCACCTTGAGGACAACGTTCTGCGCAGGGGCTGTAGGCTCAGCAGAGTAAATAAAGAGTGGCAGTAAGTAGCGCTCATCCGAGTCACTATCGGTCCTGGGCAGAAGGTAGTGCTCATAAGAGTCACCCTCGGCCCAAAATGTGTGTAAAAATAAAATGTAGCCCCTACACTAATAACTGTCCCCTCCCCCCAATGATACTATACATGCGTCGTCTCCACGACACTGTTTAATCCTTAATAACTGCCAAGTCTTCTACACAAATCTATTAGCAGTTATATCCTAACGTACGGCCTGTACGCAACGATGTACGGTCGGTACGCAAGTCCGAAGCTATATGCGACTCACCACTCACACACAACCCGTGGCACATCGTGACAGTTTATGAGATATTCTAAACCTACGGTGGTCCCTTATCTCTAAGCCAATTGCATAAAATATAATAATTTGCATATATATATAATTTTGAAAGAACAACATAAAGAAAAAGCATGCATGATATTGAGCAAGAAATTAAACAGTAAAGGCAAGGTGTCTTACCTGATGTGTCGCCTGGTGTGACGTCGGGTGTAGTGCAAGAATCCGGTAAGTTTCGATTGTCCAATAGCCATGTTCGGTGTGTAATGGTTCGAGGTTGCAAAAAAAATAGAAAAACATGATTTAGTCATAAGTAAGGTCGACAACTAGCGGGAATTCGAGGAGAATATTTATAAAATTTTCCTACTATTTTTAAAAAAGTATGTTTTCCTTATTCGAAAGGATTTGTAGGAAAAATACTTGAAAATATTTATATGTAATAATTTTGTAAATTTCATCTTATTAGTCAAAATATTCTAAGTTGTAAAATATGGTTTAAGGTAGATACTATATTTCACAATATATATTTTAGATAAACAGTT
The DNA here is from genome assembly GCA_029216955.1 of Iris pallida. NCBI lineage: Eukaryota > Viridiplantae > Streptophyta > Magnoliopsida > Asparagales > Iridaceae > Iris > Iris pallida. The sequence goes on from JANAVB010025798.1 coordinate 1,900,011, forward strand.
AAAAATACTTCTAAATTATTTAGTCCAAAAAGTATAACTGGTCAAATCGAAAAGAATATTTCAGTGTTTAAAAACTAAATTGAAATTTTTGCTAGAAAATAATAGTAATAATAATAATATAAATAATATATTTAACATAACAACAAACTAATAATTTACATCATTCTAGTAATTTTAGATAATGATAATAATAATAATAACAGTAATAATAAAACTAATAATAATAATGATAATAATAATAATAATAATAATAATAATAATAATAATAATAATAATAATAAGAATAATATTAATAATAATACTAATAATGATAATAATATACTAATAATAATATTAATAGTATATCCTTAACTAACAGTGTTAATAATCACTTATACCACTGTACTCCTAAAAGAATAGGGAAAAAGAAAGAGAGAGGAGATCGGTGAGGGAAGAAAGGGAGCTTCACCTGAGGGTTCGGCCGGCGGCGCTTGCTCCGGCGCGACTGCCTGAGCAAGGAGGAAGGGGGCGCGACTGGAGCGATGGATTTCTGGCGGAGGCGCGGCTTTTGGGCGGAACGCCGGACGGAGGCAGCGGCGGCGCTGCGGTCTCGAGCGGCGGGCGGAGATCGGCGCGGGCGTTGGGGAACTCCGACACGGTGGTCGGATCCGCGGCGGTGAGCACCGCAGCAGAGGCACGGTCTCCGAGAAAGGCTCGGCCACCGGCGACGGTGGTGGCCCGAGCGGGGAGTTCGCGGACGGCACGGCAGTGTCTCGCGGGGGTTTTGGGCGCCGGCAGTGGAGATGGAGACTCCGGTGGTGGCGCAGCGACTGTCGGACGCGGCGCTCCGACGGAGGCACGGACAGGTTAGGGTTTTGTTTCTTTGATTTGGGGTTTTCTCTCTTGTTCTTCCTTTGGTGGTCGGTTTAGTTTTGGGGCGGCCGCGGCCGTCGTGGTGGTGACGGTGTTGGTGATGGAGATTTGCTGTGGTGATGGTGAGTCGGGTGGCGGTGCTCGGTGATGAAGGTGATGCTGATGCGGGTGGCAGCGGTGGTGGCGGTGTCCGGGTTTGGGCGATGGTTGGGGGTGTCGGTAGACAGAGGCGAGGTGATGAGGTGGTCGGTTGTGCGGAGGGTGGTGTCTGCAGTTGTGGCATTGTGGTGTTTTGCGGGGTAATCGATCGACGGGTCGGGGTCAGAGCCAGGGTGGTGTTGAGGATGATGAGGGTGGTGGCACTGCCGGGCGGTGGTGGCGGCAAGCAAGGCCAAGAAACGGGGCAAACTAGGGTTAGGATTTGATGGTGTCGGGACTGTCGACACGGGGAGAGGATTCAATGTAGATGTAATATTTGGAATAAGATGTGGGGGAAAAATATGGACACGATGTACGTGGGTGGTGAAAAATTTATGGAGGAGTACCTGCCTATATATAGGATGTGAGAATTCCCAGTTGGATAAGAATTAGGGAGGTTTAAATCCCAATGGATAAACTCCATATTAATTCAAATCGATTTAAATTTTAATTTATCAAATCTAATTTAATATAGATGAAACTTATCTTTAATTAAAAAGCTGTTTAAAATAAGGCCAATAAAATCTTTTTCCAATTTAAATTATCAAAATAATTCAAATATTAAGTAAAACAAAATTTTAAATATCTTTTTCATAATATTAAAATATAACAATAAATAAATTTTGAAAATCAAGATAATTACTTAAATTTTTTAATCATAAATTAGCCTTTATAATTAACAAAAATATGTTAATAATAAATTCCAAATTTCGCAAAATATTTGGAACATACTTCTTATAACCCAAAATTTTCAAATCTCTACTTATTTTTAAACAACGAACAAATAACTCTTTCATACAAAATAAAAATATTTATCATATTATTTTGAAAACTAAAATTTCTTCTATATAAATAAAATCTCTAATAAAAATGTTTTACAAAAATATGTACCTCGCACATATTCGCACTCGACGAGACATACGAAAATATTAACTCATATGCGACGTACAATACGAATATGCGACGTACAATACAAGGCAAAAATTAAAACCAAATTAAAAGAAAATTATAGTAAAAAATTTAGGGGTTTACATCCTAAACAACTTACAAGAATTTCGTCCTCGAAATTAAGAATAAGTTGGGGGTGAGAAGGTACGAGGGTAAGGCAGCACAAATAATTGGGCGAGGCAATGAAACGACAAATATGCTTTAGAAAAATCGTAATTTTGATAACGACAAAATGATTCACGATTTTGGAATTGAACGAGGGTTGCTAGTCAAGGTAAAAAATCATGATAGTACGATGGAAGTAGCTTAAGTGGATATTTTGGGGACTTGGGGGATAGGGCTCTTCGAAGAAGGTTGCATGGCAAGTGTCTAGGTTGAGGGCACAAGTGAAAGGATGATAGGAATCATTCAAGTGATTAGGGGTCACGATAGAAGATATAGGGTTGTCTAGGTTTAGAGTTGAATCCTCGTTAAATTTCAAAAAGGTCATGAATGTTGAATCTAAGGTCGAGGAAAAAGGCAAGTAGCTCAAGACGGGGATATAGTCATATTGGTTGGTCAGTGGTTAACTATCCCCAAGTATATACAAATAACATGGTCATAGGAGAAGGGTTTGGTCTATCTATCAATCGCAAGCTTTGTCTAGAATAGTTAAAAGGCGAAATCCAACAAGAGTTCAAAGAGTATGTTTTGAATACCAATATGTGGTTCAACGACGATGGAAAAATTTCAGGCAGAATTGTCAAGGTAGTCACGAATGAGACTCTAGGGCCAGGTTTAACTATGTCTCTATCCACGTTGAACAATATACAAAAAGCGAACCAAGTGCACTATGGTTGATCAGACCATAATACGTCGGTTCTGATTAGACAATGTATTAGTGGGCGCCCACAATAAACATATGTCACGAACAATCTCGATAAAGAGTAAGCTTGCAAAACTAGGCTATAATAGCAACATAAGATAGTCAAATATAAGCAGTGGATGATGAAGGAAATTTAAATAGTCCAAGATCCTTTAAAATCTAAGTTCCGCCCGAAATTTGGGCCTTATGCAGTCGGCTTGGTTGACTAGATAAGTTAGGGTCTACTGAAGTCTATGGTCCAAGTGAACCTATCAATGTGGTCCACAAAATGTGGTTAGGTCGTGAGGTATTCTACCCAACTTACAAGAATTAAACTAATGGTGTGATAGGTCCAGCAATCAAGATAAAATGCAAGGTTAAGCATGTAAGGAATTAAGTAGAACAAATTCATATATCGGGTCGAAAGAATTGAGTCGAGGTCGAGTCTCATCTATAGTTAAGAAGTATATTGTTTCACGGTAGGGATTAGAGTCCAGTCTTTTTGACCCGAAAGTTGCAATATGAAATTAGAGTACAAGGAGACGTGTTTTAGTGGCACGTGATATACCAACATGAAGGTGGGCTCGTCTAGATTTTACATATGAAATTTTGTTGGATAAAAAGTCTAGTGTTGTGCTCCAAATATCCATGTCACGGTAAATGACACAAAAGAATTTAAAATAGAAAGTGGGAGTTCATGAGATAATGATTAATGCACAAAATAAATGACCAAATTAAAGCATGAAATAAAGATAATTTGGATTCTAGTAGATCAAGGTAAAATAAGTTAGGAATACAATTTCTAGAGATATGGTAGCCACTTAGATGGAGTATGAGAAAGTCACGATAAAATCTAGGTTTGAGAAATGTCGAGTGAGTCAAGATTGAGATATCTTCACATAGTTTGGCAGATGACTTAACTACACTCGAGTACAACTATCATGGCAATTAAAGAGGAATACTTGTATTCCATTAGGGTGACTTGCTTGCTTCTTGGTTCTCTACCAATATATGATCAAATTTCAAATTTCAAGTTCCTCAAAATTTTCGAAATGAAATCTCAAGATACTCCATCAATTATTTAATCACAAATTCCAATAACCTTCATCATATCTAATGCAGCACAACTAGACTTTCATCATAATCCATCACTTTTAAAATTTTCCAATTCTCAAATGTACCTCGAGATAAACTCTTAGCTTATTTCATTATTCGTAAATCATGTAACTCAAATTAAATCTCTCTCTTTTTTTTACCAAAATTTAAATATCCATAATCAAGGTTTTAAACTTGAAATCTAATTTACTTTATAGATCATATGACACAATTTAAAATTTAAATTTTTTCTTCAAAGTCGCTTTCATATCCTCCAAATATTTAAACAAAATTTTACCATCATTTCTTCAACTCAAAATTAAATAAACTTATAAATCTTACGACTCGATTAAAACCTCAAGTTCTCTCAAACTAAACTTTCGTTTCTCTAGTTATCTAAAATCATAATTAAAACTCCTTAAGTAATCTCGAGATAAACTTTATAATATTACAATCCAAACTTTTAAAGTTAACCGTAAATTATGTGTCACAATGTAAGTTATTTCTCAATCGATTTCATATCCCTAATAAATCATAACTATTTCACCATTTCAAAAAAATTCATAAATCAAATATTTGTTTTCTCGATCTAGCTATCCACTTGTGTATACCACCTTATAATATTAAAATTCTAATTATCCCTTGAAGGCGGTAATATGCTACTACCCAACTTAAAATTAACTATTCCTTAAGATCATATCTCTAGGAAAAATAAATGTCTTTATACTCGAATATAACTTCAATAGATATTATTTGTCAATATAATCCTTCTAGCCATAGGGTTGACCAATAAGTATATGTAGTGTAGTCATCTTTCTAACCATGTTTAAGCACGAGATGATAGGGTGTTGGTAGAAGGAGTTCAAGCAAGATGCAAAAATCAAGGGAAGCCACAGGATCGGAATATGGAAATCAAGGAAGGTCAAGGAAGGTGATCAAGTATGTGGATGAGATTCATAGATTCTAATCCTATATTGCAGGCCCGCTCGGTACAGTCATATAACCGAAACGGCAAACTTGACCTGCATGGGCCACCACAAAAACATGTAACGCCCCAGTCCCAAAATACTTGGGACTAGATACGTATCATGCCAGCTGTATACATACGAAGTCTACTCCAATATATGAAGACTCGTACGTATACATAAGCTGTATAATGTAGTAATCCAAGACAAACTAAATCTCATCCACAATGAAAAAAATAATAGTATAAAATCAACTTAAATATTTATAGTACAATCGTTGGGTGGAGACAAAGTCCACTACCAACTTTCAAAATGAGAGAAAGTATACAAGGAAATATCCCGCAAAAATATCGAGACGAACCAAGTGCGATCATCTTCGAAGGAATGGAAGGACATGGCCTTAGCTAATGCACCTGCAAGAAACCACAAAACACACACCTGGAGAGATCACCAGGTCCTCAGAGGGACGTAACAAGACACATAATATCATGTCGATAAACTGTATGAATAAAGCTCAACAGAAAAGTATGCATGAGTAAAGGTTCTTAACCATTCTATGTGATATGCACCTTGAGGACAACGTTCTACGCAGGGGTTGTAGGCTCAGCAGAGTAAATAAAGAGTGGCAGTAAGTAGCGCTCATCCGAGTCACTATCGGCCCTGGGCAGAAGGTAGTGCTCATAAGAGTCACCCTCGGCCCAAAATGTGTGTAAAAATAAAATGTAGCCCCTACGCTAATAACTGTCCCCTCCCCCAATGATACTATACATGCGTCGTCTCCACGACACTGTTTAATCCTTAATAACTGCCAAGTCTTCTACACAAATCTATTAACAGTTATATCCTAACGTACGGCCTATACGCAACGATGTACGGTCGGTACGCAAGTCTGAAGCTATATGCGACTCACCACTCACACACAACCCGTGGCACATCGTGACAGTTTATGAGATATTCTAAACCTACGGTGGTCCCTTATCTCTAAGCCAATTGCATAAAATATAATAATTTGCATATATATATAATTTTGAAAGAACAACATAAAGAAAAAGCATGCATGATATTGAGCAAGAAATTAAACAGTAAAGACAAGGAGTCTTGTCTGATGTGTCGCCTGGTGTGACGTCGGGTGTAGTGCAATAATCCGGTAAGTTTCGATTGTCCAATAGCCATGTTCGGTGTGTAATGGTTCGAGGTTGCAAAAAAAAAAAATAGGAAAACATGATTTAGTCATAAGTAAGGTCGACAACTAGCGGGAATTCGAGGAGAAGAGTATTTATAAAATTTTCCTACTATTTTTAAAAAATATGTTTTCCTTATTCGAAAGGATTTGTAGGAAAAATACTTGAAAATATTTATATGTAATAATTTTGTAAATTTCATCTTATTAGTCAAAAATATTCTAAGTTGTAAAATATGGTTTAAGGTAGATACTATATTTCACAATATATATTTTAGATAAACAGTTAAAAATACTTCTAAATTATTTAGTCCAAAAAGTATAACTGGTCAAATCGAAAAGAATATTTCAGTGTTTAAAAACTAAATTGAAATTTTTGCTAGAAAATAATAGTAATAATAATAATGTAAATAATATATTTAACATAACAACAAACTAATAATTTATATCATTCTAGTAATTTTAGATAATGATGATAATAATAATAACAGTAATAATAAAACTAATAATAATAATGATAATAATAATAATAATAATAAGATTAATAATAATACTAATAATGATAATAATATACTAATAATAATATTAATAGTATATCCTTAACTAACAGTGTTAATAATCACTTATACCACTGTACTCCTAAAAGAATAGGGAAAAAGAGAGAGAGAGAGAGGAGATCGGTGAGGGAAGAAAGGGGAGCTTCACCTGAGGGTTCGGCCTGGCGGCGCTTGCTCCGGCGCGGCTGCCCGAGCAAGGAGGAAGGGGGCGCGGCTGGAGCGATGGATCTCTGGCAGAGGCACGACTTTTGGGCGGAACGCCGGACGGAGGCAGCGGCGGCGCTGCGGTCTCGAGCGGCAGGCGGAGATCAGCGCGGGTGTTGGGGAACTCCGACACAGCGGTCGGATCCGCGGCGGTGAGCGCCTGCAGCAGAGGACACGGTCGCCAGGCAAGGCTCGGCCACCGGCGACGGTGGTGGCCCGAGCGGGGAGTTCGCGGACGGCACGGCGGTGTCTCGCGGGGGTTTCGGGCACCGACAGTGGAGATGGAGACTCCGGTGGTGGCGCAGCGACTGTCGGCACGCGACGCTCCGACGGAGGCACGGACAGGTTAGGGTTTTGTTTCTTTGATTTGTCGTTTTCTCTCTTGTTCTTCCTTTGGTGGTCGATTTAGTTTTGGGGCAGTCGCCGCCGTCGTGGTGGTGACAGTGTTGGTGATGGAGATTTGCTATGGTGGTGGTGAGTCGGTGGCGGTGCTCGGTGATGAAGGTGATGCTGATGAGGGTGGCAGCGGTTGTGGCGGTGTCCGGGTTTGGGCGATGGTTGGGGGTGTCGGTAGACAGAGGCGAGGTGAGGAGGTATTCGGTTATGCGGAGGGTGGTGTCTGCAGCTGTGGCGTTGTGGTGTTTTGTGGGGTAATCGGTCGACGGGTCGAGGTCAGAGCCAGGGTGGTGTTGAGGATGATGAGGGTGGTGGCACTGTCGGGCGGTGGTGGCGGCAAGCAAGGCCAAGAAACGGGGCAAACTAGGGTTAGGATTTGATGGTGTCGGGACTGTCGACACGGGGAGAGGATTCAATGTAGATGTAATATTTGGAATAAGATGTGGGGGGGGGGGAACATGGACACGATGCACGTGGGTGGTAAAAAATTTATGGAGGAGTACCTGCCTATATATAGGATGTGGGAATTCCCAGTTGGATAAGAATTAGGGAGGTTTAAATCCCAATGGATAAACTCCATATTAATTCAAATCGATTTAAATTTTAATTTATCAAATCTAATTTAATATAGATAAAACTTATCTTTAATTAAAAAGCTGTTTAAAATAAGGCCAATAAAATCTTTTCCAATTTAAATTATCAAAATAATTCAAATATTAAGTAAAACAAAATTTTAAATATCTTTTTCATAATATTAAAATATAACAATAAATAAATTTCGAAAATCAAGATAATTACATAAAATTTTTAATCATAAATTAGCCTTTATAATTAACAAAAATATGTAATTTTGCAAATATTTGGAACATATTTCTTATAACCCAAAATTTCCAAATCCCTACTTATTTTTAAACAACGAACAAATAATTTTTTTATACAAAATAAAAATATTTATCATATTATTTTGAAAACTAAAATTTCTTCTATATAAATAAAATCTCTAATAAAAATGTTTTACAAAAATATGTATCTCGCACATATTCGCACTCGACGAGACATACAAAAATATTAACTCAAATGCGACGTACAATACAACTATGCGACGTACAATACAAGGCAAAAATTAAAACCAAATTAAAAAAATATATAGTAAAAATTTAGGGGGTTTACACCAGTGCTGCCTCGGGCACCGTGCCATCTCGATTTGTGTACCGCCTCGATTTTCGTATCTCGGCCTTTGTGCCATCTCGGTTTTGTATCGCTTTGATTTGTGTGCACGTGCTGATTTGCGCACCACCTCTATTTGCGTGCCCCCTTGGACTCCGTACCGCCTCGATTCGTGTGCACGTCTCGATTTACGTGCCGTATTGATTTGCACACTATCTTGACATTCGTGATTTCCTCGATCTACGTGCACGTCTCGATTTACATGCACGTTATCTCATGTTCATCTCGATTCTCGTGATCGTTTCGATATTCATGCATGTCTCGGTTTATGTGCCCGTATCGATCTGCGTGTCTCGGTTTCTGTGCCAGATCTCTGCACTACTTGCGGGACCCATACGATATAGCCTCATGCCATCCTCCCTGCTTCCTGTTATTATTTTATTATTTAATTCTAATGATTTTTTTTATTGTGTGTTCTTAGGACCTCGATGGACGTGCTAGCCTGGATCCCGATCGCCGAAGACTTGCTTACCTAGCCGAGCCCTCTAGGTAAGTATTCCTTGCTCATCGACGGCTCTTGCCCTCTCTCCTGGATTTTATTGCATTTAATTAATTTGTACTTGTAAATTATATAGCCATGATTAGTGTTGCCCAGTAGTAGAACTGCCATGATGATAACTTAGGATAGCTTGGTTCGATACCGGGATAGACCGTATCGGACAGCTCAGATGGGTCATCCACACCTCCGAGGACACGAGCACGAATCACTTGTACGGATTGTCCCCGTATGCCCCGTGTCCGACTCGCGGTCGGGTAACGGCTTGGCTAACTGTTTCTGTGACTGTGTTTGTGGCTTGGATATGACTGTGGGTCTTGGTGCGCCCTGCGAGGTAATTTTTTGTTATATGTGTTGGCTTGGTGTCCAGTACGTATTGTAGTACTGCTGGAGACCGGGACTTAGTGGTCTCGGGTTCGATTGGTTTCCAGTACGCATCGTAGTGCTGCTGGAGGCCGAGACTTAGTGTTCTCGGCTATCGATTTGTTCCCAGTACGCATCATAGTGCTGCTGGTAGCTGAGACTTAATGTTCTCAGCCTGCGATTCTGCAATTCTGCGGCGGGTTGCGCCGAGTGGTTTTAGCCCCAATTCGTAGGGTGCTTTCATCTAGATTACAAAGAAGACTTTGCCGAATTTTTTCAGAATTCCCAGTTGGGAATTTGGTTCGAAAGATTAGGCAGAACCATTCCTTTGGTTTGCTGGACTGGGCTCGTGCATGTTCACCTTGGCATAGTTTATCTGATCCTATTGCCTGCTAGGTAGACTCCCGACTAGATTAGTCGCCTAGCGTCTTGACCTGTCTTATCCGTTGAATAGCGTAAGGAGAGCGGTTCTACTCGGGAGACGGTCCGCAACCGTGGTCCTTATTTGGTTTAAGGGTTGTGGATCTGCTCTAGAGTGGTTCACGCAATCCTTGTGTCACGCCCCGATCCCGCAGAGTCCTTTCGTCCTCGCTTCGGCTCTTTGGGATCATTCGTCCTCGCTAATACGTAATACTGTACAAGCCTAAGTTGCGCTTGCACAAGGCCAAGACCTGAAGCAAGACAAGATAGACAAGGTTGACAATACGCAGCGGAACGTTTCGCAGATAATTGAAGCAGCAGTGGACATATTTCAGAATACATGCATTGAACACAATGGCAACAAGAAACAATTCTTTTTATTGATTTCATTTGACAGATTACAAGCTCTCGATTCTCTCCGATACAATGTTACATTCTCTCAAAATTTTATAGATTACAATGATCCCGTTCCCATACATTACATCCCTTTATATACAAATCCAACTCTTGTAACAGATGTCATCTCTTGGCATCTCTTCTGATTTCTGGCTCCTGAGGATGAGTCTCGGGCTATCGCTTCAGACTATCCTTCTCGATGCATAGTGCACCTGCATGCAGACTGATGGTGGGTCAGTATATCAGCATACTGGTGATTGTGAACAAAGAGCTACATTCTTCTGAAACGATCACTGTTCATTTAGTGAGAAAATATTTTCTTGTGATGTGATCTTGCTACTTTTTACCTATGTTCATTTCATGCATACAGAGTCCGTTTATATCTCTTTTGAAAACATCTTTGAAAAGCAAACATTTTAATTCTATCTTAGCCGCTGTGTCTCCCACGGGTTCAGCTCGTCACTAACCGCTGTGACTCGCATGGGTTCAGCTCGTCGCTAGCCGCTGTGACTCTTGGGTTCAGCTTGTCGCTAACCGCTGTGACTCGTATGGGTTCAGCTCGTCGCTAGCCGCTGTGACTCTCTAGGGTTCAGCTCGTCACTAAGTGGATACCCCGATACACATGCAATATCAAATAAAACTATCATGCATCAATCGAGCAATTCATAAACAATTCCATCTTCTTTTCAAGCAGGAAACCATTCTCTTTCTTAGCAGACAATGTACGGATTCTTTTATAAGCATACTCAAGATTACTGTCTTGTTATTAGCAATACATTCATTCAAAAGCTCAGATTCTTATTAGGCGCAAGCGAATCATAAAATAAGACTTTGTCCACTCACCCAGATCAATCGTCTTCTGTTGCAGAGCTAGCAATCCGATCTTTCTGTTTATCTAGTGCCTTCGCGGAGCGGGACACTACATAATTACCCACCGAAAAGAAGTTTCATCCTCGAAACTTAAGGAGAAACTTACGATATCCTTAGCAGCGATAGTCCTCATCCTATGCCATCATCAATCCATGAAATCATAATTCAGATCATATCAAAACTCTTGTTCAATCAAGCATTTCAATCTCAATCCATTAAATCGATAAAACATATGTCGGCATTATAAAAATATTTACGGACTTATTGTATGGAACGTTCATCTCATTATTGATATCGAGTAGGCAAGGAATTCTCAATCGGAGGAACATGTATGAATTCAATTGAATCAAAATTGGCCAGAGGATCGTGTTGCTCTGATACCATTCTGTCACATCCCGATCCCGCAGAGTCCTTTCGTCCTCGCTTCGGCTCTTTGGGATCGTTTGTCCTCGCTAAGGCATGATGCCGTGTAAGCCTAAGTTGTACTTGCATAAGGCCAAAACCTGAAGCAAGACAAGATAGACAAGGTTGACAATACGTAGCGGAACGTATCGCAGATAATTGAAGCAGCAGCGGACATATTTCAGAATACATGCATTGAACACAATGGTAACAAGAAATAATTCTCTTTATTGATTTCATTTGACAGATTACAAGCTCTCGATTCTCTCTGATACAATGTTACATTCTCTCAAAACTTTACAGATTACAATGATCCCGTTCTCATACATTACATCCCTTTATATACAAAACTAACTCTTGCAACAGATGTCATCTCTTGGCATCTCTTCTGATTTTTGGCTCCTGTGGATGAGGCTCGGGCTATCGCTTCGGACTATCCTTCTCAATGCATAGTGCACCTGCATGCAGACTAATGGTGGGTCAGTATATCAACATACTGGTGATTGTGAACAAAGAGCTACATTCTTCTGAAACGATCATTGTTCATTTAGTGAGAAAACATTTTCTTGTGATGTGATCTTGCTACTCTTTACCTATGTTCATTTCATGCATACAGAGTCCGTTTACATCTCTTTTGAAAACATCTTTGAAAAGTAAACATTTCAATTCCATCTTAGCCGCTGTGTCTCCCACGGGTTCAGCTCGTCGCTAACCGCTGTGACTTGCATGGGTTCAGCTCGTCGCTAGCCGCTGTGACTCTTGGGTTCAGCTCGTCTCTAACCGCTGTGATTCGCATGGGTTCAGCTCGTCGCTAGCCGCTGTAACTCTCTAGGGTTCAGTTCGTCACTAAGTGGATACCCCAATACACATGCAATATCAAATGAAACTATCATGCATCAATCGAGTAATTCATAAACAATTCCATCTTCTTTTCAAGCACGAAAACCGTTCTCTTTCTTAGCAAACAATGTACGGATTATCTTATAAGCATACTCAAGATTACTGTCTTGTTATTAGCAATAGATTCATTCAAAAGCTCAGATTCTTATTAGGCACAAGCGAATCATAAAATGAGACTTTGTCCACTCACCAAGTTCAATCGTCTTCTGTTGCAGAGCCAGCAATCCGATCTTTCTATTTATCTAGTGCCTTCGCGGAGCGGGGCACTACACCTTGCCACTTTTTTGACGATATTTAATTATATTTTTGTCCCCTGATTATTCATCCTAGGAGTTATCCTAGTCCAGCTAGATAGGGCTGACAGTTGTTCTATGTATTGGGATTGTGACCTTGGATATGTATGAGGATTGAGTAATATATGAAGTATGATCTCGGGATGTTCAGTTGGTAGACTCACATGGATACTTGGATAGTGCTGTCGATTCCTTTAGATGTTCGATTTTGATCAGATATGTTGGTTCCTGGATTTTGATTAATTGTTCGAGTGTTTCGCGAAACGAGGAGAATATCGAGGGTATTATTATATAACTTTTACTCGACTTTCCAAGCGCCCAAAACCTGGTTTGTTTGCTATATCTTGGTGGTGGTGAGACTTATTTGTTGATAGCTTGTGATCATCGATTCAGAGGATTCTTGTGAGCCAGAGGGCCTAGCATTGTTATGGTGATGAGCTTGGTATTTGGTGGTTGTCTTTATTGACATGATATTCACTCCATCATAGGTGGAGAATCTTGATTGATTGATCTGGTGGAGAGACCGACTGGATGATTGGAGCTCTAGGCTCCCATATATGCTTGAGATGTTATTATAAGTAGAGGTTCTGATCTTGTACTTGACCTGATATCCATGCCACTATGTGGGCAGATGACTTCTTGTGACTGACAGATTTGTCCTTGTCCCAGACATAACTACTTGTATCCGTGCTATAAGTCCAGCTTACCCTTTGAGGAATTGGCCCTGATCTTGTACTGCGGTGCCCCTTGTCTACTGGCACTGTGAGGTACTACTTCCATGATTATATGGCATTGCGATGCCATCTTGATATTCTAGCTATATTATATGATTACCTGCATGGGTATCTGGTACTTGGCCTACAGTCTTAGCGTGGTTAGGATTGCTTGCTTGCTTGTTGCATAACACTAAGGATGGATCACAACTGGGACTATAAGTGCCGAGGTTGATTCTTACTTAGCGTTCTCGTACTGAGGTACAACATCTAGGAGGATGATTATGTGACCACGGCATGTGATTCCAGATAAATGTATGGTTAATCTAGGCAACTTAAACTGGTAGAAGCATTGGGGGGAACGGAATCCCGAGATCGTGTATTACCAGCCTTATCCCAGACATTAGTCATGACCTGCAGGATGGCCACCACGGATATTGCTACCATTCGTACTAGTGGATAGCAATATCCGGCTACTTTATGTACTGTACATTATATACATGGTATGCTCGACACGGTGGACTTACGAGGGACCGGTGGTGACATGCAGAGCCCGGTGGTCTTACGAGGGACCGACGCTCATCTAGTCTTGATATACTTGGCCCCGCTAGCCCTGCTGGGACGGCACGATCTGAGGATTCCTATATTGCATTATTGGGGTAACCCAACCTCCATATTGACAACCGTAGGCATTTGAGTGGCCGTTTATTTATATAATTGTTTGGCTTGTTGCTTGCTAAGCTGGCTGGCACGTAACGCTGTCCCGGCGCGGTAATTCATTCCCTTGTTCTTGTTTGATGTAGGGATGGGTTATTATTCCGATGACAGATTATGAGTTCCAGTTGGCGATGCAAGCATTAGTGGATGTTAGGATGACTGTGATGATTGTTGGTTACTTACGTATTAGTAGTTGGATTGCTGCCTTATATTCTATAATCGTGCGTTGGTACCGCACGATCTTTTACCCTCATTAATGCTGTTCATACGTGTTATTTCTGTTATACATCATATCATGCTGGTTTTTTTCGCCCGTCCTTGAGCCTTCCTTTCTGGTACTTGCTACGGTTGGCCTGACCAACCATAGATTGTTCCCAGATTGCCTGAGACCGACCCTGTGGATCTTCCAGACTTGACTTGGAGGACGTGCTTCAGTTCCTGTAACACCCAGTTGCCTGAGACCGACCCTATGGATCTATTTTACTGTTTTGTTTCAGTTTTCTAGTTAGTTAGGACACGTATCAGTGAATGGTATTAGGTGTTTGATGAAATACCCCAATGGGCATTTCGTGTGAATTTTGAGTATTTGTTTGAATAGGAAATTATTATTTAACCTTGCTTACACGTTTATGAAGTTGTGTCGAGTTTTCGTGTCGTGTCGAGTCGTGTCGGGCACGTGTACACACGATCGTGCACACGCGCGCGCGGGGACTGTGCGTGCCCTGCCACTCGGGCACGTTTTCGACACGGACACGCCACCCCGACGCGTGGGATTTGACACACGGATGGGGGCCGACACTGACACGAGGCTCCCTAAGTTTCAGGGCCCCACGTGTCATGTCGGACACGCACGAACACGTGCACGGGTTTTTGCGCTGTGCAGTGGCTGTTGTTTTTAGCCACTGATACGCGCGTGTCGTGTCGTGCACACGCGACTTGGACACGATTCAGGGTGTCCTATCCCTAGCCCTAGTCTAGGTCGACACTGGGACACAACCACGTGGGTTGTGTCGTGTCGTGTCGTGCACACGAGAGACTGAGAACACGTGCACGATGATTATTTTTCTGTGTTGCACAGTTTTACACTGTTTGGTATTTTCATTCGTTGGACACGTTTGTGTCCACTTTTGTGGACACAAACATATCACTTAGCATGAACACATTAAGTTTAATTATTACCAACCATTAAATTCCCATTTTAAATTGATTTTCATTGTTAATTCTCGATTTCCCTATTTTTAGTCTGAAACCATGTATCCTGTTCTGTCTAGTTTTCTAAAATGAGTTTTAGCAATCGTTTAAACCTATTAGACACAGTTTATTACATGTAATTAAATGCCTAATATGTTCTCCTATGTGTTTCCTAATTGTATGTCAAATTTGGGTCAGTTTTGAAGTGGTTTGAGGCTCAAAATCTGAGATTACATTTTAGGGACTGTTTTAAACTCTTATTTTGGTTTTGAGTTGAAATGTTAACTGATATGATGAACTGTGGGATTAACATTCAAAACTAAGAATTCAATTATAGGATTGTTTATGAACTATTTTACTGTTTTGTTTCAGTTTTCTAGTTAGTTAGGACTGTTTTTCACTGTTTGTTGATTCCTATAATCTGTTAACTGTTTTAAACCTGAAATCCATGTGAGTTTGAACTGTTAGTTTCAATGTGAAATCTGGAAATGGGGAAAGGTTCAACTGTTCTTAACTGTACATGTTAATACTGAAATCTGGGATTCCTACATAGGACTGTTCTGAAATGAGTTGGGGTATTTAATTGTGAGATGGTATGGACTGTCACTTTTGTCACTCACTGATTTTTCCCTATTCCTATATCACTGTTTGCACACTAGCACAACACTCTCATACCCCTTACAATCACACACACATATGTACACACATGTCCCCTCTAGCACACACACACTTGAACACTCTGTGTTCACACATTCCTGATATCATATCACACCCTACACACTCTATACACACACACATGCCCTACATTTCCCTCTCCTTTCCCTCATTGCATATATATATGAGTATATATGTTATAATGTATATAATATAGGTATCATAAATCTATATGTATTTATGCATATATGTATGCAAGTATGTAGGTAAGCATGTATGTAATGTATACATGAATACCAAGCATGTCCTAAAACTTCCTAAATTTCTGAACACATTGCCTACATGGAACCTCCATAACCCACATACACTAAACCTGAAATTGACACATTAATGCATAACTTTCACACACACACAAACTTATTCATGTCACATTACACATGTACACACAAACATTGGTTCCTATATCACACACATACATGTGCATTGTTTTCCATACCCTTCTATATGAATATATATATTTTCTATATGCTTAATAATAATAATCATATGGTATATCAATATGTAGTAGTATATAAATATAATATATGAAATATGTGTGATGTGGACTATAGGGCATAAGGCCTATGTGTATGGTATGAATACACCAATGGTTGTGTGTTGATAGTCTAGTATGACTTGTGATTGGTGTGTGATTGCTAGACTAGGCTTGGTTAGGCCTAGTGAGACTTATTAGACTTGTTCGGGTCAGTCTTGACCTAGTTGACCTAGTTTGACTAGTCTAGTTGACTAGAGTTGATCGAGAGTTGACTTTGGTCTAGTTTGACCTAGACAGCATGCAGATGCATTGTACATTTCATATATCACCCTCTGTATACATCTTGACTTGTGTTGCTCTAACTAGGAGTCAGGTATCTCATCTCGGACAGTACATTTACTTCAGACATTCAGATACGAGGCGAGTACATTCTCTGATCATTTCATATCCTGCTTAGAATTATTTCCTGCATTAAATTACTTTACTTGATACTGTCACGTTGGTCACACGGATTAGTACTATATGGATCCTTTCTTGAGATGTTATCCCTTCAGGGAGCATCGGGTACTCTATGTTTTGTGCGTTTTACTTACATGGCGTATCATATGCTTCTTTGGTTCTTTGATCACTTGTGACATATACCCTTATGATCACAGAGTCTTCTCTGAATCCTTATCCCATTTATTGGGTCTATCAGAATCCCCATTTATGGGACTACTATGTATCACCCTTCGGGGGCTTATCACCCTTTGGGGGCATATCACCCTTCGGGGGCTTATCACCCTTTGGGGGCATATCACCCTTTGGGGGCTTATCACCCTTTGGGGGCTTACCACCCTTCGGGGGCTGTTACATAGAATCATAACATAACCTGGTTGGATCCTTGTGTATTAGTTGGGGGTACGGGGAGTATAAATAGCCATGTGAACAATTTCCAAAGTAGAATAGCCATGTACGCCTCTTTAGTATAGCCATGTACAAATCAAGCCGTTCACATGTCGACTTTGTGCTCTAAATCACTAGTCACTGGTAGCTCTCTACTTATAGTAGATATTTCTATTACAGTTCTCTCTCTGTTTACATACTGCTATTTCCTTCAGTATCTATATCTTACTTTACTGCATGATTATATTTTCTAACCTGCTATGAACTGTTGAGATGTATTGTGCTCGCTCCCGTCCTGACTGGACCTGTTGAAAATTTTACAGAGGATGATGAGGAACCCTGCACCCCTTACTTTGGAGCTTGCCTAGATGACACTCGCGACCTGGACCCCTGGGGAGGTTCAGGCAGCTGCTGAGGACGATACCTTGCTTAGTATAGATAGCTTAGACTGTTTCCTTTTCATGTTTAGTTGTTGTCCTGGATTCCAGAGTTGTATATATTTTAGAGATGTTGAGACTTATATTTTATTTCTGTTGTACCTCAGTTGAGGATTTCTTATCTATTTCCATCGTGCTACATTCTGTCTTAGATTGTGATTGAGTTGTACCTCTGTGTTGGCCTCCTTCTGGAGAGTATATTCATGTTAGTTAGTTATAGTTCATGACCTAGAACAGCGTTCTACTGCGACTACTGTGGCGTAGGCTGGGCGCTGTTACGTTCTCGTACCCTCACAGTGGGTGCGGGTCGTGACAGTTCTCGACCATGCTAGGAACTGTGGAAAGGTATACTCATCTACATTATTATCTTGTACTGTAGATTTTTGATTATCATATGAGTATTTCCTGCTTTCCATATGATTCGCTCTCTTGTTCAGTATTTTATTGTGATTTGCCTGTGGACATGAGATCGGAATTAGGCCTATAGATTGATTGCATGCTAGGATACCCAGCAAGACTTGACAGCCGTCATTCGCCGTATAGCGTATTTGTACCTTATACGGTGTAGCTGGCCGACATCCGTCCCCGTATTTTCGGTACTGGGGTGTGACATAGTTTTAGTGGTGGCCCATGCAGGTCTTGTTTTGAGATTTTGTTGGGTATCACATGATTATTGATCTCAGTCCACTATTCTTTGGTATTCCCTACTTGTTACATTTGTCCTTCGCTCTCTTGAACCTGCGAACTGGTCCTCATCTCTACTTGGACCTATCTTGCTTGGCCATGTCTTATTCGTGTTATCTACCTCTGATCCTTGTTTGATAGATATGATCCTATAGTTGGTCATGTCGATCACCTTATTTGATGAGATGTTATCTTATCTCCATCATTTGGGTTACATGATTATTTATCTTGGGTTCTGTACTCTCTACCGGTGTTTCGCCTTGGTTGATTTCTTGTTATCCCTTTCGTGCGTTGACTTCGTGTTGACTTAGTATCATTATCGCCCTCTTCGAGCGTTGGCTGGACAGCTGTAGAATGAAGACATCAGGACTCTGAGATTGGATATTTTAACATTTATTGAGTATCCGAAGGATATTCTCGTATCGATTCGGCTTCCTTGATTCCGGACAGTTCCGCACTCATGATTATCTGTTTCAGATATTATTTTTATGGATATACTTGCTATACATTATGTTTTGATATGGATTCTTGATTTGGAGTATTTTTCTATGGATATGGAGTATTTTCCTAGAAAAGCTATCTTGTGGTTATTATTGAAGATATTTTTGGATGTGTGTTACGATTCACTAGATTTTGGATTTTGGATTTTGATGGTTTCTAGGACTCGTTATATTGTTAGAGATTTTGTGATTTTTAGTGATTCAGAACATTTGGGTTATGGATTTGATTCGTTTTGGGTATTTGTCAAGAGTACCGGGTGACCCTAGTATACCTTGACGGACGTGGTAACGAAAGTTGCAGCCGCTCGATTATAGTGTCGTGGTGAATCTTTTGCAGCCATTCCGGATGGCGTGGCAAGGAATGATCATGACACACATTTTTCGGATATTCGGAAACTACGGTCGTCGGTTTGAGACATATCCTTTATTTTATGATTTTATGGATTTTCATGCAGTAGGGATTCCAGGTTTTGATATTGTTTTCGATATTTCGTACTTTGTTTTGATTTATGGGGCTATTTCGTGCATCTGAGATTTTGATTTTTGAGATTCCTTGGTATTATGGATTTACCCAAGAGTTAATTTGTGTAGCTAGACATTGTTCTTCTTGATGTTTTCATATTGAGATTTTGTTCATTTCTTGTTGTATTACTTGATTTCTGTAAGGTGGGTAGAGTTTTCATGGCATATATATGTACTAGATTTGAAAACCCTATTTTGATAATTCTGAAATTTCGAGGACGAAATTTTTGTAAGGTGGGTAGGATGTCAAATCCCTATTTTGGAAATAGGTATATGACTATATTTCTGTATTTGGAGGATTTTGAATTTGGGGTATTCTTAAAAAATTTTATTGTTTATTTATAGAAGGAGAGTGTTATCCCATTATTAATATTGCTACTACTATTATTATTATTAATATCATTGTTATTATTATTTTTATTAATCTAACCAACCCCCCTCTCTCTAACCTAACCCCCTCACCCACTCTCAGCCGCACAACCCCTCCCCTAATTCCTTTCTCTCTCTCTCAGCTCTCCTCTCCCTCACTCTCTTCTTCCCGGCCACTCCCCGACCTCCGGCCGCCTGTCACCCCCGCGACCGCCACTACTATCGTCGGCATCTTCATCCCTCCACCACCATCACCCTCCAGCACCGCCTTCGCCGCCTCCTCCCCGAGATCCCTCTTCCCGGAGCCGCGGCCGCCACCATCTCCAGCCCTCACCACCGCCGCCCTCGTCATCGTCGCCATCTTCTCCGGCCAGCGGGCGCAGCACCGCCACCGCTGTCCTCCCTCCTCCGCCAGTAAGCCGAACCGCCCCGACAACTCCTCTGCCCCTCCTTTCTCTTCTTCTTCGGCGACCATCGCCGTCGCGGCTTGCCCACCACCGCCGAGGGTTCCAGATCGCCACTCCTCTCTCATCTTCCTTATTCTGTGTACGCCTAGGGGGACGCTGCCTCGAGCAACGGGATGCCTCGAGCCTCGTGCGGCTCGAGTTTTGTGTCGCCTCGATCCGCGTTCAGCCTTGTTATTTGTGCCCTCGTGTTCTGTGCTATCCTCGGTGTGCGCGCTGCCTTGATCAGTGCATTGCCTCGTGCAGTGTGCTGTCTCGAGCAGCACACTCTTGTTTTTCGTATTTCTCGAAACACGTGTACCTCGAATTATGTGCAGCCTCAGTTTTTGTGCACTTAGATTCGCGTGTTGCCTCGGGCAGCGGGATGCCTCGAGCCCTACACTGCCTCGGGCACCGTGCCATCTCGATTTGTGTACCGCCTCGATTTTCGGGTCTCGGCCTTTGTGCCATCTCGGTTTTCGTATCGCTTCGATTTGTGTGCACACACTGATTTGTGCACCGCCTCGATTTGCGTGTCCCCTTGGATTCCTGTACCGCCTCGATTCGTGTGCACGTCTCGATTTGCATGTCACATTGATTTGTGCGCTATCTTGACATTCATGATTTCCTCGATCTGCGTGCACGTCTCGATTTACGTGTACGTTGTCTTCCTGTTCATCTCGATTCTCGTGCGTGTTTCGATATACGTGCATGTCTCGGTTTGTATGCCCGTATCGATCTGCGTGTCTCGGTTTCTGTGCCAGATTCCTGTACTACTTGCGGGACCCATACGGTATAGCCTCCTGCCATCCTCCGTGCTTCCTGTTATTATTTTATTATTTAATTCTAATGATTTTTTATTGTGTGTTCTGAGGACCTCGATGGACGTGCTATCCTGGATCCCGATCGCCGAAGACATGCTTACCTAGCCGAGCCCTCTAGGCAAGTATCCCTTGCTCATCGACGGCTCTTGCCCTCTCTCCTAGATTTTATTGCATTTAATTAATTTGTACTTGTAAATTGTATAGCCATGATTAGTGTTGCCCAGTAGTAGAACTGCCATGATGATAACTTAGGATAGCTTGGTCCGATACCGGGATAGACCGTATCGGACAGCTCGGATGGGTCATCCACACCTCCAAGGACACGAGCACGACTCACTTGTACGGATTGTCCATGTATGCCCCGTATCCGACTCGCGGTCGGATAACGGCTTGGCTAACTGTTTCTGTGACTGTGTTTGTGGCTTGGATATGACTGTGGGTCTTGGTACGCCCTGCGAGGCGATTTCTTGTTATATGTGTTGGCTTGGCGCCCAGTACGCATTGTAGTGCTGCTGGAGACCGGGACTTAGTGGTCTCGGGTTCGATTGGTTTCCAGTACGCATCGTAGTGCTGCTGGAGGCCGAGACTTAGTGTTCTCGGCTATCGATTTATTTCCAGTACGCATCGTTGTGCTGCTGGTAGCTGAGACTTAGTGTTCTCAGCTTGCGATTCTGCAATTCTGCGACGGGTTGCGCCGAGTGGTTTTAGTCCCAATTCTTAGGGTGCTTCCATCCTGATTACAAAGGAGACTTTGCCGAATTTTTCTTGAATTCCCAGTTGGGAATTTGGTTCGAAGGATTAGGCAGAACCATTCCTTTGGTTTGCTGGACTGGGCTCGTACATGTTCACCTTGGCATAGTTTACCTGATCCTATTGCCTGCTAGGTAGACTCCCGACTAGATTAGTCGCCTTGCGTCTTGACCTGTCTTGTCCGTCGGATAGCGTAAGGAGAGCGGTTCTACTCGGGAGACGGTCTGCAACCCTGGTCCTTGTTTGGTTTAAGGGCTATGGATCTGCTCCAGAGTGGTTCACGCAATCCTTGCCACTTTTTCGACGGCATTTAATTATATTCTTGTCCCCTGATTATTCATCCTAGGAGTTATCCTAGTCCATCTAGATAGGGCTGACAGTTGTTCTATGTATCGGGATTGTGACCTTGGATGTGTATGAGGATTGAGTAATATATGAAGTATGATCTCGGGATGTTCAGTTGGTAGACTCACGTGGATACTTGGATAGTGCTGTCGATTCCTTTAGATGTTCGATTTGATCAGATGTGTGGGTTCCTGGATTTTGATTAATTGTTCGAGTGTTTCGCGGAACGAGGAGAATATCGAGGGTATTATTATATGATTTTTACTCGACTTTCCAAGTGCCCAAAACCTGGTTTGTTTGCTATATCTTGGTGGTGGTGAGACTTATTTGTTGATAGCTTGTGATCATCGATTCAGAGGATTCTTGTGAGCCAGAGGGCCTAGCATTGTTATGGTGATGAGCTTGGTATTTGGTGGTTGTCTTTATTGACATGATATTCACTCCATCATGGATGGGAGACTCTTGATTGATTGATCTGGTGGATAGACCGACTGGATGATTGGAGCTCTAGGCTCCCATATATGCTTGAGATGTTATTATAAGTAGAGGTTCTGATCTTGTACTTGACCTGATATCCATGCCACTATGTGGGCAGATGACTTCTTGTGACTGATAGATTTGTCCTTGTCCCAGACATGACTACTTGTATCCATGCTATAAGTCCAGCTTACCCTTTGAGGTACTGGCCCTGACCTTGCACTACGGTGTCCCTTGTCTACTGGCACTGTGAGGTGCTACTTCCATGATTATATGGCATTGCGATGCCATCTTGATATTCTAGCTATATTATATGATTATCTGCACGGGTATCTGGTAGTTGGACTATAGTCTTAGCGTAGTTAGGATTGCTTGCTTGCTTGTTGCATAACACTAAGGATGGATCACAACTGGGACTATATGTGCCGAGGTTGATTCTTACTTAGCGTTCTCGTACTAAGGTACGACATATAGGAGGATGATCATGTGACCACGGCATGTAATTCCGGATAAATGTATGGTTAATCTACGCAACTTAAACTGGTAGAAGCATTGGGGGGTGAACAGAATCCCGAGATCGTGCATTACCAGTCTTATCCCAGATATTAGTCATGACCTGCAGGCTGGCCGCCACGGATATTGCTACAATTCGTACTAATGGATGGCAATATTCGGCTACTTTATGTACTATACATTATATACATGGCATGCTCGGCACGGTGGCCTTACGAGGGACCGGTGGTGACATACAGAGCCCGGTGGTCTTGCGAGGGACCGGCGCTCATCTAGTCTTGATATACTTGGCCCCGCTAGCCCTGCTGGGATGGCACGATCTGAGGATTCCTATATTGCATTGTTGGGGTAACCCAACCTCCACATAGACAGCCGTAGGCATTTGAGTGGCCCCTTATTTATATAATTGTTTGGCTTGTTGCTTGCTAAGCTGGCTGGCACGTAACGCTGACCCGGCGCGGTAATTCATTCCCTTGTTCTTGTTTGATGTAGGGATGGGTTACTGTTCCGATGACAGATTACGAGTTCCAGTTGGCGATGCAAGCATTAATGGATGTTAGGATGACTGTGATGATTGTTGGTTACTTACGTATTAGTAGTTGGATTGCTGCCTTATATTCTGTAATCGTGCGTTGGTACCGCACGATCCTTTACCATCATTACTGCTGTTCATATGTGTTATTTCTGTTATACATCATATCATGCTGGTTTTCTTCGCCCGTCCTTAAGCTTTTCTTTCTGGTACTTGCTACGGTTGGCCTGACCAACCCTGGATTGTTCCCAGATTGCCTAAGACCGACCCTGTGGATCTTCCAGACTCAACTTGGAGGATGTGCTTCAGTTCCCGACCATGCTAGAAACTGTGGGAAGGTATACTCATCTACATTATTATCCTGTACTGTAGATTTTTTGATTATCATATGAGTATTTCCTGCTTTCCATATGATTCTCTCTCTTGTTCTGTATTTTATTGTGATTTGCCTGTGGACATGAGATCGAAATTAGGCCATAGATTGATTGCATGCTAGGATACCCAGCAAGACTTGACAGCCGTCATCGCCGTATAGCGTATTCGTACCTTATACGGTGTATCTGGCCGACGTCCGTCCCTGTATTTCGGTACTGGGCGTGACAAATATAAAGAATCATTCTCCTAAATTCTTTTCAATCCTTTCTATTTTACTCCTTCTAGGTTCTATGACTTGTTCAGATTGAGAACTAGGTATTTGATCATGAGAACTAGTAGATGGAGTAAGAGAAGGGTTGGAGGAAGATAAATGGTTCTATCATTGAAGGAAAAATATTCTCAAAGTAAACTGCATCTCTAGCTTCTATAATTGTGTTATTAAAGATTTCATTTACTTCAGAATGGGTTACAAGAAATCTATTTCTATTGCTATTTAAGGCATATCCTATGAACACATCATCTACAGTCTTATGTCCTATCTTCCTCTTTTGGGTTCAAGAATTCCTACCTTAGCTAGACATCCCCAAACTTTGAGGTAATCAATCCTAGGGGTCCGACCTTTCCATAACTCATATGGTGTCTTATCATTAGTCTTACTTGGTATCCTATTAAGAATATAACAGGCTGACAATAAGGCTTCTCCCCAAAGATTATCAGGAGCACCTGAGCTGAGAAGCATGGCATTGACCATGTCTAATAGAGTGCGATTCTTCCTTTCAGCAACTCCGTTGGACTGTGGTGAATAAGGAGCAGTTACCTCATGAATAATTTTATGTTCTTCATAGAAGTTAATCATATCATTTGAGGTATACTCTCCACCACGATCTGATCTAAGGATCTTAATCTTTCTATCTTGCTGGTTCTCAACTTCGGACTTATAGACCTTGAATCTGTCTAGAACTTCATCTTTGGTCTTAAGGAGGTAGGTGTAATAATACTTTGAATGGTCATCTATAAAATTAACAAAGTATTACCTACCGCCTCGGGTCAAAACCCTATTGGAATCACAAATATCACTATGGATAAGTTCTAGGAGATTGGAATCCCTATGGACAGTTTTGAAAGGTAATCTAGTATGTTTGGCTTGAACATAAATCTCACATTTGTGTTCATCATCTATAGGAGTCTTAGGTATAAGATCTAAGTTCATCATTCTTTTAATAGATCCTAAGTTCACATGACATAATCTACCATGCCAAACATTTGATGATTCAACATTTGCAATAAAAGAAGGGTTTGAACATTTATTCATAGTACTTAAAATAAAGAGTCCATCTTTCATAAATTCTTTCCCCACAAACAAATCATTCTTAGACAAAACTACTTTATTTGCCTCCATTACAATTTTGTATCCTGAGGCTACAAGGAGGGATCCACTAACAAGGTTTCTTCTAACAGACGGCACATGAAGCACATCATAGAGAGGTAAAATTTTCTCTAATGTCATCTTCAGATCTATTCTTCATCTTCCCACAATCTGTGACGTTGAGCCATCTCCTAGAGTCACGTCTCCTCCATCTGATTCCTGATAGGTTGAGAAACATGAGCGATCAAATGAAACGTGAACATTAGCTCCAGAATCCAACCACCAATCATCAGAATGGAAAGAAAGGTTTACTACAGGTTGATAGTTTACAGACCTGAAGGAGCTGGAAGACCCATTCAGAATCATATTAGCCTCCGACTTGTCTTTTCCTTTGAAGGAGGTCTGGATAGATTCTTTCTTCCTTTGGAAGCAGTTGATGGCTGTATGGTTGGTTCTACCATACACAAAACAAAATCTTCTTTGATCCTGAGTATGACCAAAGTTTCTAGGTTTTTGGGGTTGCTGGTGTTGAGGGGTTTTGTGATGAGGATTTTGGAAATGAGGGTTTTGGTGATTTGGTTGAAAACTCTGCTTCTTTTTGAAGGAGTTTTTCTTGGGTTTGAGATGATTGTTGGACTTTGATTTGCTATGGCTTTCTACAAGGTTTACCGGCCTCCGAAAAAGTCGCGCACGTAGCACTGCCCTAAGAGTTAGCTCAGGTCTATGTGCAGACCGTATCCGAACGCTCATAGTGGTAAAATCTCCGCTCCACCAGAATCTCTTTGCCACACACGACTTGGAGAGAGTGACCCTGACTTACCTCTTCCCAGAGCAACAACGAAGGATGAAATGTTTCGGGAATAACAGAATTTCTGGAAGAGAGATTTTGCAAGAAGTTTTTTTTTTCAGTGTATTTGAAGGAATGAAGAATGCCATAATATATAGGCTGATGTGGGTCCTTTGTAACGGTTAAAAATAATGAGCCATAAAGTTGAACATTACAAAGTAATGGAAAATACAAAAAATGTGGTACATTGAATCTAGACAAGATTTTGAGGTGTCCAACGTTATAAAAATAAATGAATAGTAATGGTCAAAAATTCAATGAGGAGCAAAAAAGTTTTAGGGTCTCAACCCAAACCCGAAGAGAAAATTGGACCGGCATTC
The DNA here is from genome assembly GCA_029216955.1 of Iris pallida. Classification (NCBI taxonomy): domain Eukaryota; kingdom Viridiplantae; phylum Streptophyta; class Magnoliopsida; order Asparagales; family Iridaceae; genus Iris; species Iris pallida. The sequence continues at coordinate 1,926,616 of JANAVB010025798.1, forward strand.
GGCGCTCGCAGATGTGGGCACATACCCGCACTCGTTACGTGCGCCGAACGAACCGAACCGAGCCGAGCCGGGCCAGGCGACGGCGGCGGCGCGTACATGTGGCCCATGGGGCACCCACACAAATGGTTCAATGAAGCTAATACAAAGAAGGTGTTATATACACAAGAAAGTCCCTTAGCACAACTGATGTGGGACTAGAATTTGGACTTGAGCTTTTGCTCAGGATGCAGCTTTGCTCATGGGTCACTCTCTCTAAGTCGTGTGCGGTAAGGAGATTCTGGTGGAGCGAAAATTTTACCACTAGGAGCGTTCGGATACTGTCTGCACATAGACCCGGACTAACTCTTATGGCAGTGCTACGTGCGCGACTTCCCCGAAGGCCGGTAATATTTATAATTTTTATTTTCTTTGCAGATTTTTAACCGAAGAATATTGAAAAAATTCCAACAATCTAAGAGTTAGTTTCTTTTATACAAAATAGTTCAAATAATTCTACAAAATTGTTTACAAATATTTACGTATTCTTTTAAACAGCATTCAAGCAAGAAATTACTTGCTAATATTCTTTTAGCTTCTGGTTGATTCAACTATACTCATCACATTAGAAATAAGGCTTAATTCCTAATTGCTACCCTCAACTATCACACTTTTTCAAGTTGATACCCTAAACTTTTTTTCGTAACAAATTGATACTTCAACTATTTTTTTTTCAACTTAATACCTAACATTTTAAAAAACCCCAAAATGCCCTTATCCCTTCCCTCCCTCCACCCCCTCCCCCACTCCGGCCACCCCCCTGCTAGCTCCGGCCAACCCCCCCTCCTCGCTTCCGGCCGACCTCCCCCCCCTCTTCGCTTTCGGGCCACCTCCTGCCCCCGCCTCCCGCTCCGCACCCCCCCTTCCCAGCCCCCCTCCTTCCGCTGCCGAGCCCTAGGGAGAGGCGGGAGCGGGCGGACGGCCGGAGCGAGAGAGGGGGGGGGGATGGCCTGAAGCGAGCAGGGGGGGTGGGGGGGGGAGCTGCGGCCGGAGCTAGCAGAGGGGGGGGGGCGAAGCTAGCACGGGGGAGGGGGGTTAGGGGTAGGGGCATTTTTGTCCAAAATAATATTCGGGTATCAAGTTGTTACAAAAAAAAGTTTAGGGTATCAACTTGAAAAAGTGTGATAGTTGAGGGTAGCAATTAGCAATTAAGCCTAGAAATAATAAAAATTTATCGTCTGGTCGATTCTTTTAGCTACACAATATAAATTGCTAGTGTTGGTTCTGTCCTATTCAAGCAAGACAATTCGGTTCTGTATCAACTTTTGGAATAATTGCATGACAATTCAGGTTCTGTATCAACTTTTGGGTATTTTAACAACAGACTGGTTCTGTCTTATTCAAGCAGAAAATTGATTATGTATCAATTTAGGTTCTGTTCCAATTTATTTCTTAATCAATATTTTTTTTAAATAATTGCTACTGTTCAACAATATATTGTCCTATTATTAAATATTTGTCGCATTAGAAATTGTTGAATATACATTTCTTAATCATATACATTTGTCCTCATTTAATTAGCGTACTGTTCAACAAACTTTAGTTAGTTTTTGCTAATAGAAATTGGTGAATATTTGTCACATTAAATAACAATTGTCTTTTTGGTTAAATCCACACATTAGACAATATTATTGTGTTAATACATTTTGTCAATACTAGTACCCTTACTCAATATTTAAATTTAGGCTAAAACAAATAGTCTATTGATATTAGTAAAATTTCTTTAATTTTAAAGTTCTAAAGTAAAGATTTGTTTGGGAACAAGCCGAAATGGCTCTTCTGTCAACAAGGCAAAAATTCGTCTAAGCGACCGGTACTTAAATATTCCTAGTGAATCACCGCTTGCTGGGATCCTACCCCTACAGCTAATTAACCCAACCTTTTAAAACTTGAAAAACTAAATTTTTTAAAGGTCTATTACTAAAATCATTTGAATTGTTAATTTTTTAGCTTAAGCCAACTTATTGAGTAAATATAAATTTTTAAAGACTTTAAAAAAACATGTCTGCCAAGGAAGAGACCTACTCTGCAAAGCCCGCTAAGTTAAATGGCACGTACTTCAAGATGTGGCAGAGCCAGATGAAATTTTGGCTTATCACTTTAGTCCTGATTTCTGCCATTAATGGATCCACACCTATCACAAATGATTCTGATGAGACTAAGTCTGACGTAGGGGTATCCAAGTCCTCTTCATCCACAAAACCTAAGATCCCTAAGGAAATATACTACCACTGCTTCCACAGAATCTTAACCGCTATGTCTGAGTCACTATATGACATATTCTTTGAATATAAACGCGCTAAAGAACTTTGGGATGCTTTGGAAGATGAATATGGTTGTGATGATGCTGGAATTGATAGATTTAATTCCTCCACATTCAACCGATATGTCATGGTAGATCACTACCAAAATAAGTCATATTGGCGACGAATTTAGCGACTCCGAGTAATAACATCGCTACTTTTTATGTATTTAGCGACGTCTATAAAGACGTCGTTGAACGTCACTACTAGCAACCTAGAGCGACGAGTAGCGACAAGCATTATTGTTTGGAAAGCAGATATCGTGGTCTCGTCGCAAAATGTCGTTTTGTTTCATTTAGCGACGTTTTTCGACTCATACTTCTATACGTCGCCGTATCTTTAGTTTACAGCCACGTTTAGCGACATCCTTTTTTAGACGTCGCTAAAAAGTTTCATATAGGGTTCAAGTGTCGATCGACTTTTTATTTTTTCACCCTAAATTTTCCTTCCCGCTCTCTCGTCCCCAAATTTCCCTTCCCCTTTAGTCCCTCCGGCGTTCCCCTCCCTCCGGCAACCCCCTCCCCGAGGCGACCCCCTTCCCCGCGGCGACCCCCGTTCCTCCGGCGTCCCCCCTCCACCGTCGATTTCCCTCGTCGACGCCGACCCGACCAGTCCCCTCCACCACTACTCCATCCCCGGCGACCCCGACCCGACTTCGACCAAGGCAGGTAAATCCTAACCCTATCTCCCTCCTCCTGACATGCTGACACAGACACGATACGACACACACGACACGCACACACACAGACATGACACACACGACACGCACACACACAAACACGACACATACGCACACACATATGCACACACATACTCACACACATACGCACACACGTTAACATGACACACACGACATGCACACACACAGATACGACATAGGGCAGTGAGCATGTTGGCAAGTGCTACATTGGCATATGCCATGTGGCATTGCTGCAGCAGTAGCAACTTGCCTTGGCAAGGCTTGCATTGGCTCGGGCTACAAGCCAAGTGGGCAGGGGTTAGATAAGTCAGGAGCTTTAGGAGATAGGGGGAATCCCATTTTGGAGCTCAAGTACAGGCAAATGCCTGAGTGTAGTGTGTATGTGTCGAGTGTGAGTGTGAGCAGTGGTATCAGTTGGTATCAGTATAGTATCTTAGGGAGATAAGAGTGCCTATTTGAGTTAGTGTTGGTACTAGTGAGTGAATGTAATTTAGGATCAATTAGGATATTTAGAAGTGAATGCGAGTATCCTATCTAAGAGTGTTAGTGTATGTGATTATCAGTTAGTGTTAGGATATGGTATACTGCTTGCTTTATATATAAAGCCACAAGACATTTATAAGATCGGATCTCGGGAGATCGATTGAGGATTTTAAGGGATCACGATCCCTTTGTGCAGAATCAATAGAGCAGTCACATTGCAACACTGCCCCTTGAGTACGTGTTCACAATTCAATATACAAATTGTATCAGTTTTTAGAAATGATCAGCATTAGTTTTCAGAAAATATATTAATGCAAGTTTATGGTAATGTATAGATGTGGTTAGACTTCAGCAAAAATCTTGACTTGAAAAATCTAGTGGAAAAATCACAATCGAAGGAAAAAAGTGAGTAAATGTTGATAAGTCTTAAAGACATGGAAATTTCTAGAGATATGACTAGCACAATGTGAGTTTTATGTTAAAACTTTCTTAGGATATGAAAAACCTAGAGGGAAATGTTCCTAAGTTAGAAAAAGAGAGTACGTTAAGGTCAAGTAAGTATACTTATGTATGCAATCATAATGTCGACATTTATCCCAAACTATGAGCCTTGCAATTTAGAGAATCTTCTCAATCTGGTACCATAAATGATCTTTTAGAAAGTTGTAATGCCCGTATTTCGGAATACGTATTTTAATTAGGCCTATATCTATTTCGGACCTGTATTTTTATTTTCTCAGATTTTGGCCTGTAATTGTAATTTGGCTCGACTTGCGAATTTTGGTTTTCTCGTAAATTGGGTTTTTTTGGACCTGGCATGGTTTTATTCTTGTGGAGAAGGGTTTGGTTTGGTTTGCATTGGACTACCTTAGTTAACTTCCACCCTCAAACACAACACACCATCCCTTATTAAAACCCCACCTAACTTTCTCTCTCCTAATTACTTTTCTATTAATTTTCTCTATCTTCTTCTTCCTTCCTCCACACAACACCTAACCTCCCTAGGCAAGTGCACCTTGCCACAAAATAGGAACCCTATTTTATTTGTCCATTAGTTAGATCAGTCCATAGTGAACCATATTACAACTTGGCATTTTGTGATTTGGAGTTTCTATTTTTCTAGATCTAAGTTTTAACCATTTTCGGATTTTCTTGGTTTTGATCTATTAAACTTAGATTTTTGCTTGTTTTGAGGCTTTCATGTGGAAGAGAATTTAATTTTACACAAGATAGAACTTTGAAAATCTAAATTTCGTTTTGATTTGGCCAAGTTATGAAGTTTGGAATTTTGGTGTTCTTGGGTTTTCTCTCTCGGCCTGCTGGAGAAGAAGACTTCGGCCATCGCTCTTTAGCGCTGGGCTGAAACGCTCCAACCCTTCCTCGGCCAGTGCTCTTTAGCGCTGGGCTGACCCGCGCTCGGCGCCCTTTGGCGAACCGTGCTCACTCCCTAGCGCAATCTGGCTCTAGCGCAACCCGACCCCAGCGCAGCTCGACCCTAGTGTAATCTGACCCTAGCGCAATCTGACCCTAGCGCAACCCGATCTCAGCGCAGTTCACTCCCCCAGCGCAGTTCACTCCCCCAGCGCAGTTCATTCCCCCTGTGCAGTTCATTCCCCTAGTGCAATCAGACCCTAGCGCAACCCGACCCCCAGGAACCCCAGCACAACCTATTTGCCCATGGTGGTTTTGTTTTATTTCCTTGGACTTGGCTTCTCTTTTGTGGATTGGAGTTCTGAGATCTTGTTCCACACAACACGACTGTCTTGGCCCAACACGACCTGGCACAGTTTTCGGTGTTTTGTTTATGACTAGTACAGTTTTCGTGATTTATGTGATTTATGATCCTAGTACTTTCTGATCTTCTTAGTAGTGACCCGATGGGGTGCGCTCTTAACTTGTAACCTGTGATTCATAATTAATCTTTGTACTGGATAACTTGATAGTGGCCCGTGGCAGCGCACTCCTGACTTGTAACTTGACTTGACTTGATGCTGTTGCGATGGCTAACTTGACTCATATAATCAACTCTGACTCCGTGGGTGTTCATTCTTGCTGCTTCGTGCAATCCACTTGTCTTGTCTTGTCTTGCATCATGTCTAGGACGTGACTCCCTGGTTACCACGGTCAGGGATTCGTACTGAATATGGATTAGGCTAATTACTAGATCAAACTATAGTTCATGGAGACTTCCCAGTCACAGGCGATCTCGTTATCTGGGCGCTTTAAATGGACTTGTAGCCTGCCGACGTGTATGACACATTTCCAGCACACTGTCATGTGTTGCACCCTCTAAGTCACCTAAGGGTACATTGTCTCCTGGGTGATGTGCCCAACCATACTCTCAACCCGCGGAAGGATAACTGGATAGTCTGCAGGGCTTGGGACTGGAAAATTCTCATCTGCATCTTGTTAGTAATTAGGCATATGATAACCCTAGTTAGTTAAAGTAGTAAGCCGTAATATTTGCTTGGCCGCTTGTGAATGGATGGTGTCCAGCCTTGTCTAAGTCTCGTCTGTTTGCCATTGATTGTAAAAGAACAGAACAATTATCGGAGGACTGAACTTAGACTCACAATACAAACTCGCTCGTACAAAGAAAGCCTAGGGACGATAACCTAGGTACAGCAGACTAAGTACGATTGTTTATTTTTGATTCTAGGGGGTGACGATAGAGGCTCGGGAAAGCGACGTCCGCTCTGCCTTACTCCTTGGACGATCAGTATGCAGTCTTGGCTCGGGGAAGATCTGCTCGACGTTGATGAAGAAACGCTCTTCTTACTCTCCTCGGATTGCTCTCCTGGCTTCTCTCTCTCTCTGTGATTATCAAGAAGGAAGGGGGAGCTCTCTCTGTGTAGATCTCTCTCTTCCTATTTCTTTTGGTGTCGACCTCTCTCTCTCTTCTTCTTTTCTTTTTTTTTTCAAGGGAATGATGCTGGCTATTTATAAGAGTGGGGGGGGGTGATCATTAGGGTTTGCTAATGATTATCTGTTTGGAATGTCGGCGCTCCTTCATTCTATCTGAACCCTTGATCCTGATTACAGTGAATCTCGGCCATTAACGCGGATAGCATCGTATCTCATGAGCAGTTAATGCTAGCTGTTTTAAATCCTCGTGATTGATTATGCCAATGTCTGATTGCTCGCCACGTGTCCCATTAGCTTGATGATAAATGATATGCCCTGATCTCAGTAATTATGACGATGATGTCAAATATATTTGTTGAGATTCGATTAAATCTCTTATTGATCCCATGCCACGTGTCTTAATTGTGAGTCCTGTCAGAGCCGCATAGGATTGACTATCCTCGAACCGCAGAGAGATACTCTTCCTGAGCCGCATGAGACAATGCCTCATCGAGCCGCAAGGGACGAACCTTCCGTGAGCCGCATATGCATAGTCTTTGCGAGCCGCATGAGCTAGCATTGTATTGAGTCGCAGGGATTGAGCTCTTGGTGGGCCGCATATGGCTGATTTCTGCTAACCATATAGAGTGACTTCTTCGTGAGCCGCATGGAGCTGTTTTCCATTTAAGCCGCATGAGAGTTGCCACGTGGCAACCTAGGATTTCTGACGGTTCGGGTCAGAGATCTTCTTCCTTTCCCGAAAAGTCTGTCATTATGGCAGAGCCATTATGACACTTTATGTCAGAGCAGTCACAGTCGCCAAGTCGTGTCAGAGCATTAAATGAGGCCACCCCCAAACGACCAGCTGTAGGGAAGGATCACACATGGCATCCATCGAGCCGCATATGCTTTGCTGAACCGCATACGCTCCCGAGCCGCATGCGATTGAGAGTCTTCTTTGAACCGCATAGGGCCGCTCCTGTGTGAGCCGCATAAGCTTCTTACTCCGAGCCGCATGGATCATTATTCTAATATTTTTCATGCTTCTACAGGACCCCCTTCAAAGTTTTCAATTTGTAAAAATTGGAATACTTTGAACAAGAAGCATGGCCCCGTTCATGCAGCATAGGATTTTTCTGTCTGCCTGAGCTTCCTAGCCGCATAAGTGCCTTAGCCGCATAAATTCATCTGGCCGCGTAAACTGGTTGCCACGTGTCCTGAACACGTGTGCAAATCTTCATTAAGTGCCTTTGATTTGATTTAACGCCGCCTTTTGGGGGAGGATCCCAAGAGTCGGTTTTGTCTTGACCGAAGCATTTTTGCCTTTATTCTTTGGGGGCGGCACGTAATCCGAGGCATACTCCGAGATGTCTGTTTGTTTCGTGCGTCTCTTTTGCCTATAAATAGGAGTCTTTAAGCCTCTTGGGGCTTTTTTTTACCTCCTTTCTTTGCTCTGATTCTCTATTTGCCGTCTTTGCTCTTCGTCTTCTTCCTGTAGCAACCGACAATGGCTCCCAAGAAAGCTGCAGCATCGAAGGCCGCTAAGGGTAAGGCAGTTGCTTCTACAGCGACTGCTGCGGCAAACGTAGTCGCCCCTCCGCCGGTCATTGCGCACTCCATCCATCCCGATGTCCATCCGTCTATCGCTGGTAAGAGGTCGTCTGAAAACCCTAACTGTCGCCATGGCTCTGCTGCATACTTTATGCACAAGCCACGTATACGGGGCTTTATTGATGGGACTGCCTGAGCCCTTCGTCTTATGCGGCCGCATGAACTTGTTATACTCGATCTGCGTTTGCATACGTGTTTTTGATTTGGGCCGCATAAGCGTTGCTCACCTTTTTTGAACCGCAGAAATTCGTCTGCTCACGTCAGCTCGCATGAATCTGACTCTGTAGGCGTGCTTAACTTGAACCGCATGGGTCTATCAGTTCGTCTGGGCTTGAGTTGTATGAGCTCGGCTAACTCGGAGCCGCATGAGGTTATGATGCACTGAACCGCATATACGTATCAAATGCTGAGCCGCATGAAGCTGTAACGAGCCGAGCCGCATAGGCTCAGATGACCTTTCCAATGCTTCTGTATTTTTTTTGACTATCTTCTAACCTCATTTCTTTCATATTTTTCCAGTGAGCTTGCCCGTAAATCCCGCTGGGGAGCTTATAGTGGGTTCGAATCAATTCGCCCTAGGCGTGCGTCTTGACGACTTAATTAGGCATGTATCGAATCAATTCCCTACTGATGAGCCTTCGGAGAGGTTGAAGGCTATAGAGAGTCAAACCCTTCATTACCTCCGTTCCATGATGAATACTGGGAAGCTGGATGGAAAATACCTGAAGCCTTTGTTCCTTTTTGGGGATGCTTTAACCATCAAGAATCCTCAGGTCTTAGAGATTTCTGAGAACTGGGATTTTTCTTTGGATGGGGTGGCAATCCATATTCCTCTCATGGAACGTCATTATCCTTTATCATGGTTCAATATGGTGTTGCTAGACCGGAAGATGGTGTGTAACCTAACTCCCACTCAATCAGGGATGTTGATGGGCAACATCCATTATAATCCGAATATGAAGTCAGCGTATGCAGGTAAGGATTTCGTCCTCCGGTATATGATGGGTCTGGCCCCGGGCTCTTTTATGAATGTATATGGTCCCAATTTCACACTTACTCAGGCTGATACTTTCCTGAATCGGCTTGTTCGCAAGAAGTCTTATCCTGTTGGTAGGCTGGCATTGCCGAACTGGATAAACCCCACCTCTACGTGGGCCCAGTTGACTGCTTGGGTTCTACAGACTTATGGAGCATTCTTGAGGGAGGTGGGGCTTTACCATGCCATTCGGGGCACTTGTCACGGGCTTCCCATTAATAAACCACTGTTCGTAGCGCTCTTGGAGATGTACAGCCAGCGAACGGGGACATTCTTTACACCAGTAGGGGAACTGGGGCTTGCTCTTCACGAGATGTATACTGTCTCTAAACTTCCATGGGGGAATGAGCCTTTCGAGGTGTATACACCGTCGAATGAGGAGTTCGAGGTCTTGGACAGGCAACTCCCGGGCTTTGTTGCGGTGTATCGGGAGTTGTTGTGCCACCATAGTGCTTGTCATCAAATGGCCAAAAAAAACGACGGATAGCTCTGAGGGGACCGCTCCCCATACCACATCCTGGATTAATTACCTCTTTAGGGTTGATCCTTCTGGTGAAGTTACTCCCCGAGCCCCTCGATCGCATGCAGAGGTAAGGGATCTGATGTCCAATGTCAAAAAGTCGCGATCCAAGAGTGATATATTCGGGAGTCAAGCTGACTCTCTTAGTTATTTTCACTACGGGACCATACAACTGTCGGAGAAGGCGCTTCTGGCTGGATTTTTGATGATATGGCTACGGAACTGCGTAGTCTCAGGCGGAGCGGGCTCTATCGAGAGGATTGGTCGTCATTTCATCCTCCCTGCCGTTAAGCTAGTATTCGGAGTTAGGCTGGCCCTCCTTCCTGCTATGGTATACAGCATACATCATGGTCTGCAGACATTCTCGTCCAAGGTTATTGCTCGCAGGAAGACTTTGGATTTTGAGCGCGTAGAACTGCCCTTTCACTACCTAATGGGGTGGTTGGCGATGCACTATAAGTCTTTGCTAGGACCTGGGGTAGCGGAAGATGCTACGGCCGAGGACGCTTTCCTCTTCAAATGCCATCACCGGTCTTAGGAATACAACACTATGCCAGCTTGTCGGAGGGCGTTGGCGAGAGTGGATGGGTGTGATCTCTTTGTGTATGTTCCTCCTTTTTCTGATGAGGAAGTGAGGAAGGTACACCTTGATGGTACTGGACCTTCTTATTTTCTGTCTCCGGATATGCTTGCTTGGTTGCGCAATATTCGCCCCGCGCATCTGGTTTATCGCAACCGGGATAATGTGTACTTGGAGCCTTACATACCCAGTAGGTTTTCCTGTTAATTTGGTTATAGCCATCTGTTCCTTGATTGTCCCAACCCTTGTTTGGGTTTTGAAGGTAGCGTTCTTGACGGCGTCCGAGCGTGGAATTATTACGACGCTTATCATACTCGGGTCAGCTTCTCGGTTCCCGATGCCAAGGCACCGAAGGATATTTTGTATGTGGCCGCTTTGTATCACGTTATGGCGAACAAGCCTCCTGTTAACTTCGATCCGAGTACCAGCTTCATCGTAGGTACTGGTTTAGAGGAGAAGCCTAAGGGGGCTAAGGCTAGAAAGCAACTGGCGCTCCAGATTCCTCTCCCTGAATCAGAACCTTCCGAGTCGGCTGAGGAGGAGGATGATAGCGAAGACTTCCTTTCTGGTGGGGATGAAGAAGTGGCGGATCAACCGCTTCCCCCACTTGATGAACCGACGGAAGATCCTCCGCTTACTACACAAGAGGGAGCAGTGAGAGAAGAACACCCTTCAGCTGTATCTGGTCCCTCGCGTAAACGGGTCAGATACGAATCTTCTGACAGTAGAGCGACCTTTTTCGTGAAGAGAGCTGCTGTTAGGTCTCGTGGGACACCTATCACCGAGAAGGGTGAAGGTGCAGACGATGTTCCGGAGGTAAGTCCAAGTCGGAGTTCTATCTTTGTTGTAGCTTTCTTTCCTCTCGGGGATTTGACTCGATCATTTTTCTTTATAGGCGTCTGACGAACTAGGCTCTCCTGAACCATCTGCTGCTTCAGTAGTTGATCCGGCCCTTGCCGCTTTGATTAGCGACATGTGTGCCGCGGTCCTCTCTCCGGGGTGACGAAAGTTTCCTTGGGCCTGTCTCCGAGATTTCTGAACTTCAGCGAGATGACGCCATCCTCGGTGCATCCCCTCCCGAGGATGCAAGGGCGGATGAGTCTTTTATTCCTGACTCGGAGGCTGTTGGTGAAGAGGTTGTGATGGCTGTAGGCGAACCTCAGCCTCTACATTCCTCTACAGGTAAGCTGAGCCACATATTGACCACCGAGGGGGCTTATTTGCTCTATCAGCATATCCTTCAGGTCAAGTCGATTCATGGTTGCCTTGGCCGTGCAGGTCCTGACCCTTTATCTCCTGTCGCTGATGTTCTTGGGGAAGGCCCGGTCTACCGTAATCTGGGGGAAAGGAGCATTTCCTCCCCTTCGTCATCGCATGTTGAGGGACATCCTGCCAGCTCTGGGCAGATGGGGATGGAGTTGGTGCTGGCCCCGGCCTCGTCTTCGGCTGCTTATACGGCTCCGGAGATTGACTTCTCGAACCTGCCGAGCATCCAAATTCTGCGGGCCGCTAAAGAGAAATTGATCGATGTTCAAGCGTCTTTCCGTGCGGAGTTGGTTTCTCTTGTGGCAGGAGCGGCAGATTCCGTCGCGTCTTCTTCCGTGCTACCAGCCACACTCCCATTGACACCGGTTTCCTCGGAGGCTCTGAACGAGGTGACGCAGGATGTGGTTGACAGTTTCTATCGCCACTTAGGGAGGGGTGTAAACGCTGCCGTGGAACGGGGGATCCCTTTTTCTCTGTCTCTGCGGGGCACTCGGGGTCAAATTGACACTCTGAAGGGTCTTCCTGGCGGGGTAGGGTTAGCCGCGTTCCTGGAGCCTAAGCTGACAGAGGCTGACCAGCTTGTGACCCAACTGCTGGCAGTACGGCAGGCTGGTTTACCTGCTGCGATCGAACGAGAGCGGGGCTTCCTGGTTGCTGCTCGGGACAGGATCAAGCTCGCTCGAGAAACTGTCGGGCCGGCTGTGCAGGGGGATCTTGACAAGTTCTCCGTCTCCTATGACCGACTGGGTCGTCGGAGTCAGGCTTGTAGGGCCCGGGAAGAATCTGCCTCTCGTGGAATAGCTGACACGAAGGAGCGGATTCTCGCACTCCAGAAGGAGTTGGCCTTCTTAGAGTCAGAGCGGGAGGCTGCTCATGCAGAACAGGAGTCGATTGCTCGGGAGGCCGAGAGGGTTTCCCGATCTTCTGTCAACCTGGAGCGGGCCTTCAAGAAGTTTGAGGACAACTGGCAAGCCCATGCTCATCTGGAGGATGCGGCGGTGCTGAACCAGGAGGCGGAGCGTCGAGCCAAACAGAGGCTTGAGCGGTCGGTTGCCTTGTTAAAGGACCGTCTCATGGTGTTATGTGCTCCAGAGCAGTGATCCTTCCTCTGTCTTCTTTTTTTTTTTGTAAGGGATGTGATCCCCGCTGATGTAGCCCTTTGATTTTTGAATAAATGAGCATGTTTCAACTCATCTTTTCTTTCTTGTACTTGCGGTGTTTATGGAACCAGATTTACTGGAGGATTATTTGTGGACCTGTTACCCTAGGCGTACCTTGGTTTTAGGTACGGATAACAAGTTTGATTAGGATGTCCGGGACAGCCACGGCAAAATGGTCTTGGATGTTCTCGGTACTGAGGAAAGGAATGTCGTAGAGCAGCTGGGCTCCCGGGGCATGGTAAGATGGTGGATTTATGCTAAGAAGCTTAGCAAGGGATATTTGTGGGCCTATTATCCTTGGCGTACCCTGGTTCAGGATACGGATAATGGGATGAAAGGAAACCAATCACATTTGCTCAGAGGTTATGATGACATGGCAAACATGAAGGTTTTATCGTGAAATCTTCCTGCTCAGCGGTAATGAGAACATGGCAGGAGAGACTTTACGGAAGCTATTTGTGGTCAACAGAGGACATTTGTGGTCAACAGAGGACATTTGTGGTCAACAGAGGACATTTGTGGTCAACAAGGGACATTTGTGGACCTATTATCCTTGTCGTACTCCGGTTGTGGGTACAGATAATAGGTTAAAAGGGGATCGACATACTTGCTCAGAGGTAATGTGGACATGGCAAATATGACGATTTCTTCGACGGAGCCTTCCCACTCAGAGGTAGTGAGGACATGGCAGGAGTGGGCTCAATGAAGATTGGGTACATAGAACGACTCAGAGGTAGGAGAACGTGGAAGTTCTATGCGAGGGGGCGGTTTATTTTTGGTGGAAGTGAAGACGACTCAGAGGTAATGAGGACATGGTCGTTTCGGAAATTGGTGGATCGACTACCCTTTTTGTGCACTGGGAGTGCGGGTAGTGAATCCTGAGGGAGGATCTCTGCCAGGAAGAAAGTTCAGAGGTATAATCATACTTGACTTACTATCTGAAAGAGTGACCGAAATGTAAGTTCAGAGGCACCAGCTGGTACATAACTTGGTAATTTGGACTATTGAGGGAGTGAGAGTACAGCGACACCAGCGGGTGCATGACTCGATAATCTGAAATAGGGTAGATGAGAGTTCAGTGGTACTAAAGGGGTACATGACTCGATAATCTGAAGAATGATGGATGGGAGTTCAGTGGTACTAAAGGAGTACATGACTCGATAATCTGGAGAATGATGTTCAAACATAGTATTTCTTCAGGAACTTGCCGTTGACGGGCAACATGAGCAAATCTCCGTTCGACTTAGCGAGGCGGTAGGCGCCGTTGGAGAACACGGTCTCGATGACAAATGGACCTTCCCATTTTGGCTGGAACTTACCGGTGGTCTTGTGAGTCATGACCATCGGTCTCCGGACTGCCAGAACAAGATCACCCACTTGGAATGTTCTGATTTTAACTTTTTTGTTGAAGGCTCCTGAGATGCGTGCTTGGTATAGCTCGATCCTTTGCTGAGCTAGGAGGCGCTTTTCATCTAAAGCCTCCAACTCTTGTAGTCGTCGTCGGTAGTTATCATCCATCGTCAATTGATAAGTGAGGGCGACGCGGAGTGAGGGGATCTGAGTCTCCAAAGGGAGGACTGCCTCGCTCCCGTACACCAGAGAGAATGGTGTATTCCCGGTGGCTGTTCGAACCGTGGTGCGATAAGCCCATAAGCACTCGCCGAGCTTCTCGTTCCAGTCGCGTTTGTTGGAGGAGACGAACTTCTTGAGGAGTTTGATGATTGTTTTGTTGAATGCCTCTGCCAACCCGTTTGCTGCCGGGTTGTATGGTGTCGAAGTGACATTCTGAATGCGGTGCTTATCGCAGAATCGGTAGAATGCATGGCGTATAAACTGTGGACCATTATCATGGATGATTCTTCGTGGTAGTCCGAAGCGGTAGATAACGTGATGCTTAAGGAAGCTGATCACGTTTGAAGTTTTAACTTCTGCGAGTAGGACAACCTCCGCCCATTTGAAGAAATAATCAGTGATCGCAAGTATGAAGCGGTGTCCTCGGGAGGAAGGTGGGGTGATTGGACCAATGATATCCATTCCCCATGCTTCGAATGGCCAGGATGCCCCCGTTGGATGCAGAAACTCGGATGGTTGATGAATGAAATCCGCGTGGACTTGGTAGGCCTTGCATTTTCTGGCATAATCTATCGCATCTGCCACCATTGTGGGCCAGTAGTAGCCCATCCGGCGAAGGCGGTCCTGTAGCTTAGGGCCGGGTTGATGGGTCCCACAGACACCGTCGTGAGCTTCTCGTACAGCTTCTGTAGCTTCCGCGTTCGACAAACACCGGAGCAATAATCCGTCGTAGGAGCGGTGGTACAACATTTTCGTCTCTGTATCGTAGAAGAATCTGAGAGAGCGCCGTCTGATAGAGGTAGCTTCCTTTGGATTCTCTGGGAGGATGTCGTATACGACGAAGTCGATGAACGGCTGTCTCCAGTCCGGTGTGTCGTCGACCGTCTGGGCGGAATAACTTGCCATGGCTTGAACGTTGTTCTTGGGACAGACCAGTTCGTGGCCTATTACGTCAACCGAATGATGAGCTTGGTTCGACACTGCTAAGGAAGCGGCAAGGCCTGCTAGGGCATCGGCTTCGATATTTTGGAGTCTGGGGACGTGTTCGATGAAGAATCCCTCGAATGATGAGATAATATTGATCGCAATTTGATGGTAGGGGATCATATCTTCATGGCGAACCTCGTACGAGCCCCTGATCTGATTGACGATTAGTTGGGAGTCGCCGTATGCTTCAAGGTATTCTACCCCCAGCTCTTTTGCAAGTTGGAGGCCAATGACCAGAGCGTTATATTCGGCCACATTGTTGGAGCAGGGTTCCGTGAGGGAGTAGGCGCGATTGATCACCAGTCCAGTAGGAGAAATTAATACCACTCCGACCCCGACGACGATGTTTCCCTTGGGTCCGGTCCTTGAGGCGCCATCGAAGAACATTCGCCATATGTTATCGTGGATGGCTGTATTCGAATCGGCGACCTCGTCTGGGATCTCTTCATAGATTCTGGATGACTCCGATCCTGGGTAGGCTGCCAAAAAGTCTGCTAGGGCTTGACCCTTAACAGCCTTTTGCGGGACGAAAATCATATGATAGGGGAACAGCAATATTGCCCATATGGCGAGGCGAAAGCTGAGGGCCCCTGGTTTAGTCATGAAGACTCTGAGGGGGTTGACTCGCGAGATCACATGTATGGTTTGTCCTGTGACATAGTGCCGCATCTTTTTAATAGCGAATACCAGGGCGAGACACTCCTTCTCTACGGCGGTGTATCGATGTTCTGGCCCGATCATCATTCAGCTGAGATAATATATGGCCTGCTCGTGGCCTGCATCGTTATTTTGTGCTAGCAGGGCACCAAGGGAGTGTTCCATCGCTCGTACGTAGAGCAGGAATGGTTTTCCGGGGACCGGAGCCACCAGGACTGGGGGATTCGACAAATATTCTTTGATGTCGTCGAAAGCACACTGGCATTCCTCGTCCCATACGAATGAGACTCCCTTCTTCATGAGGTGTGTGAACGGTCGGCATCGCCCGGAGAGGTTGGAAATGAACCTCCTTATGTAAGCTAGCCTCCCTTGGAGGCCTCTGAGTTCGCGAAGATTTTTCGGGGAACCCATCTCCATGATTGCCTTCGTCTTCTTAGGGTCTACATGGATGCCCCGTGCCGTGATGATGAAGCCTAAGAATTTCCCGCTGTAGACGCCCAAGAATGATTTTGTAGGGTTCATCTTCAGGTTGTGGGCTCTCATCAGGTCGAATACCGTTCTCAGGTCTTGCAGATGATCTTTCTTATGGCGACTCTTGACGGCGATGTCGTCGACATAGCATTCTACTGTTTTGCATAAATGTTCTCGAAAAATGATACTCATGGCCCGCTGATATGTAGCGCCAGCATTCTTTAGACCGAATGGCATGACTGTGTAGCAGTATGTACCAATCGGCGTTCGGAATGATGTGTGCTTTTCGTCGTCGGGAGACATCTTGATTTGATTGTACCCCGAGAATCCATCCATGAATGACATACGTTCAAAGTCGCATGTGTTGTCGATCATGATGTCTGTGATGGGGAGGGAAAACTCGTCTTTCGGACATGCCTCATTCAGATTACGGAAGTCGATGCAGATTCGGATCTTCCTATTTTTTTTAAGGACCGGCACTATGTTGGCGACCCAGTCAGGATGTTGCTCTTCACGAATGAAGCCGTTGGTTATTAGCTTGTTGACTTCGGCTTCAATTACGTCCATGATCCCTGGGCGGAAGCGTCGTTGTTGCTGTTTGACTGGCTTTGCATCTGGCCGTATGTTGAGTTTGTGAAGAGCGATATCGGGGTCTAGCCCCGGCATGTCCTCGTAACTCCACACGAACACGTCGATATATTCTCTGACGAGTTTCAGCAGCGATTCTCGTTCTTCGTTTGTCAGGCTTTTACTGATAAAGATCGGTTTTGGAGAAGATTCGCTGCCGAGATCCACTTGTATGACCTCATCTTCAGTAGGAGGTTCTCTCAGTTCGAACCGTTTTTCCCATTGCGCGTCTAATTGCTGGGCCAATGGTTCTAGCTCAAGGATTTCGGGGATGTCTTCGTCTTCCTCGTAAGCGTCAGCGAACGTCATGTTGACTGACATGATTTGTCTGAACACATCTCCGATGCTGGTATCTGAGTCGGAAGTCGGTGATCCGGTTGAATGTGACTGCCAGTCGCATTCTTCATCTGAGCTTTCAGGGGTCGTAGTAGGCGTTACATACCCTAAACTGCATCGGGTTTTGTTATAGTAGTTCCGTGGTTTGCCCGTCGGGGCTGGCGTCTTCAAAGGTAATCGTCGTCCAGTGCCGTAGTTCAGTCCTGGCGTTGTCTCTAGATCATACCCCTGTTTCTGGATGAGATATTTTGATTGAGGGCTATAGAGATACAGAGGCAATCTTCCGGCATCTGACCCGAAGTCGACTTCTTCTATAGCGGGGGGATGTGGGTTGTTCGTCCGGCCGAAGATGATCGGGTGGTCCCGTCCTTCGACTATTCGGTAAGTGTCTTCTACTGGAGTAAGTCGGATGGCGGTGTACACGTTTGTCACCTGTGTATGTAGGTGAGTGCCTATACCGTGTTCCATAGCGTACATTGTACATAGCTTATTGAGCTCGGTGTAGTTCAAAGATAACCCTTTATTGATGAAGTAAGGTATCTTTTCTAGAGGGATTACATCATCTGCGGAGGGGGGTATCGGAGTGGGCAGCCACATACTTGGCCAATTCTGGTTCTTCTTCGGCCACCCCCTGTATAAATGAAGACTGGGAGGACGACCTAGTCAGCTTGATCTTCAGAGGCTCAACTGGCAGAGCAGATCGTGGAGTTGTTGGTAAACTAGCAACCCCCAGTTTGGTACTTGATGTGAGGCGAGGGGTGGCTGGTTCGCTAGAAGTGTCAGACCTCGCATCGGGGTGAAGAACCTTCTTGGGAAGGCGTATTGTGAGCGGTCTGTCGGAAGGATTGGGCTCCTCCGTTTGGAGCTGACCGACTCTCGGTAGTCTGATGGTAAGTGGCCCTATTATGGGTCTCGGCGCTTGGCCGGACCTTGGCAGCCGGATTCTCATTTGTTCTTCTTGTGCGGAGAGACTGATTGCATCTTTACGCAGAGTGGCCGTAAGGGGTGCGGAATTGCCCGATTTGTGAGCCTGAAGGTGGATCGTTAGAGGTTCTTCTGATCCTGTAGCCGTCTTGTTGTGAGCTTGCACATCTTCTTCGACCAGATGCTTCTTTGATTTTTCGTACAGACAGGAGTCTGAGTAATAAGATTCGACCCCCTTGAAGGGATCGATATCGGCAAACTCTGTCCTCACGAAGCCGTGCTTATCGACATATTTGAAGCACTGGTGTAGCATGGAAGGCACGATCATGTAATCGTGTATCCAAGGCCGCCCCAGAAGGATATTGTAAGAAGTGTCGGCATCTATGACATAACAGGTGACCTCTGATTGGAGATCACCGATCTGACACTTCAAACGGATCTTCCCTATTGGGTAGCTCCTGCCCGAATTGAAACCGCTAATGGCGGTGCTTGTAGGTGTCAGGCGATGCATCGGAATGCGAAGATGATGTAGCAGACCCTTCGGAATGATGCTTATAGAGGACCCAGGATCAATGTGCATTCGGTCCACCTTTACGTCGCCGATGTATCCAGTGTAATATAGCGGGCGATCATGCAGGTTAGTTTTGATGAGCATATCTTGCGGAGAGAAGACGATATTGGGCATTGCTCTCGTACACGCACTATCTTGGAGCTCTGCGGGTTGGTTATCTCCCGTGAGGTTGACCTGAGCCAAGTATGCGTCGACATTTTGGAGCGCCTCACTTAAAGCCGTACGGACATCCTTTGAGAGCCTGAGGAGTTCATATAAGGACAATTTGGCCGGGGTGTTAGCTAATTGTGCTAAGATGTCGAAGTTGTAGGCCTCTCCAGCCCCTGAGGTGTCTCTTTCCGGAGGGACTTGTCGAAGCGAGTCTCCTTCGGCCTAGGCTTGTCGGTCGTCGAAGGCTGAGCCGGTCCCGGAGCATCATTGGTAGTGGGCGGATGATCATCAGTCGCGCTTTCGATCACCGGTTGGGCTTGTGTTCCGGATCGAGTAGTGACGGCCGAGACTTCCTCTTCTTCCGCCGAGGCAGTACGGCAGGATCTGACTTTTTCACTTTTCCTTTTAGAAGGTGGAGAGGGCTAAGTTACCTCGTAGACTAGGTCCGGATGGACCCACATGATTTTCCCTCGTGATGTGGTGAGGGGTACTAGACCAGCGGCTTGATCGCGAGCAGGCGGCATATTAGCAATCTCCATTGTTGCCAGAGGGATGGGTATAACCCCGTCCTGAGTCTCTGTTGGAGGGAAGCTGCCGAATTGTACGGACACCATGTTGGCTGCCACGGTTACCTCTTCGAAATCGATGGCCAGGGCGTTAGAATCGATGAGGTTTTGGATATACCGTTTCAGTTGATAGCAGTCGTATGTAGCATGGTGGACGTAGCGATGGTAATGGCAGAACTTTGGGTTCTCCAAATCAGCCGGCCGAGGCTCCCGTCTTGGTGGAGGAAGCTGAATCCTATCTCCTTGTATAAGCATGTCCAAGATAGGCTTGACGTGACCGTCTTCAAAGGAATAAGTGATTTGAGGCCATTGTTTGTCTGCTGGCTGTAGCTCGGGCTTCTGGGCTGTATCGGTCACCATAGCCTGCTTGCCTTTGTTGTCCCGACTGTTGGAGGGGCTACTCCCATTGTCGTTGCTGGTGTTGGGACGCTTGCTCTTGTTCTCTCCCTCCGAGATATGCAACCCCAGTTGACGAGCCTTCTTCAATCGTTCTTCAGCACTTGTAGCACTGATGATAAAAGCCTTCCAGTCCTTGAACTGACTTTCGCCCATCCAGAGACTAATTGTTGGAAGTAGTCTCTTTTGGCAAATTTTAATCAAAAAAGAGTCCGGGTTGCCAGATGGTAACTTCATTGCGGTTTGACGAAACCGCTCAATGTAATTTCTCGTCAGTTCTTTCTCTCCTTGAACGACGTCCATGAGGGTAGACATCGTAACATCCTGCCCTACCTCATAGAACCTCTCCAAGAACAAGCGTTTGAAGCCAGCGAAGGAGTAGATGCAATTGTCTGGCAGGTTGTGGTACCAATCGAAGGCGACTCCTTCCAATGCCCCAATGAATAATCGCGTGAGGATAGCGTCATCATGGGGCAGATGGTCGGTAGTGACCTCAAAGTAAGTGATGTATCGACTTGCTGAAGTCTTGCCATCATATGGGTTGATATTGAACGGCTTATATCTTGGCGGAAAGGGAACATCCCTCCATTCAGTAGGATATGGTTGCCGTATTCTGAGGTCTTGAGAGTTTTCTCGGGCGTAGAACATTGCTCGGAGCTCCTGAACCTCTCTTCTTACTTCTCGGGCCTTATCTGTCGCGGTAGGGGCCGTTATCTCGGAAGGATTATTGCCCTGGTTTGGCGCCGCTGAATTTGAATCTACGTTGATTGGGGAACCCGCGCTTGTCTGGCCAGGTGTTACTCCCTGCAGAGTAGGAAGTGCCGCTTTGATCTCGTCTACAGATTTGACCAAGGCATGCAATATGGCCTCCAACGTATCGATGCGCTGGCGATCGCTGGAACCGCCTTGATTGCTATCTGTCATGAATACCATCCTCACATGAGGAGTGACGGAGGGAGTGGTGGAGGATGTACCCTCCGAGTCGTATCCATGCGTCGAGAAATCATCTGGATATGTGGGGATGTTCTCTTCAGGTTCGGACTCGGAAGGAACACTACCCCCAGCTTCGGAGCTTGCTTCGCCTAGAGAATCATGGATGTCCTCGGGGACGTCAGCATCTGTTGTATCTGATGGGAGGGTTGTTTCTCGGGGTTCGTCTCCTTGAAACATTGGATTATTGTGGACGTTCGGAGGAGTACTACCCCCAGCTCCTACGACCCCCAGGGTCGGGGACGATGAGCCTCCTGTTGCAGCAGATTTTGTCTTCGAACGGGTGTGTTGGTATACTCCGGTGGAGGGTAACCGTTTAGCCGACAACTTCTTAGCTGTAGTGGCTGATATCTTTGGATTGGAGATGCTTGTCTTCTTTCCTCTCCCCTCGACGGAGACCTTCTTAGCAGAGTTGCAAGAGACAACAGGAGGTGCCTCATCTTCTGAGTTCGGGTGCTGTAGTCTGTGGAAGACGGACGGACGATCTTCCGTCACTGCCGCGTTGTTGCAGCAGCAGTTGACGATGATCTGGGTGCAGTGACGTCCATATGGGGATTCTTTGCACGCCGAGGCCCCTTCTCTTTCCTTGCGTTTGTGGAGGATCGCCTCACGCAGGTCAGAGGAACCACTCTGTCCGTTCGCCGTCGGGGATTGGACTTGAGCGGTTCTGTACAACTTCCCATCAGAGGCCCGTGTGATAATCAGCGGGACGCCCTGATAGTCAGAGGTTGGGGCAGCTGTCTGGGCTTGATGAGCCCGCGCTGCCCTAGACTTCTTCTTTCTAGCACTTGTGGGTGCATAATAGGAAGAGTCCAAGTTGAGCATCACAGAGTCTGGCTTATCATCCAGAGAGTCATCAGGGTTCAGACCGTACGAGAGACGGTCGAAAACTGATCGAGAGGAGCATGGAGCAGATGCTATGCGGCTGGAAGCGGAAACCGTGCGGGCTGTCTGCATGCGGTTGTCTCCTGTCGTCGGACGAATTCTTATGCGGCTAGAGGTCACGACCGTGCAGGCTGGCCGCATGCGGTTGGCATCTGCGATCGCATGGGTTTTCTGCAAACGATTGACTTTACTGGCCGCATGAGTCTCATCCATGCTGTCGGGAACTGTAGTCGCATAAGTTATGCGGCTGACAGAAGTAGCCGCATGAGTTTTCTTCATACGGTTGGCGGATGTAGCCGCATGGGCTTTCTCCTTGCGGTTGGCGGATGTAGCCGCATGGGCTTTCTCCTTACGGCTAATACTCTTCTGCGGTTCGGTCCGCGTAGAGTCCCTCTTTGTCCCTGCGAGTCCAGCATCATAATGTTTTCTTCTGTCGGACTTGGGGACAGCAGAGTTGTCTACGATCTGAAGTGGGACCGCAGGACAATTCTTCTCGCCGTTTTGAGCAACAGAGGGCATCCCATCGAGGGCTTGAGGAGGAGCAAATGACGTCGGTCTCCATTCTTTACGAGCCTTCGTGGTGCGGGTGCGCTTCTGGACCGGGCCAGCGCTGCCTTCAGAGAGCATCTCTTCGAACGCCTGTTGGTCGAAGCGGACGACCATCTTCTTTTGTGTGGAGCCAAGTTTGGCTGTATCTGATTGCGTCACCAACTCCTCAGCCGTGGAGAAGTTAGTCCCCAGCAGAGTCGCCATTGTGTTTGCCATTGATTGTAAAAGAACAGAATAATTATCGGAGGACTGAACTTAGACTCACAATACAAATTCGCTCGTACAAAGAAAGCCTAGGGATGAAAACCTAGGTACAGCAGACTAAGTACGATTGTTTATTTTTGATTCTGGGGGGTGACGATAGAGGCTCGGGAAAGCGACGGCCGCTCTGCCTTACTCCTTGGACGATCAGTATGCAGTCTTGGCTCGGGGAAGATCTGCTCGACGTTGATGAAGAAACGCTCTTCTTACTCTCCTCGGATTGCTCTCCTGGCTTCTCTCTCTCTCTGTGATTATCAAGAAGGAAGGGGGAGCTCCCTCTGTGTAGATCTCTCTCTTCCTATTTCTTTTGGTGCCGACCTCTCTCTCTCTTCTTCTTTTCTTTTTTTTTTCAAGGGAATGATGCTGGCTATTTATAAGAGTGGGGGGGTGATCATTAGGGTTTGCTAATGATTATCTGTTTGAAATGTCGGCGCTCCTTCATTCTATCTGAACCCTTGATCCTGATTACAGTGAATCTCGGCCATTAACGCGGATAGCATCGTATCTCATGAGCAATTAATGCTAGCTGTTTTAAATCCTCGTGATTGATTATGCCAATGTCTGATTGCTCGCCACGTGTCCCATTAGCTTGATGATAAATGATATGCCCTGATCTCAGTAATTATGACGATGATGTCAAATATATTTGTTGAGATTCGGTTAAATCTCTTATTGATCCCATGCCACGTGTCTTAATTGAGAGTCCTGTCAGAGCCGCATAGGATTGACTATCCTCGAACCGCAGAGAGATACTCTTCCTGAGCCGCATGAGACAATGCCTCATCGAGCCGCAGGGGACGAACCTTCCGTGAGCCGCATATGCATAGTCTTTGCGAGCCGCATGAGCTAGCATTGTATTGAGTCGCAGGGATTGAGCTCTTGGTGGGCCACATATGGCTGATTTCTGCTAACCATACAGAGTGACTTCTTCGTGAGCCGCATGGAGCTGTTTTCCATTTAAGCCGCATGAGAGTTGCCACGTGGCAACCTAGGATTTCTGACGGTTCGGGTCAGAGATCTTCTTCCTTTTTCGAAAAGTCTGTCATTATGGCAGAGCCATTATGACACTTTATGTCAGAGCAGTCACAGTCGCCAAGTCATGTCAGAGCATTAAATGAGGCCACCCCCAAACGACCAGCTGTAGGGAAGGATCACACATGGCATCCATCGAGCCGCATATGCCTTGCTGAACCGCATACGCTCCCGAGCCGCATGCGATTGAGAGTCTTCTTTGAACCGCATAGGGCCGCTCCTGTGTGAGCCGCATAAGCTTCTTACTCCGAGCCGCATGGATCATTATTCTAATATTTTCTATGCTTCTACATCGTCTAGTCCCAGTACTTGGTACTCCTGAACATGATTGTTTTACTTATCTTTAACAATAAATGGGTAGAGACAAAGTGCTATTCAGGTGAAGGATTACAACCCCGGTCCTTGTTTGGTTTAAGGGTTGTAACCTGGCTCCCGGAATGGCTCCACGTCCCTAGTCGTTTATTGTCCTGTTGTACTCTTCACTACTTATACTTTCTTCTATTTCCTTATGATCTGATATGCTGGCTTTCGTTCTTATTTCATGGCCTTCTTTGTGGCACTTGTTCTTTCTGGGGTTTGACCCAGCTGGTTTTGTGTGGCCAGATTTCGGAGCAGTATCCGAGGATCTACCGAACCTCCAGCCCAATGGTGGCGACTAGACGGAACCCGGGCTACGAGTGGGTTTTTTTTTTGATTTGCTCACTACATTGTAAAATTATTCTTTTGAGACGTTTAGCCGACGAGCACCTGTTAGCTCGATGCATATTTACTTACTGTCTGCCTACGGGCTATAACATGATTAACAAATCCTAGGGTTAATCATGTATGACTGAACTCTTGCTAGTCTTGATATTTTGTACGACTAGCTTCATGATCATCCAATATGTAATGTATGGGATGCCTTGCTATTATATATTTGGTGTTCTGACATCTTGTAACTATTATTGCTTGCTTGAGATTGAAACAATAGGCTTGTTCATGACCATAGGAGACTGTTGGCTTGTAGTTAAACCCTCATATATCTAGACAGCCGTGACCGTATAGCAAGGTGGATTCCATTTCAATATACGTAGCTGGCTATGTACATCCTCGCTCTCCAGTATTCTGGTTCTGGGGCGTGACATGGTTTAAGTGGTGGCCCATACAGGTCATGGCATTCAAGAATGTGAGGGTTTACCAAATAGATGTCTCAATAAGTATTCGCCCTTGATCTCTGCTCGTATCTTCAAATCCCTGAGAATCTTGACCTGATCACATGCTTGTATCGTTGATCTGTCCTGGTCCTTCCTTATTGTTCTCTATGTCGTCTTCTTCAGCGGCATTGTTCCTGGACCTGCCGATCAGCAAGGCGGAATACCTCTCGTGGACCAGCCGCAACCTGGAGATCAAGTCCAGCATTCCGGGGTAGCCTCCAGAGTTGTGCCTACTGGAGGAGAGCCACCAGTTCAGCCCGTCCAGCCTGCAGAGCCTGATGATGGCACCTTGGTAGGTCTCATCAGGACCTTGATAGCTTCCCAGGATCGTAGAGGAGACGTCTTGCACCAGGCAGTGGCAGATGCTTTGACCAGAGGCGGTCATCCAGGGAACATCGCGGCCAACAACTTCAAGCGCTTGAACCCTCCATTCTTCGACGGCAGCGAAGATGCGATTGCCGCGGACGCTTGGCTTCAGGATACCGAGGTGGTTCTGGAAGCAGCTAGGACACCTGAGAATGAGAAGGTGGCGGTGGTACGCCTACAGTTGCTAGACTTAGCTCGCAGTTGGTGGGCGGCGCAGGCCGTGGGATTAGCAGCGCCGGTTGCTTGGGCGGTGTTTAGAGAAAGATTCCAGACGAAGTATTTTGATGTTGTAGCTCGGTACGACCTACAGACAAGATTTACCAACTTGAAGCAAGGAGGCAGGACAGTCGACGGTTATGCATCTGAGTTCTCTAGACTTAGTAGGTTTGCCTCCACCTTGGTGGCAACCGAGTTTGATAGGGCCCAGCGATTCCAGCAGGGGCTACTTTTGGAGATCTTGTTGGCAGTTGAGCAGTTCGACCACCAGACGTTCGATGCAGTATTGAGGGCAGCTAGGAGGCACGAGTACACCTCGCAGAGGATCGTGGATAGGACCGGAGGTAGGAAGCGGTCCCACAATCAGATGCACCAATCATCAGCTCCAGCCCCGGCAGCAAGGGGTTTGACCATTGGGACTCCGAGGCGGGCGGCCTCAGTAATATCGGTTCAATATTCAACCCCGACGTACCCACAGCAGCAGAAGCAGAAGCAGACTTCCGCGATGGGATATTCTCATTGCGGGAAGCCAGGGCACGTGGTGGTAGATTATCGCAGGGCGCAGGGATTGTGCCTGGCTTATGGAGCGGCAGATCACAAGATAGGAGCCTGCCCGAATAGGGGTAGTTCGTCCTCTTCTAACCTAACCAGTCCGTCGGTTAGGGGACCAGCACCTATGCAGCAGCAGCAGTACCCGAGGCCATTGTTGCCTCAGGCCCAGGCATTTCAGCAGCAGAACCAGCAGCAGTACACCCAGACTCAAGTGCAGAACAGGCAGAGAGGTTTCCAGCAGAGGGGACCCACAGCCAGAGGACAAGGTTAGGCAATGATGATGACTATGGAAGAAAAAGTTGCACCAGGTGAAGTAGTGGCAGGTACTATCCTCGTCAACTCCTCTCCGGCATCGGTATTATTTGATTCTGGTATATCACATTCATTCATGTCTGCACGATTTAGGACACGGATAGGATTGGAGCCCGAGTCATTATCAGTGAGGCTCAATATACTTACTGGTAATGGTCTTGTGGGAGTAGATCGAGTGTTTTCCTCGTGTCGGATCGTAGTTAGCGGTAGAGAGTTCCCCGCTAGATTTATAGAGTTTTCCATGGCAGACTATGATGTAGTCTTAGGCATGTATTGGTTGAGGAACCAGTATGCTAGGATAGACTGCCATGTTGGCAGGGTTGTCGTTAGTATTCCAGACGAGCCAGAGTTTTCATTTTCCAGAGACGCAGTGGAGCCATCTTCCCCATTATTGCGAATGGCAGTAGCAGCAGTACAGTTGCCCCGGATAGTTGAAGAGTTCCCAGATGTCTTCCCAGAGGAACTTTCAGGATGTCGCCAAAAAGGAAGATCGAGTTCACTATAGACTTGATCCCCGGGATGGCACCAGTATCAGAGCGAGTCTACAGGATGGCGCCTTTAGAGTTGGAGATTTTGTACAAGATGATTGAAGAACTGAGGACCAAGGGATTCATTCGTGCAAGTGGATTGCCTTGGGGAGTCCCGATGCTTCTTGTGAAGAAGAATGATGGTACGTCCATATTATAGGTAGATTATCGTACCTTGAACTCAGTGACAATCAAGAACAGATACCCTCTCCCGAGGATAGATGACTTGTTTGATCAACTCAAAGGGGCTTCAGTGTTCTCGAAGATAGACTTGCGGTCAGGATACCACCATATCAGGGTCAGAGAGCAGGACATTCCAAAGACAGTATTCAGATCAAGATATGGGCATTGAGAGTTTCTTGTTATGCCATTCGGAGCAACCAATGCGCCAGCCGTATTCATGGACCTCATGAATCGTATTTTCATGCCTTACTTGGATCAATTCGTGATCGTGTTCCTAGATGACATCGTGGTCTACACCAAGAGCAATGTAGAGTACGAGCAACATCTCAGAATCGTCCTTTAGACGCTTAGAGAACACCAGTTGTACGCCAAGTTTAGTAAATGCGAGTTCTGGCTCGATCGTATTTCGTACTTGGGTCACATCATTACCCGAGGAGGAGTGGAAGTGGATCCCCAGAAGATTATGGCTATCAAGACATGGCCAGTACCTAGCTCAGTGGCAGAGGTTCGCAGCTTCCTTGGATTAGCCGGCTACTACCGGCGATTCGTTTCAGATTTTGCAAGGATTTCAGCGCCGATGACCCAGTTGACCCGCAAGGATGTGCCGTTCGTATGGACAGCAGAGTGCCAGGAATTATTTGAGAAGTTGAAGTGAGGTTTGATAATGGCTCCCATTCTCACACTTCCAGATGGTACCGGAGGATTCACAGTTTATTACGATGCTTCAGGCAGAGGATTGGGGTGTGTCTTGATGCAGCATAGAAAGGTAATAGCTTATGCGTCACGACAACTTCGTGATCATGAAAGAAATTACCCGACCCACGACTTGGAACTGGCGGCGGTAGTGTTTGCGCTTAAGCTTTAGCGGCACTACTTGTACGGAGATAGAGTGGAGATATTTACTGATCACAAGAGCCTGAAGTATGTTTTCACCCAGAAGGACCTTAACATGCGGCAGAGAAGATGGCTCGAGCTACTGGTAGACTATAATGTGGACTTACAGTATCACCCAGGAAAGGCCAACGTTGTAGCAGATGCGTTGAGCCGGAGAGCCGGAGTTTACTTCCTAACGACGCAATCAGAGTTATTGGCAGATCTTCAGAATATGGGAATTGAAGTGGTTCTTCCTACCAACGTGGCATTGATGGTCAGTCTACAGGTTCAGTCCAGCATAGTTGAGAGGATCCGGATGGCGCAGTCTTCGGATTTCAAGATTCAGCGACTCAGAGCAGAGTGTGAGGTAGGAAGAAGGCCAGAGTTGTGCATTCATAAAGATGGTACACTTCGACACGGCACTCATCTTTGTGTACCCAGCGGAGATATCAAACAGGAGGTCATAGCAGAAGCTCACAGTTCACAGTATTCTATTCATCCCGGTGGTACGAAGATGTATAGAGATATTCGTCAGCATTTCTGGTGGAATGGCATGAAGAGGAAGATAGCCCGGTTTGCCTTTCGGTGTTTGGTTTGCTAGCCGGTTAAAGCTGAACATCAGAGGCCCGCTGGACTTCTTCAGCCCTTACCGATTCCAGAATGGAAGTGGGAGCATGTGACCATGGATTTTGTGACTGGATTGCCTAGATCCCCAGCTGGTCGAGATGCTATTTGGGTTATAGTTGACAGGCTCACGAAGGTAGCTTACTTTCTTCCATTCAGAATTGGGCAGTCTACGGCTCAACTAGCAGAGATGTACCTCAGGCAGATTGTCAGGCTTCACGGTGTGCCCGTTAGTATCACCTCGGACAGGGATTCAAGATTCACATAACACTTTTGGCATAGCCTGTAAGAGAGTTTGGGAACTCACCTTCAGTTTAGCTCAGCTTATCACCTGCAGACAGATGGCCAGTCGGAACATACAATCCAGACTCTTGAAGATATGTTGAGATCTTGTACCCTTGACTTCGGTAGTTCATGGAAGGATCACCTGCACCTGGTGGAATTCTCGTACAATAATAGTTTCTAGGCCAGTATTCGGATGGCTCCGTTCTAGGCACTGTATGGTAGGAAATGCAGATCCCCGTTAGCCTGGGATGATGTTGGAGAGAGGCAGATACTTGGTCCAGAAATGATTGCCCGGACAGTTGAAGTGGTCAGAAGAATCAGAGATCGTCTTCGAGTGGCCCAAGATCGCCAGCGCCATTGGGCCGATGCTCATCGGCATCCCTTAGAGTTTGCTATCGGCGACCATGTATTCGTTAGGATCTCGCCTAACCGTGGCGTCATTCGTTTTGGCGTACGGGGAAAGCTTAGTCCTAGGTATATAAGGCCGTTCGATATCCTGGAGCGAGTAGGAGATGTATCATATCGTCTCGCTCTTCCGCCGTCGCTAAGTGAGGTACATGATGTATTCCATGTGTCCCAATTACGATGGTACATCCTAGACCCGAGCCATATCCTGGACCATTCGGAACTGGTTGTTGGTACCAACCTTTCGTATGAGGAGAGGCCCGTGTCTATATTGGACCGGAGAGAAAAGATACTCAAGAACAAGACTATTAGCTTAGTCCGTGTTGCTTGGGGTTATCACTCTCTAAGTGAGTCAACGTGGGAGCGTGAGGACGACATCCGATCGCGATATCCTGACTTGTTTGACTCGTAAGGTATAATGTCTTCCTTATGCCTTATGCTTTCCATCCCTTGCTTGCATGTATGATTGTTTGATTGTTTGCTTAGTGTAGCTTATTTGTGGGTAGTATAGCGGGCTCTTACATCTCTAAGCATCTTGATTTAAATTCCGAGGAAGGAATTCTTTTAAGGTGGGTAGAGTTGTAACGCCCGTATTTCGGAATACGTATTTTGATTAGGCCCATATGTATTTTGGACCTGTATTTTTATTTTCTCGGATTTTAGCCTGTAATTGTAATTTGGCTCGACTTGCAAATTTTGGTTTTCTCGTAAATTGGGTTTTTTTGGACCTGGCATGGTTTTATTCTTGTGGAGAAGGGTTTGGTTTGGTTTGCATTGGACTACCTTAGTTAACCTCTACCCTCAAACACAACACACCATCCCTCATTAAAACCCCACCTAACTTTCTCTCTCCTCATTACTCTTCCATTAATTTTCTCCATCTTCTTCTTCCTTCCTCCACACAACACCTAACCTCCCTAGGCAAGTGCACCTTGCCACCAAATAGGAACCCTATTTTATTTGTCCATTAGTTAGATCAGGCTATATTGAACCACATTAGAACTTGGCATTTTGTGATTTGGAGTTTCCATTTTTCTAGATCTAAGTTTTAACCATTTTCGGATTTTCTTGGTTTTGATCTATTAAACTTAGATTTTTGCTTGTTTTGAGGCTTCCATGTGGAAGAGAATTCAATTTTACACAAGATAGAACTTTGAAAATCTAAATTTCGTTTTGATTTGGCCAAGTTATGAAGTTTGGAATTTTGGTGTTCTTGGGTTTTCTCTCTCGGCCTACTGGAGAAGAAGACTTCGGCCAGCGCTCTTTAGCGCTAGGCTGAAACGCGCCAACCCTTCCTCGGCCAGCGCTCTTTAGTACTGGGCTGACCCGCGCTCAGGGCCCTTTGGCGAACCGCTCTCACTCCCTAGCGCAATCTGGCTCTAGCGCAACCCGACCCCAGCGCAGCTCGACCCTAGCGCAATCTGACCCTAGCGCAACCCGATCTCAGCGCAGTTCACTCCTCATCGCAGTTCACTCCCCCAGCGCAGTTCATTCCCCCTGCGCAGTTTATTCCCCTAGCGCAATCAGACCCTAGCGCAACCTGACCCCCAGGAACCCCAGCACAACCTATTTGCCCATGGTGGTTTGGTTTTATTTCCTTGGGCTTGTCTTCTCTTTTGTGGATTGGAGTTCTAAGATCTTGTTCCACACAATACGACCGTCTTGACCCAACACGACCTGGCACGGTTTTCGGTGTTTTGCTTATGACTAGTACGATTTTCGTGATTTCTGTGATTTATGATCGTAGTACTTTCTGATCTTCTTAGTAGTGATCCGATGGGGTACGTTCTTAACTTGTAACCTGTGATTCATAATTAATCTTTGTACTGGATAACTTGATAGTGGCCCGTGGCGGCGCACTCCTGACTTGTAACTTGACTTGACTTGATGCTGTTACGATGGCTAACTTGACTCATATAATCAACTCTGACTCCGTGGGTGTTCATTCTTGTTGCTTCGTACAATCCACTTGTCTTGTCTTATCTTGCATCATGTCTAGGATGTGACTCCCTGGTTACCACGGTCAGGGATTCGTACTGAATATGGATTAGGCTAATTACTAGATCAAACTATAGTTCATGGAGACTTTCCAGTCACAGGCGATCTCGTTATCTGGGCGCTTTAAATGGACTTGTAGCCTGCCGACGAGTAGGGCACATTTCCAGCACACTGTCATGTGTTGCACCCTCTAAGTCACCTAAGGGTACATTGTCTCCTGGGCGATGTGCCCAACCATACTCTCAACCCGCGGAAGGATAACTGGATAGTCTGCAGGGCTTGGGACTGGGAAATTCTCATCTGCATCTTGTTAGTAATTAGGCATATAATAACCCTAGTTAGTTAAAGTAGTAAGCCGTAATATTTGCTTGGCCGCTTGTGAATGGATGGTGTCCAGCCTTGTCTAAGTCTCGTCTAGTCCCAGTACCTGGTACTCCTGAACATGATTGTTTTACTTATCTTTAACAATAAATGGGTAGAGACAAAGTTCTATTCAGGCGAAGGGTTACAACCCCGGTCCTTATTTGGTTTAAGGGTTGTAACCTGGCTCCCGGAATGGCTCCACGTCCCTAGTCGTTTATTGTCCTGTTGTACTCTTTACTACTTGTACTTTCTTCTATTTTCTTATGATCTGATATGTTGGCTTTCGTTCTTATTTTGTGGCCTTCTTTGTGGCACTTGCTCTTTCTGAGGTTTGACCCAGCTGGTTTTGTGTGGCCAGATTTCGGAGCAGCACCCGAGGATCTACCGAACCTCCAGCCCAATGGTGGCGACTAGACGAAACTCGGGCTACGAGTGGGTTTCCCTTTTGATTTGCTCACTACATTGTAAAATTATTCTTTTGAGGCGTTTAGCCGACGAGCACCTGTTAGCTCGATGCATATTTACTTACTGTCTGCCTCCGGGCTGTAACATGATTAACAAATCCTAGGGTTGATCATGTATGACTGAACTCTTGCTAGTCTTGACATTTTATACGACTAGCTTCATGATCATCCAATATGTAATGTATGGGACGCCTTGCTATTATATATTCGGTGCTCTGACATCTTGTAACTATTATTGCTTGCTTGAGATTGAGACAATAGGCTTGTTCATGACCATAGGAGACTGTTGGCTTGTAGTTAAACCCTCATATATCTAGATAGCCGTGATCGTATAGCGAGGTGGATTCCATTTCAATATACGTAGCTGGCTATGTACGCCCCCGCTCTCTAGTATTCTGGTTCTGGGGCGTGACAAAAGTGGACACCAATATGGACTTTTTGAACATGTCGACCAAGCTGCCATGGGATCAGATTTGTTTGACTTTATTTTTTTACTGTTGTTGTTGTTGATGCAAGAAGAAAAACTTCGGTGCAACGTGTGCTTGATATTATCTCCCACATGTTGTCCTTCATCATCTGTTCAATGCATATGACACTGTCCTCATATATTATCGTCTGAACATCAATAATAGAAGAAGATCTGCTCGCAGTCTAAATATACTCTACGGCGACTAGCAACCATATGCACTTTCGGGTTGCATCATGAAGGACGATGAGCTCAACATTATTTGAAGAAGTGGCAACAAGGGTCTACTTTTTATATTTTCAAGATATCTTTGTGCCACATGTTAGAAATATAACCACTTTAGAATCTCATCTTATACGGGTCAAATAAATAATCGACATCATTATAGCCGACAAATTACATTGTGAGGTGAAGGATCTTGGAAAAATCAAATTTTGATTAGGCATATACCTTAAGCATTGTATCGATAGTTTTCTAGTCCACCAATCGAGTTACATCTTGAAGTTGTTATGTCAATTTAATATTAGCAAAGACAAGCCCACAAGTACTCTCGTGGTCATCTTCTTACACTCATTGGATTAGAGAACACATCTGGCATAAATTGTGTTATCAACTAAAGACCTAGGATCCTCCATACTTCACTATCACATTGAGCGATATAGGGATAGAGATGATACATAATAGGCATATACCACATCAATTTGTGCCGTTCTTTAGGAATATTTATGTTCTTATCTTACCATAACGGCAACAAGATTGTCTCATCAAAGTGATAATCTACAAATATTATGGTAAAGTGATGAACTGTCAAGGGCACTAAATAGCAAATAACCGATGAAAAATAATAAATTACATATATTTACATATTTATTTGAGGAACCATTTTGGTACATTATGGTAAGATAATATTTTGAGGATTCTGACTCGTCCCACAACCAATCGAAAACTTTTCTTCTAATATTTTGAATATGAAGCTCTGCTTCACGTTTGGCTCTACATTATGTTCTGCTAGCGGAAGCTATGAGATTCATGATATCAACCGTAAATGATACCGAAACCAATTCTAATACCGATACCGATACTATGAACCTTGATTAACATTAATATTTCTACACTTCTCTAGGCTGAGGTTGAGGTAGATATCATATGATGCTGAATAGGATGCTGAGAGAGTCGAATGAGAAGCAGGGAAGTAGAGGAGGGTCAGAGAGGGGGCCTTCTTGTTGAACATGTGACGACACTCATTTGATACTCATGTGTCTATATGCATCAATTTGGAATATCCTCTAATAATGTCTATCTATCTTTACAGAATTATTGTCAAATGGATATGAATTACTATCTGCGGCATCGTTCGTGGATGTATATTCGTCATCCTGATGACATGTACGGTATGTGGGATGAATTTATAGGTAGAGCAATTCCTGCAGTTCGCCAAGACGTTCCTCAGTACATGGACCGTACCAAAATTAAGTGTCCATGTGTGAGATGTCGCAACATAAAGTATCATCCAGAAGTGGATGCAACATATCATTTGTATTCGAGAGCTTTTATGTCGAATTACTATCAGTGGACGTCACACGGAGAACTTGTGCCTTTAGCATCGGAGCTGGAGCCTAATTTCCCGTATATGGATGTCCATGACCACGCTGGTTAGGACAAAGGGTACGTGAACATGGTTTTTGACATTGTGGGGCCTAGTTTCGATCCAGACAATCATGATGCGGCAGAGGAGGCACCGAATGTCGATGTTGTGAAGTTCATAGAGTTGCTGGAGAATGCAATGACTCCTTTGTATCCTGGTTGTGAGGATCATTCACCGTTGGAGGTGGTTACAAGAATGTTGAGCATCAAGTCCGATTTTAACATGTCTCAAGAATGCTACAACCGAATCATCGAGTTGATTATAGAGATCTTGTCGGTAGGTGCAAAGTTACCTACAGACTTCTACCGGTCTAAAAGGATGGTGAGATCTCTCTGGATGGGATATGAGAAAATTGATGCATGTCGCAACGGGTGCATGTTGTACTACAAAGACGACAAGGATGAAGACGTGTGCAGATTTTGTGGTGCTGATCGCTACAAGGCAACAAGTTCAAGTAGGACTCCCGGTACAAGGAAGCCTACCGATTCGATACACTACTTGTCATTGACGTCACGGTTGAAGAGGTTATTTATGGTGAAGGAGACTGCAGAAAATATGAGCTGGCACAGCCGAAAATAGATCGAAGGAGTATTGGATCACCCATTTGATGGGGAAGCATGGAAGCACTTTGATCGAGAGTATCCAGATTTTGCTTCGGATCCGTGTAATGTCAGATTGGGTCTCTCATCCGACGATTTTACCCTATTCGGACTTTCGGGCTCCCAGTATTCGTGTTGGCCTGTGATCGTCACTCCGTATAATCTACCACCTTGGATGTGTATGAAGACTCCGTATATGTTTCTCACCGTTATTATCCCAGGTTCGAACAATCCAAAGAGCAATATCGATGTGTATTTACAGCCATTGATAGATGAGTTAAATCTGCTGTGGGAAGTAGGTGCCAACACCTACGATGTTTCTAGAAAGCAGAATTTTCAGATGAGGGTCGTACTAATGTGGACCATCAACGACTTTTCATCATATGGAATGTTATCTGGATGGAGCACTCATGGTCGTCTCTCATGTCTGTATTGCATAAACCATACGAAGGCTTTCCATTTAAAATACGAAGGAAAATCGTGTTTCTTCGATTATCATCGACAATTCTTGCCGAAGGACCATCCATTCCAGAGGAACAGGAATGCATTTCGTACCGGCGTTGTAGAGAAGGCCAATCCACCGCCAAGGTGGACCAGAGGCACGATATGGGAGGAGGTCAAGGATTTTCCAAGTGCTATCGAAGAGAGAACGTATGGTACCACGTGTCAGAGATATCCTTAGAAAAACCAGATCTCCAACCTAATCACAAACAAGGTCTCAAATTAACTATAATAATCAAACACGATCAATAAAATCACAAAACAACAATCCTACTTCTAATCCTATCTCTAAGCTGTACCTCAAACTCCAACGGTCTACGATGGCTATCGCCCCAATGCCGATGTCTGTCCTGCACCACACGAAGTCGATCTCTGATGAGCTTTACCTTCTCGGCTGCATCCACAACCATCTTAGGTTCCAATAAAGCTTGCTCTCCGACGTCATCCCAAAACAAGGGTGTACGACATCTACACCCGTACAATGCCTCGAACGGTGATATCTCAATGCTGGCCTGAAAACTGTTGTTGTATGTAAACTCTACTATTTGCAGGTGATCCTCCCAGGATCCTCCAAAATCCAAGACACAAGTCCGCAGCATATCTTCGAGTGTCTGAATAGTCCTCTCTGACTGTCCGTCCGTCTGAGGGTGGTATGCAGTACTAAACTTGAGTTGAGTGCCCAAACTAATCTGCAGACTCCGCCAGAAATGGAAAGTAAAGCGACTATCCCGATCCGAGACAATGCTCATCGGAACTCCATGAATCCTGATGATCTGCCGCATATACATCTCTGCTAGCTTCTTGGTAGACAAACCCACCTTGAATGGCAAAAGGTGAGCTGATTTGGTCAACCTATCTACGATGACCCAAATTGCATCTTTTCCTTTGGGTGCACGCGGCAATCCTGAAACAGAGTCCATCATGATGTGCTCCCACTTCTACTCCGGAATGGGCAACGGCTGCAACAAACCTCCTGGCCTCTGCCTCTCTGCCTTCACCTGCTGGCAGACCAAACATCTAGCGATGAAGCGTGCTACCTCCCGCTTCATCCCACACCACCATACATGTTCCTTCATATCCCTATACATCTTGTTTGCACCTGGATGCATAGAGTACTGAGATCGGTGGGCCTCCTGTATAACCTGCTCTCGAAGCTCTTCACTGGGCACACACAGTCTGGAACCGTGCCTCAATGTGCCATCCTCTACAATGGTGAACTCCTCATCCACCAATCCTGCTCGAGCCTACTCTCGGATGCACCGCAGAGTAACATCGTCGAACTGAGTCGACTTGATCCTCTCTATCAAGTCCGACTGAATCTGCAGACCCCACATCTGCATCTCCACTCCTGGCACTAGCACCTCAATCTCCAGGCTCTCCAGATCTGCTAGCAAGTGACGATCTGCCGTCAAACACATGGCTGTCGAATATCTGCTCAAAGCATCGACAACCACGTTGGCCTTTCCTGGATAATACTGCAGTGCAATGTCGAAGTCCTTCATCAACTCCAACCATCTACGCTGCCTCATGTTGAGCTCCTTTTGTGTAAACACATACTTCAAGCTCTTGTGGTCTGTGAAGATCTCCACACGCTCTCCGTATAGATAGTGTTTCAGCAATTTCAGAGCAAAGATAACTGCCGCCAACTCCAAGTCGTGGGTAGGGTAGTTCTTCTCTTGCGGACGTAACTGCCTGAAAGCATAGGCAATTACCTTCCCATGCTGCTGCAAGACACAACCCAAACCCTTCCTCGAGGCATCAATGTAGATAGTGAACCCGCCTGATCATGATGGCAATGTCAGAATCGGAGCTGTCGTCAACCGCTTCTTCAACTCATCAAAAGTGACCTGACACTCATCTGACCAGATAAACTCTGCGTCCTTCCGGGTCAGCCTAGTCAATGGCTCTGCAACCCGGGAGAAATCCTGAACGAACCTCCTATAGTAGCCTGCCAATCCCAGGAAGCTCCTGATCTCCGCAACTGAACTCGGTGCTGCCCATGCCTCAACTGTCGTGATCTTCCTCGGGTCAACTGAGATCCCATCTCCAGTCACAATATGACCCAGGAAATCAACTCGGTCCAGGAAGAACTCATACTTCGAGAGCTTGCCATAAAGCTCCTCCTTCTCGAGAGTCTTCAGAACCACTCTCAAATGCTCCTCATGCTCCTCTGCGGTCTTCGAGTATACTAAGATATCATCGATGAACACCACCATGAACTTGTCCAAGTACTGGTGGAATACCTTGTTTATCAGGTTCATGAATACCGCCGGGGCATTAGTCAATCCAAACGGCATCACCATAAACTCGAACTGGTTGTACCGCGTCCTGAATGCTGTCTTCGGGATATCCTTCCTTTTTACCTTCACCTGATGGTAACCTGACCTCAGATCAATCTTCGAAAATACCCTAGCTTCGCTCAACTGACCAAAAAGATCATCGATCCGCGACAGCGGGTACCTGTTCTTGATCGTAAGATTGTTGAGTGCCCTCTAGTCGATATACATCCGTACCGACCCATCCTTCTTCGATACAAAGAGCACCGGTGCACCCCATGGTGAAAAACTAGATCGAATGAAGCCCTTGTCCTGTAACTCATCCACCTGTTTTTTCAACTCCACCAACTCGCTGTTGTTCACCCTATAGATGTGCTGAGATATCGGCTCTGCGCCGGGCACTAAGTCTATAGAGAACTCAACGTCTCTGTCCGGTGGTAGTCCTGGCAAGTCCTCCGGAAAGACATCCATGAACTCTGCTATCAATAGATGTGGCACTGTCTGCTCCTCAACTGAAACTCTGCAGAAGACTCCGCTGCTCTGCTCCGCCTCCCGCCTGGCAAACTCGAACTCTGGCTCTCCTGGTGGACAGAAAAGAACTCTGTTGCTGCGATAATCTATACTGGCTTGGTGCCTGCTCAACCAATCCATCCCGAGTACTATATCGCAGTTTGGTAGTGGCATTACGAGCAAACTCACATCCAGTTCTCGGCCTCCCAAAACTACTCTCCGATCCTTACAAATATCACTGACGAGGATAATGCCACCCCCGGTCGTAATCTTGCAAGTCCAAGGCAATGATTCAGAAGCAAGATGGTGTCGAATAGCAAAAGATATTAACACAAAGCTATGGGATGCCCCAAAATCAAACAATGTAAAAGCGGGAATGTAGTCGAGAAGAACAGAACCTGCAATAAGATCTCCAATAGCCTCTGTATCCTCTGCTTCCATGGCGAATGCTCGCCCCTGCTGGCCTCCCCTGGCCTGCTGCCAGTGCTGGACGAACCTCTGCTGCTGGGTCTGCAGGACTGGTCCCTTCT
Source organism: Iris pallida (assembly GCA_029216955.1). NCBI lineage: Eukaryota > Viridiplantae > Streptophyta > Magnoliopsida > Asparagales > Iridaceae > Iris > Iris pallida. The sequence continues at coordinate 1,965,017 of JANAVB010025798.1, forward strand.
GCTGGCCTACTGGAGCCTTGGCTCCTCCAGTCCTCCTCCTCCTCCTCTTGGTGTCGGACGAGCCGTCGCTATGGAACAGTCTCTCATCTGGTGGTCTGGCGAACCACACATCAGGCACCTCCCTAGCCGCTTCCTACAGTCATTCCACCCATGTCCGACTTTCTGCAGAAAGGACAACTGGTGGTCTGCTGCTGCCTGGGGCCCTGCTGAAAAGGTGCTCGGCCCTTTCCCTGAGGCTGCTACTAGAACTGCCTCTGCTGGTGCTGCTGTTGGAAGTCGGGCCTCTTGGCCGGACCCCCGCTGCTACTGGCTCCGTGAAAGTCTCGACCTCTCTTGAGCCTCAGCTCAAGATCATCCTCTGCCGCTAGGGCACCCACCAGAATCTCCTCAAAAGTGGCACTCTGGTCACTCTTGGTCAAGGACTTGACCTCTTTGACTAACCCCTTCTGGAACCTTCGGGCCTTCGCTATCTCACTGAGCCCGTCAAGAAATCTGCCCAGACGGCAGAACTCCCCAACATACTCCTCGACAGTCCGACTTCCCTGAACTAGGCTCTCAAACTGCATCTCCAGGGCGCCAAGAGCTGTGTCAGGGAAAAACTTCTCCTTGAACAGCTTCTTGAAGACTGCCCAAGTCTGTCCCTCGGTCTCCACTCTAGGGTCAGTCTGATACCAAGTGCGGGCCAGATCTTGCATCTGGCTGGCTGCCGCCTCGATCTGAGGTCAGGCTGGTATCTCTGCCAGCCGAAATATCTCCTCGATATGCTCGATTCAATCATCGGCATATAAGATCCCCTCTGTGCCGCGGAAGTCCTACAGACGCATCTTCTGGAAGTCCTGGATCCCTGGTGTCCTCGGCTGATAAGGACTCTCTCTACAGTCGTCAGGGCAAGCTGATGGGCATTCTCTATGCCCTGTTGGAAATGAGCGGACTGCTGTCGCTGGGCCTCCACCATCCTCTAGAAGAAATCGAACAACTTCCCCGCATCAACTAATCTGGAAGGTGGCTGCTACCGAGGGAAATCAGAAATGACGAGGAAAAGTCTCTATACAGGCGGAGGTGCACCTCCAAATGCAGCAGAAATGCCAACCTGAGTCAACACAACAGGAGCTGCGGTCTCATGGCCCTGCTGAACAGGACGAGAGGTGGCCAACCTCTCGAGAGTATCCCCCGGACCGGAGCGATAAGATCGTGTCTCCATAACCATCCTGAAGACAGATCAAAACAGAAGCAATTACTGAAAATGAAGCAAAAAATCAAAGGAGTGCAGTTTATATATTCAAAGGAAAACATTTAATCAACAAGAATTTAGATGGCAAATATTGGATCAGAGTTTTCCTAATGCGATTAAGTACCTCAAAACTATATCCTATATCCTACTGCAGGCTATAGTGATACTCTAGTTCGAATACCACTACAAATCTAGACCTGTATGGGCTACCACTAAAAATGTGTCACGACCCGCACCCAGTGTAGGGGCACGAGAAGTGGGTACGTCTAGCCTACGCCGCAGTGTCGGCGGTAGAATGTTATCCTAGGTCACAACATCTAACACAGTATAAGTATAACTGCACAAGATATACTCTCCGCACGGAGTACAAAATAGAAGGTACATCTCAATCACAATCTAAGGTAGAAATAGCACTATATCATAGATATAAAAATCTCAAAGGAAGTACAAACAGAAATAGAAATAAGTCTAAGTGTCTATACGACACAATAACAACAACAAAACATAATACATCGTCTCAAATGACAACAACAAAGTAAGATAAAGCCTAACTAAACTAGTCTAGGCAGTAGGGGTGATATCATCAGCTAGAGCTGGGTCCTCCTGAGAGTCCAGCTCGCAAGTGTCGTCTGGGGCTGCTCCATAATACGTAGGACAGAAATCCTCGGTCATCTGTAATATTTTCAACAGGTCCAGTCAGGACAGGAACGAGCACAATACATCTCACGTAGTTCATATCATGGCAGGAATGTAAAACATGCAAAAGAGTAAGATACATGAACTATAAGAAGATATACACAAAAATAAGAGAGATATTTATAAACTGGAAATATATACATGATAAGTAAGAACTGTAAGTGACTAGTGATTCAGAGCACAAGACGGTTATGTAAACGGTATGATGTTGCACACGAATAATCTACAGAGGTTCACACGATTTAGATTGATCACATAACCACTTCTACTCCCCCGTCCCCAATCAATACACAAGGATATCCAGTCAAGTTATGTTATTGCACACGAAGTATAGTTGTACACGATGATCATGTGAGCACATGAGAGTACACAATTTCACACGATTTGCACACGAATAATACGAACACAAGGAGTACACGATGCCTATGATAAAGTACACGAACACGAAATACCCGATGTATACGCTAAGGGGATAACATCGCATGAAAAGATCCATATAGTACCAATCCGTGATAACAAGTGTCAGCATCAAGTAAAGTAATCTAGAGCATGAATATAGGTCCTAGCAAGTATGAAAAGATTAGAGAATGTACTCGCCTGAAATCCGAATGTCCGTGAGAAAATAAAGTCCGAAGCGAGGTAACTGAGTCCTATTTAGAGCAACACAAGTCATGAGGTATACAAGGGATTATAATTTGAAGAGTACAATGCATCTATATGTTTCTAGGTTAATCTGGACCAAAGTCAACTCTTGGTCAACTCTGGTCAACTCTAAAAGTCAAACTAAGTCAACTCTAGTCAAATTTGGTCAAACTAGTTAGGGTTTGGTCAACCATGCTCAACTAGTCTAAGTTAGTCTAATATAGGCTTAATAAGTCAATTCTAGGTCTAACAAGTCAACTTCAACTATTCAACACATAGCCTAGGCAACTAGCTATAATACATACAAAGCTAAACCATAGTCTAGCACTACATCTAACTAGCTAGGCACACACAACCAAGTAATCTAGTATAGTATCACATTTATATTACATTCACATATATAAACAACATATATATAGGGTATATATATATAGGTTGTGTGTGTGTGTATAAATATTGTGTAGCAATAGGTAAGGTTGGACTTCTAGTTAACATACATGTATACATTCATACATGCATATCTACATACATACATATATACTCATACATGCATTGATTTAGTTCATTACATACATATATCTAGTTTCCAGTTTAACATGTAAATCTGATTTCAGTTTTAACGTTACATTCAAACCAACAACCCAACTCAATTTAGTTCACTGTTTGCAACTTGAAGAACAAATAGGCAACTCTAGAGGGGGGTGAATAGAGTTTACGAAAATAATGTCCAATTAAAAATTAAACTCTTTCACCAATAGTAAATAATCAGAGTAAATATGGAAATAGTAAAGAGCAAGAAAGCATACGCAAACACAGCCGATTTTAACCTGGTTTCTCTCGTGGAGGACTAGTCCAGGCCTGAGAACTCTAGCTCAGGATTAAATCCACTATTTGTGAAATAGTAGTTACATCCCGTGCCTTTTCTTCAGAAGAGCACGTCAACTTCTTACAGAGATCGCAGTGGCGATGCTTGGAATTTTCCAAGCGACTTCTTGAACTCTTGCACAAACTCCTAACTGAAAAGTACTGAGCACTTTGAGGCTTAGGGAGCTTATGGCTAGTAGATGAGAAGGGTATGGCTTGTATAAGGCTTTAGAGAGAAGAGAAGAGAAGATTGGATGAATAAAAATGAAAGAATTCATGGCCTATTTATAGGATAATATACAGGCAGAATTCGGCCAGAATTCTGGTTGGAACATTCAAAAATTTGGCCGTTGGACAACTTGCATCCAGCCAACCCTAAAAATTAGGGTCCTGGAATTTAGGAGGCAGAGTTCGGCCCGAACTCTGTGTGGAGGCAGAGTTCGGCCCGAACTATGTCTCCAGAGCACAGAATAGGTCCAATGGGCCAATGGGCTGTTTGGATGTTTGGTGGGGCTTTTGGTTTGAGGTATAGGTATAGTCTAAGTCTCAAAATGCTCAGCACAGCTCAGTTTACATAAGTCTAGACTCAAATAAAGTGTAAAATACAGACTCAAACTATGAAGCATTGCAGGTGCGAGCTGTCGTCTGGCTTGTACTGAATTCAGTCTTCATGTGTCGTATTGAAATATTACAAGTATCATGTTGTCAATTGTATCAATATATGGTTGACTGTGATTTTGTGTCAACAATCTCCCCCATATTGATAATTGACAAAATGATATTTGTATATTCAATATTCATACCTGGACACAAAAAAATAGTAGCGTAGCTCCCCCGTAATAAGTGCAGAGCTTAGCAATAGCTCCCCCGTAAACATTGCCTGTTGTCCTGATAACAATATTCTTTTCCAAAAGCACTGATACACAAAGCCAGATATAATATGAATATATCAAAATATTTCTCCCCCTTTTGTCAGATATCAAACAACCAGAATAATGAATGGCAAGCACACCAAAACTAATAATGATAAACTGCATAAAACTGAGAAACTGCATAATAAAATGTCTCCAAGAGTCACATAATGAGTTCTAATACAACCAAAGTGCAAAAATAAAAACAACTACATCAGCATAAACTATGATCCTCAGCAGCAGCAGCAAAGAGAAATCCATATCCATCATCGAGCTCGTGAAGGCCTACCGTCGTCGGATGGATCAGTGAATGAACGACGAGTGTCCACGAAGGCCGCATCCGAATCCAGGTACCGGATAGCCCAAGGGTCATCGATACGGTATCCATCGTGAGCAGGGTCCCGCTCCATGGGAATAGGCATAGAAGGATGCCGGGACATAGAGTACCGAATATCGTGCAGTGAGTTTGTAACGCCCCAGTCCCAAAATATGTAGGACTAGAAATGTAGACATGCCAGCTGTGTTCATACGAAGTACACTCCAATATATGGAAACCTCGTATAAATACATAAGCTGTAAAATACAGTAGAACCATAACTAATCTCATCCACACAAAATAAATAAATAAAAGATATCATATAATGATAATAAATTGTCTTGATACAATATGTTGGACGGAGACAAATCCACTACCAACAAGTAAAGGAAAATACATGAGAAAGGAAATGAGTTTGGCGAGCGAAGCGACTACGATCCAAGTGTAATTATCCTCGAATAACTAACGATGATTACAGCTAGAGCTAGAACACCTGTAAGAAATCACGAAAACACACACCTGGAGAGATCACCAGGTCCTCAGAGGGACGTAACAAGACACATAATATCATGCCGATAAACTGAATAAATAAAGCTCAATAGAAAAGTATGCATGGGTAAAGGTTCCTAACCATTCTATGTGGATTTCAATTTAGAGGGCAATGTTCTACGCAGGGGCTGTCTCAAGCAAGTAATAAAGAGTGGCCAATAAGTAGCGCTCATCCGAGACACTATCGGCCGGGTAACACGTATCGCTCATCTAAGACACTATCTCCCAAATGTGTGTAAAATAAAAGTAGCCCCTACGCTAGTAGCTGTCCCCTCCCCCCAATGATACTATACGTGTGTCGTAACCATGACACACAAACATGTGTCGTTTTTACCACACTGTTTTAATATAGATAACTGTCAAGTCTTCTAATCATGCATCTATTGACAGTTATTCCTACGCATGCGCACGGGGATCAGCCCACAGGCAAGTGACCTCTATATGATACTCACAACTCTCACACACAACTCGTGTATAATCGTGACAAGTTAATGAGACACACTAAATTTAACGATAGTCCCTTAACTCTAAGCCAATTTTATAAAATATAGTAATTTGTATCTACATATAATTTAGAAAGAAACAACTTAAAAATAAACACAACATGCATGGTATTGAGCAGGAAATTTAAACAGTAAAGGCAAGGTGTCTTGCCTGAGGTTATGTGCAAAAGGGAATAATCCAGTAGCTCGAACCGGCAAAATAAACAAAGCAAGAAAAGCCAAATTCTGCAGATGACTCCGGATGCTGCAACAAACATCACGAACGAGTTTGGAATATAAGATATGCCTAGGAAACGCCTGTCCAAAAGTTAAATTCTGGAACAGGGGCAAAATCGTAATTTTGGGTCAAAACGATATCCGCCGTTGGACCCGCTTTGCACCGAAATGCGTGCCAGAACCTACAGTCTCTAAAGTCATCAAACTATATGTCTACGGATTTGTTTTGATGAGATGAACCCAATGGTATGTCCAATTTTGGATTCCGGTGGGCCGTGCACAAAATCGCCCGTTGAGTGGAATTGTGGGCCCGCCAAAATTGCGTCCCGATCAACAGTCTCAGAATCGGACCAAACTTGGCTCACAGGACCAAAAAAATATTTTGAGTCCAATGGCGCAAGTTTCATCGCGATATGATGAGTGTGCACAAAGTTGTGACTTAATTTGCATAGGGTCGATACGGGGGTATCTCGACGGATACGCATTGATTTCGTCGCGCACATGCAATGAAATCGGGTTCCGTCATTTCCCACACGTCGACAAAATCCATATGCGCCTTTCAATGCGTATAGTGCGCGACCACATCGCTCGGTTTGTCGGGGCACACGCCGTATCGGGTGTTTTTCCCACTTTTTGAAAACAGAATTTATAGTTTTTCGTAAAACTTTAACAATGTGTAACTTTCTACATACTAGATGAAATGTGAATCCAGAAGGTGCGTTACAATCTTGGTTATGTTGTCTTTGACTGCCTTCAATTAGTTTTTACGAAAGTTTAATGTACAGCGAGAAAAGTGGCCGACAAGTTGATGTTTCAAAACAGTTTTTAATATTCAGAAAAGTAGTTTTTCTCCAACTTTGCCTTGATTTTTTGAGCAAGTTGGATGGCCATGTCGAAATTCACCTGGGGATCTCGAAGAGGGTCATGTGGGCTTTCTACACGAATTTACGGATCTAAAAACGGATTAGAATCGAGAGAGAAATCGATCGGAGAAGTTGAGTACCTTAAAGTGGGAATCTGATGTTGTTTGTTGTCATAGTGACGACCGGTAGGCGGAGATGCTGTCGCTCCGGCGAGGCTGGCACGCACGCCGAGGAGAGGGAGGAGAGAGGAGGAAGGAGGAGGAGATTAGATATGGGATTTGGAGTTTAGGGTTTTATATATATATATATATATATATATATATATATATATATATATATATATATATATATATATATATATATATATATATATATATATATATATATATATATATATATATGTGTGTGTGTGTGTATGTATGTATGTATATATATATATATATATATATATATATATATATATATATATATATATATATATATATATATATATACATATATATATATATATATATATATATATGTATGTATGTATGTATGTATGTATGTATACATATATGAGGGAGATGCTGTCGCTCCAAATCTTTTCTTCTCTTATCTTTTTCTTTTCTTATTCTTTAAATCTTTTATAGATAAAACTATATATATTCAAAAATTATTTAAATATAATTAACATTTTAATATTACATATCCACATATTTAATATATTTAAATATATCTATCTATCTATCTATATATATATATATATATATATATATATATATATATATATATATATATATATATATATATATATATATATATATATATATATTCATCTTAAAAAAATTATATATATATATATATATATATTCATCTTACAATAAATCAATCTGAATAATAATAATAATATCTAAATAGAATGAACATATTTTAATCTCCATGAAATAACTTAAATTATAATAAAATAATAATTATCGTCCCAATGGATGAACTTTACCGCTCACCCATGTATGGGTCCAGAAAATTATACCATCTTGTAAAACATTATTTTATTAATAAAATATAAATTTTGTACCAAAAGTCAATAATATTCAACAAGTCTCAAAATTATTTAAAAATATTTGTACACACGTGAAATATTCCTACATGGCCATCTTGGTCCCACCACATGCCTACATGGGCTTAAATTTGGTTCGGGCCATGTTCGGGCTGAATTGGCCAAACCGGATCATAAAAAAATAACTAAAACCATAAAATTTATAAATTAATTTTTAAGTCTAATAAAATAATAAAAGTAAATTTTAAAATAATAGGGGTTGTACAGAGTTGCTAATGGCACTCATCTGCAAGGTAGTCTGATAGTCAAGCTGAGTCCAGCGATCATCCTCTAAGGTGAATCGATCGCGGAGCATAGTCTGGAGTGACTCAAGAGTAGCAGGAGGAGGAGGAGGATCCTGACCAAGAGGAGGGGCATCGGGCTCATCGTCAGAGTGCTCGGACACAACAGGTGAGCCAACTGCTTCCTGAAGCCGCCGTGCCTTAGAGAGAAAGGCAGGGGCAGGCAGGAACTGGCACTCATCAAGAGGTACACGAAAAGCATGAAAGAGCATAGGAAGATAAAGAGCATAAACCAAGGATCTTGGTTTCTTCCTAGCGTTAATCATCCAGTCCATTATGGTACGTGGAAGATTAAAAGGAACATAAAAATAGAGGTGATACAAAGTAGAGATTTCAAAGTATGTAACTTTATTGGTCGATCCTGCTTTGGGCAGAATCGTATTAAAGACGATCCGATGAAGTTCATAAAAGTAAGGATTGAGAAACTTGGCGAGAAGCTTACGAGGACGTGTGTTAGGGGTACACAAGTCATCCTTAAAGCTTTCTAGGGATGACCCATTGGGAAATAAAAACATTCGAGCTTCAATAAGTTTTTCCCATGAGTTTGGCTCCGGGAGTTCAAGGTGTTCGGCCAAGTCAAAATCATCAAAAGAAATATCAATACCCGCAACCCGTGAAAAGATATGTATATCATTGTGAGTAAGGTTGCAGTAGAACATTTGTATGGGATTAAGATATGTAACCGAATTGGTAGTGACAAGTTCATCAAGACAAAGATCATGAAAAAGTGAATCATATTGAAAAAATATAGTAAAATTTATAGGGTGACCCGCATACACCGGACGTGACCAAAAATCACTAAACCATTCATTGGAAGCATCAAGTGATATGAAAATCCGGTCATCATACGTGTTGGGTTCGAGTGGACGAGGTGGATTGAACAACGGGTAAATGGGTTGTTGATTGGGTTGTTCAACGGGTGGTTCAACACGAGGAGGAGCATTCGAAGAGGACGCACCCTCGGTTCGAAGTCTCTTCCCTCTATTGAACAACTTGGGAGCCATAAAATAATAAAGAAAATTGAGGAATTGTAGATGGAGAGAAGTGTGGAAAAATACCTCAATTTGATTATGAAAGATGAAGGAGAATGGTGAGAGAAGCCTTCTCCTTGAGTTTTGAGAAGAATGATGCTCTAGGAAGGAAGAACTAGGGTTAGGGTTTGGAAAAAAATAGTTTGGAGAAGTTTGGAAGGTGGCAATGGAGGAGAGAGAAAAGGGAACCTGGTTTTTAGTGTAAGGGTTCGAATGGTCGGAGCAAATGTGGACCATTGGATCACAATCTGATCAGCGGCTGAGGCTGCTTTCGGTTCTGGAACAGTGACCGAATTCGGCCCGAACTCTGGGTAAGGCAGAGTTCGGCCCGAATTCTGGTTTATGGTACCAGAACAGAAATCATGCTAGAAAAAGAAATTTGATCAAGTAAGAGAGAAGTAAAAAAATAAGAGAAAAATATGATCAATAAAAAATGATAATAAGTGGATGCAAGACAGTGAGAAAAACCAAAAAAAATGTAACGCTGAATCAAAGTTGAAAGTTTGAATTAAAGCATGTGATAAATAAAAGTAGACCATGTAATAAACAAGGAAATATGCCATAATTTAATATTTTGAAGCTGCCATGGGGTAGCTGCAGGGGCTGGATCCCAGCTAGCGGTAGTCCCGAGGACTAGTGTACCGTGTCGCTTAGGCTTTTACGCCTTGTTGTCAGAAGAAACCTTTCGGCTTGTACCCATAGCAAGTTCATCATAGAGAGTCAAGACATAATCGATATTTACGCGGGTTACTTAAATAAATAATAGCTTCATCCAAAATTCCTAGTTCACGACAAAGAAAATTAAAACGCTCTTCGGATAGAGGTTTGGTAAAGAAATCTAATAGCTGATGATCGGTGTCAATAAATTCTAAGTTAATAGTACCATTTTGCTGATGATTACGCAAAAAGTGGTGACGTATTTCAATGTGCTTCGTGCGTGAATGACATATGGGGTTCTTAGTGAGATTTATAGCACTAGTGTTGTCACAAAATATAGGAATGTGCATAAACGATAAGTTATAGTCTTCAAGGGTTTGCTTCATCTACAGAATTTGTGCACAATAACGACCAGCTGCTATATATTCAGCTTCTGCTGTGGATAGTGCGACAGAATTCTGCTTCTTGCTAAACCAAGAGACTAGAGCATTTCCTAATAAATGACACGTGCCGCTCGTACTTTTACGGTCGACCATGCATCCGACGAAATCAGCATCAGAGTAACCAATGAGGTCAAATGATGTTGACTTGGGATACCATAGGCCCACTGTAACCGTATCCTTAAGGTATCGAAAGATACGCTAAACAGCAGTCATGTGTGATTCCTTAGGATTAGCTTGATATCTAGCACACAGACAAACGCTAAACATAATATCAGGGCGACTAGCAGTTAAATAAAGTAGACTGCCTATCATACCTCGATACTTACGTTGATCCACAGGTTTGCCGCTTTTATCTGGTTCTAGTTTAGTTGTAATCGCCATTGGAGTGCTGATTGGTTTGACGTTATCAAGGTCGAATTTCTTTAGCATGTCCTTTGTATACTTTGACTGACAGATGAAAGTTCTATTTGACGTTTGTTTGACTTGCAGTCCAAGAAAGTAATTAAGCTCCCCCATCATGCTCATCTCAAACTCGGTCTGCATACACTTGGCAAAATCTTGACAGAGGGTTTCATCAGTAGAACCAAATATAATATCATCCACGTAAATTTGTAATAAGTGAATAGTGTCTTTGAAAGATTTTATAAAAAGTGTAGTTACAACTTTTCCTTTAGAAAAATCTTTTTCAAGCAAAAAATTGCTTAGCCGTTCATACCAAGCTCTAGGGGCTTGTTTGAGGCCATATAGCGCTTTCTTGAGCTTGAAAACATGGTCGAAAAATTTATGATTTTCAAAACCAGGGGGTTGTTTTACAAAAACTTCCTCCTTAATAAATCCATTCAAGAAAGCACTTTTAAGATCCATTTGAAACAATTTAAAGTTTTGAAAGTTAGCAAATGCACAAAGCATCCGTATGGATTCTAACCTCGCAACAGGAGCATACATCTCATCGTAGTCGATACCTTCCTCTTGGTTGTATCCTTGAGCTACTAGACGAACTTTGTTGCGTGTAACTGAACCATCTTCATTTACTTTGTTTCGAAAAATCCATTTAGTACCAATAATCGAGTGATTTACCGGCCTAGGAACAAGTTCCCAAACTTGGCTCCTCTCGAATTGGTTGAGTTCTTCTTGCATGGCAGAAATCTAAAATTTATCATTACAAGCTTCTATAATATTTTTCGGCTCAATTTGTGAAATGAAGGCAGTACTAGCAATGGAGTCTCTTATTGATGATCTAGTACTTACTCCACGTGAAACATCACCTATAACCAAATTTTCTGGATGTGACGGCTTGAAAGAAAATTTCTTTGGCAAGCTCTCCAGAGAATTGGTTTCAGTGGTTGTGTTCATTGGAGTAGAAGTTGATGGCTCAATATCATCATCAAGAGTAGCTGCTGCACTGTTATCCTCATCGAAAGTCACATTTGTAGACTCTTCCACAATTAATGAGCGTTTGTTGAACACTCTATATCCCTTGCTCTTGGCCGCATAGCCAAGGAATATACCATCGTCAGCTTTGGCATCAAATTTTCCTAAGTTGTCTTTGGTGTTAAGGATAAAACATCGACAACCAAAAACTCAAAAATATGAAACATTTGGAGTTCTTACAAACCAAAGCTCATAGGGTGTTTTCTTCATAATAGGACGAATAAGCACCCTATTTAAAATATGGCACGCTGTACTGACAACTTCAACCCAAAAATATTTCGGAAGAGAGAATTTATTTAACATGACTCTAGCCATATCGCCAAGAGTCCTATTCTTCCGCTCCACAACACCATTTTGTTGAGGAGTTCTTGGACAAGAAAACTCATGATTAAAACCATTTAAATCACAAAACTTTTCAAAATCACTATTTTCGAATTCGCCTCCATGATTACTTCGGATTCGAGTAATCATGTAGCCTTTTTCGTTTTGAACCTTTTTAGCAAATATTTTAAAAACAGAAATGGCATTACTTTTATTTGTAAAAAGAAAACCCAAGTAAATCTAGAAAAGTCGTCAACTATAACAAAAGGCGTAGAGTTTTCCACCAAGACTGGCTACTCTACTAGGGCCAAATAAATCCATATGAAGTAATTGAAATGGTCTAGTAGTACTTACAGAGTTTATGGAATGAAATGAGGACTTGGTTGCCTTATTCAATTCACATTCGGCACATACAATGTCCTTTTTGAATGTGATGTCGGGCAAGCCTCTGACTATCTTCTTGGTCGATAGTCTGGATATAGTATCCATATTGGCATGACCAAGACGCTGGTGCCACAGTAATCTTTCATCCTTGTGAGCATAGAGACATCTTCTTGCACTGTTAGTATCTCTAGATAGATAGAAAATATAAATATTATCCTCTCTTATCCCTCAAAAAGTAATGTCTCATGTTGACCTATCATAAATAAAGTATTTATTTTGTCCAAAGTCAATATCATACCCATGATCAGCAAGATGACTTATGCTGAGCAGGTTATGCTTTAACTCGGTCACTAGGCAGACATCCTTTATTACAGGATAAAGAGGATGACCAATAGTACCATTACCAATGATATACCCTTTTAGGTTGTTGCCGAAGGATACATACCCTTCCCTCTTCATCGATAGTGATGCGAAAAGATTTGCGTCTCATGTCATATGTCGCGAGCATCCACTATCGAGAATCCACTTACTCTTAGTTGAGGAGGGAAGGTCCACCTACATCAAGAGTAGATGTGACCTTTGGTACCCAAGTTCTTGAGGGTCCTGAAAAGTTAGTTTTCGACAACCATGCATATATGTTTCTATCTACTAATCTCCTAACTCTACATTGTGGTAAAATGTGTCCATATAGTCCACAATAAGTACAAATAGCATTCCTATTTATGTTAGGAGTATGTTGATGATGTCTATATGTAGAGTGGTGTGGAGTAGCCTGGTGACGATGTCTATATGTAGAGTGATGTGGAGTGTGATGATGATGTCTATATGTAGCATGGTAAGAGTGGTGTGGAACATGATGATGTTTATATCCATAACCAGTATGATGGTGATTTTGTTTATGCACAACATAGTGATGATTGTATCTATATGTAGCATAGTGATTTTGTGTCATATGAGAACTATTTCTACGTGTATGTGGTTTGTGTGCTTTATGAAAGTGGGTGTACATATAAGCATGATTACGTGCTGCAGGTGGATGACGTGGTTGACTAGTATAAGTAGTGTCATGCTTTGTGTGTGTCTCATGTGATTGAGTTTGAGGTTGAGCAACCTGTTTTCCCAATCTAGTCTCTAATTCCTTAGAGACAGCCTGCAGTTCATTAATCTTATTATTCAAACCATAAATCTTAGTGATAGAGATCTTGTGTCTATTCGTTTCTTCAGCGATCTCAGTATTGAGTGATGTGATCTCTTGTGTTTGCTTTTCTATATGTGCTTCGACATCATGTAGGCTTAATTTAAGCTTAGACACCTCATTTGTGACTTCCGTAGGTGAAGTGTCTCTAATGTTATCAAGCAATGAAGAGAGTCTTTGAATCTCGACTTCATAACTTTTGATCTTCTCCTTGGCGTGTTTATATTTACTAATGACTTTCTTGCGGTCATTGAGTAAATCATTGAATGCATCACCAAGTTCGTCAAAAGTGAAATCATCGAGAGTTTCGCTAGTTACCTTGTCGAATGTAGCCATTAGGAAAACATTGGCGGTGTCTTGAGGAGAGTCCTTTTCTTTCTCGGAGTCACTAGCTTCGCTTTCATGCCAAATACTTGTGTTGGCATATTTCTTTGAGGAAGCTTTCATATATGGTTTCTCATATCGGTTGCTCTTCTTTGTGAATGGACAGTCTTTTCGGACGTGTCCAGTCTTCTTGCAACTGTAGCATGTTGGCTCTTCTTTGTCATCTTCTTATGGTTCCTTCTTTCTTCGATTGAAGCGAAGGAATTTCTTGAAGTTGCGGACAAGGAGAGCTTGATCTTCACCTTCCGAGTTGTCGTCATCCGTCTCTTCAGGATCAGCCCTTCGTCGGTGAGCTTTAAGGGCAATCTCCTTTGCCTTAGGAGCAGGCTCTTCGAAGTCTTTGAGGTCAAGCTCATGAGTCATCAGCTTTCCCATCAAAGTCTCTATGGACATAGTCGTGAGATCATTTCCTTCTATGATGGCTGTCACCTTAGGGTTCCAAATTTTTGGTAGCCCCCTAAGTATCTTGCGGATCTTCTCATGATTTGTATATTATTTGCCGAGAGAAGACAAGGGGTTGATGATGTCGAGGAATCTTGTAATCATTTGTGTGATCGTCTCATTTGGCTTCATCTTGAAAGCCTCATATTCTTGAGTGAGATGACTTATTTTTGACTCCTTCACTTGAGTGGTTCCTTCATGCGTCACTTCTAGAAGTCTCCATACTTCGTGAGAGGTGGTGCATGTTGAGACCCTATTGAACTCATTCCTGTCTATAGTACAGAATAAAGCATTAATAGCTCTTGCGTCTAGACTCGCCTGTTTCTTCTCCTCGTCAGAATATTTGTCATGGGTTTTCTCAACGAGATCACCATTGACAACTATCCTGGCGGGCTTTTTGTAACCATCGGTGACAATGGTCCATAGGTCGAAGTCTAGCGACTTGAGATAAAAACTCATCCTTGTTTTCCAATAGGTGTAGTTAGTTCCATCAAATAGGGGAGGCCTATGAGTGGATGCCCTTCACCGTGATTGGAAATTATGGATTGTGTGGTTGCCATAGATCAGCTCTAGGATGTTTGTCCTTGTTGAGAGAACAGAGATCTGATACCAATTGAAGAACAAATAGGCAACTCTAGAGGGGGGTGAATAGAGTTTATGATAATAATGTCCAATTAAAAATTAAACTCTTTTACCAACAGTAAATAATCAGAGTAAATACGAAAATAGTAAAGAGCAAGAAAGCATACGCAAATACAGCCGATTTTAACCTGGTTTCCCTTGTGGAGGACTAGTCCAGGCCTGAGAACTCTAGCTCAGGATTAAATCCACTATTTGTGAAATAGTATTTACACCCGTACCTTTTCTTCAGAAGAGCACGTCAACCTCTTACAGAGATCGCAGTGGCGATGCTTGGAATTTTCCAAGCGACTTCTTGAACTCTTACACAAACTCCTAACTGAAAAGTACTGAGCACTTTGAGGCTTAGGGAGCTTGTGGCTAGTAGATGAGAAGGGTATGGCTTGTATAAGGCTTTAGAGAGAAGAGAAGATTGGATGAATGAAAATGAAAGAATTCATGGCCTATTTATAGGATAATATACAGGCAGAATTCGGCCAGAATTCTGGTTGGAACATTCAAAAATTTGGCCGTTGGACAACTTGCATCCAGCCAACCCTAAAAATTAGGGTCCTGGAATTTAGGAGGCAGAGTTCGGCCCGAACTCTGTGTGGAGGCAGAGTTCGGCCCGAACTCTGTGTGGAGGCAGAGTTCGTCACGAACTCTATCTCCAGAGCACAGAATAGGTCCAATGGGCCAATAGGCTGTTTGGATGTTTGGTGGGGCTTTTGGTTTGAGGTATAGGTATAGTCTAAGTCTCAAAATGCTCAGCACAGCTCAGTTTACATAAGTCTAGACTCAAATAAAGTGTAAAATACAGACTCAAACTATGAAGCATTGCAGGTGCGAGCTGTCGTCTGGCTTGTACCGAATTCAGTCTTCATGTGTCGTATTAAAATATTGCAAGTATCATGTTGTCAATTGTATCAATATATGGTTGACTGTGATTTTGTGTCAACAATCTCCCCCATATTGATAATTGACAAAATGATATTTGTATATTCAATATTCATACCTGGACACAAAAAAATAGTAGCGTAGCTCCCCCGTAATAAGTGCAGAGCTTAGCAATAGCTCCCCCGTAAACATTGCCTGTTGTCCTGATAACAATATTCTTTTCCAAAAGCACAGATACACAAAGCCAGATATAATATGAATATATCAAAATATTTCTCCCCCTTTTGTCAGATATCAAACAACTAGAATAATGAATGGCAAGCACACCAAAAATAATAATAATAAACTGCATAAAACTGAGAAACTGCACAATAAAATGTCTCCAAGAGTCACATAATGAGTTCTAATACAACCAAAGTACAGAAATAAAAACAACTACATCAGCATAAACTACGATCCTCAGCAGCAGCAGCAAAGAGAAATCCATATCCATCATCGAGCTCGTGAAGGCCCACCGTCGTCAGATGGATCAGTGAATGAACGACGAGGGTCCACGAAGGCCGCATCCGGATCCAGATACCGGATAGCCCAAGGGTCATCGATACGGTATCCATCGCAAGCAGGGTCCCGCTCCATGGGAATAGGCATAGAAGGATGCCGGGACATAGAGTACCGAATATCGTACAGTGAGTTGCTAATGGCACTCATCTGCAAGGTAGTTCGGTAGTCAAGCTGAGTCCAGCGATCATCCTCTAAGGTGAATCAATCGCGGAGCATAGTCTGGAGTGACTCAAGAGTAGCAGGAGGAGGATCCTGACCAAGAGGAGGGGCATCGGGCTCATCGTCAGAGTGCTCGGACACAACAGGTGAGCCAACTGCTACCTAAAGCCGCCATGCCTTAGAGAGGAAGGCAGGGGCAGGTAGGAACTGGCACTCATCAAGAGGTACACGAAAAGCACGAAAGAGCATAGGAAGATAAAGAGCATAAACCAAGGATCTTGGTTTCTTTCTAGCGTTAATCATCCAGTCCATTATGGTACGTGGAAGATTAAAAGGAACATGAAAATGGAGGTGATACAAAGCAAAGATTTCAAAGTATGTAACTTTATCGGTCGATCCTGCTTTGGACAGAATCGTGTTAAAGACGATCCGATGAAGTTCATAAAAGTAAGGATTGAGAAACTTGGCGAGAAGCTTACGAGGACGTGTGTTAGGGGTACACAAGTCGTCCTTAAAGCTTTCTAGGGATGACCCATCGGGAAATAGAAACTTTCGAGCTTCAACAAGTTTTTCCCATGAGTTTGGCTCCGGGAGTTCAAGGTGTTCGGCCAAGTCAAAATCATCAAAAGAAATATCAATACCCGCAACCCGTGAAAAGATATGTATATCATTATGAGTAAGGTTGCAGTAGAACATTTGTATGGCATTAAGATATGTAACCGAATTGGTAGTGACAAGTTCATCAAGACAAAGATCATAAAAAAGTGAATCATATTGAGAAAATATAGTGAAATTTATAGGGTGACCTGCATACACCGGACGTGACCGAAAATCACTAAACCATTCATTGGAAGCATCAAGTGATACGAAAATCCGGTCATCATACGTGTTGGGGTCAAGTGGACGAGGTGGGTTGAACAACGGGTGAATGGGTTGTTGATTGGGTTGTTCAATGGGTGGTTCAATACGAGGAGGAGTATTCGAAGAGGACGTACCCTCGGTTCGAAGTCTCTTCCCCCTATTGAACAACTTGGGAACCATGAAATAATAAAGAAAATTGAGGAATTGTAGATGGAGAGAAGTGTGGAAATATACCTTAATTTGATGATGAAAGATGAAGGAGAATGGTGAGAGAAGCCTTCTCCTTGAGTTTTGAGAAGAATGATGCTCTAGGAAGGAAGAACTAGGGTTAGGGTTTGGAGAAAAATAGTTTGGAGAAGTTTGGAAGGTGGCAATGGAGGAGAGAGAAGAGGGAACCTGGTTTTTAGTGTAAGGGTTCGAACGGTCGGAGGAAATGTGGACCATTGAATCACAATCTGATCAGCGGCTTTCGGTTCTGGAACAGCGACCGAATTCGGCCCGAACTCTGGGTAAGGCAGAGTTCGGTCCGAATTCTGGTTTATGGTACTAGAACAGAAATCAGGCTAGAAAAAAAATTTGATCAAGTAAGAGAGAAGTAAAAAAATAAGAGAAAAATATGATCAATAAAAAAATGATAATAAGTGGATGCAAGACAGTGAGAAAAACCAAAAAAAATGTAACGCTGAATCAAAGTGAAGTTTGAAAGTTTGAATTAAAGCATGTGATAAATAAAAGTAGACCATGTAATAAACAAGAAATATGCCACAATTCAATATTTTGAAGCTGCCATGGGGTAGCTGCAGGGGCCGGATCCCAGCTAGCGGTAGTCCTGAGGACTAGTGCACCGTGTCGCTTAGGCTTTTACGCCTTGTTGTCAGAAGGACCATTTCAGCTTGTACCCATAGCAAGTTCATCATAGAGAGTCAAGACATAATCGATATTTACGCGGGTTACTTTAATAAATAACAGCTTCATCCAAAATTCCTAGTTCACGACAAAGAAAATTAAAACGATCTTCGGATAGAGGTTTGGAAAAGAAATCTGTTAGCTGATGATCGGTGTCAATAAATTCTAAGTTAATAGTGCCATTTTGCTGATGATCACGCAAAAAGTGGTGACGTATTTCAATGTGCTTCGTGCGTGAATGACATATGGGGTTCTTAGTGAGATTTAGAGCACTAGTGTTGTCACAAAATATAGGAATGTGCATATAAACGATAAGTTATAGTCTTCAAGGGTTTGCTTCATCCACAGAATTTGTGCACAACAACGACCAGCTGCTATATATTCAGCTTCTGTTGTGGATAGTACGACAGAATTCTGCTTCTTGCTAAACCAAGAGACTAGAGCCTTTCCAAATAAATGACACATGTCGCTCGTACTTTTACGGTCGACCTTGCATCCGGCGAAATCAGCATCAGAGTAACCAATGAGGTCAAATGATGTTGACTTGGGATACCATAGGCCCACTGTAACCGTACCCTTAAGGTATCGAAAGATACGCTTAACAGCAGTCATGTGTGATTCCTTAGGATTAGCTTGATATCTAGCACACAGGCAAATGCTAAACATAATATCAGGGCGACTAGCAGTTAAATAAAGTAGACTGCCTATCATACCTTGATACTTACGTTGATCCACAGGTTTGCCGCTTTCATCTGGTTCTAGTTTAGTTGTAGTAGCCATTGGAGTACTGATTGGTTTGACGTTGTCAAGGTCGAATTTCTTCAGCATGTCCTTTGTATACTTTGACTGACAGATGAAAGTTCCATTTGACGTTTGTTTGACTTGCAGTCCAAGAAAGTAATTGAGCTCCTCCATCATGCTCATCTCAAACTCGATCTGCATACACTTGGCAAAATCTTGACAGAGGGTTTCATCAGTAGAACCAAATATAATATCATCCACGTAAATTTGTACTAAGAGAATAGTGTCTTTGAAAGATTTTATAAAAAGTGTAGTATCAACTTTCCCTTTAGAAAAACCTTTTTCAAGCAATAAATTGCTTAGCCGTTCATACCAAGCTCTAGGGGATTGTTTGAGGCCATATAGCGCTTTCTTGAGCTTGAAAACATGGTCGGGAAATTTGTGATTTTCAAAACCAGGGGGTTGTTTTACAAAAACTTCCTCCTTAATAAATCCATTCAAGAAAGCACTTTTAACATCCATTTGAAACAATTTAAAATTTTGAAAGTTAGCAAATACGCAAAGCATCCGTATGGATTCTAATCTCGCAACAGGAGCATACGTCTCATCGTAGTCGATACCTTCCTCTTGGTTGTATCCTTGAGCTATTAGACGAGCTTTGTTGCGTGTAACTGAACCATCTTCATTTACTTTGTTTCGAAAAATCCATTTAGTACCAATAATCGAGTGATTTACCGGCCTAGAAACAGGTTTCCAAACTTGGCTCCTCTCGAATTGGTTGAGTTCTTCTTGCATGGCAGAAATCCAAAATTCATCATTAAAAACTTCTGCAATGTTTTTCGGTTCAATTTGTGAAATGAAGGCAGTACTAGCAATGGAGTCTCTTATTGATGATCTAGTACTTACTCCACGTGAAACATCACCTATAACCAAATTTTCTGGATGTGACGGCTTGAAAGAAAATTTCTTTGGCAAGCTCTCCAGAGAATTGGTTTCAGTAGTTGTGTTCATTGGCGTAGAAGTTGATGGCTCAACATCATCATCAAGAGTAGCTGCTGTACTGTTATCCTCATCGAAAGTCACATTTGTAGACTCTTCCATAATTAATGAGCGTTTGTTGAACACTCTATATCCCTTGCTCTTGGCCGCATAGCCAAGGAATATACCATCGTCAGCTTTGGCATCAAATTTGCCTAAGTTGTCTTTGGTGTTAAGGATAAAACATCGACAACCAAAAACTCGAAAATATGAAACATTTGGAGTTCTTCCAAACCAAAGCTCATAGGGTGTTTTCTTCGTAATAGGACGAATAAGCACCCTATTTAAAATATGGCACGCTGTACTGACAGCTTCAGCCCAAAAATATTTCGGAAGAGAGAATTTATTTAACATGACTCTAGCCATATCGCCAAGAGTCCTATTCTTCCGCTCCACAACACCATTTTGTTGAGGAGTTCTTGGACAAGAAAATTCATGATTAAAATCATTTAAATCACAAAACTTTTCAAAATCACTATTTTTAAATTCGCCTCCATGATCACTTCGGATTCGAGTAATCATGTAGCCTTTTTCGTTTTGAACCTTTTTAGCAAATATTTTAAAATCAGAAATGGCATCACTTTTATTTGTAAGAAAGAAACCCCAAGTAAATCTAGAAAAGTCATCAACTATAACAAAAGGCGTAGAGTTTTCCACCAAGACTGGCTACTCTACTAGGGCCAAATAAATCCATATGAAGTAATTGCAATGGTCTAGTAGTACTTACAGAGTTTATGGAATGAAATGAGGACTTGGTTGCCTTATTCAATTCACATTCGGCACATATCGTGTCCTTTTTGAATGTGATGTCGGGCAAGCCTCTGACTAGCT
Organism: Iris pallida; assembly: GCA_029216955.1. Taxonomy (NCBI): domain Eukaryota; kingdom Viridiplantae; phylum Streptophyta; class Magnoliopsida; order Asparagales; family Iridaceae; genus Iris; species Iris pallida. Next base: position 1,986,087 of record JANAVB010025798.1, read on the forward strand.
TCTTGGTCGATAGTCTGGATATAGTATCCATATTGGCATGACCAAGATGCTGGTGCCACAGTAATCTTTCATTCTTGTGAGCATAGAGACATCTTCCTGCACTGTTAGTATCTCTAGATAGATAGAAAATATAAATATTATCCTCTCTTATCCCTTCAAAAATAATGTCTCCTGTTGACCTATCATAAATAAAGCATTTATTTTGTCCAAAGTTAATATCATACCCATGATCAGCAAGATGACTTATATGCTGAGCAGGTTATGCTTTAACTCGGTCACTAGCCAGACATCCTTTATTACAAGAGAAGGAGGATGACCAATAGTACCATTACCAATGATATACCCTTTTAGGTTGTTGCCGAAGGATACATACCCTTCCCTCTTCATCGATAGTGATGCAAAAAGATTTGCGTCTCCTGTCATATGTCGCGAGCATCCACTATCGAGAATCTACTTACTCTTAGTTGAGGAGGAAAGGTCCACCTATATCAAGAGTAGATGTGACCTTTGGTACCCAAGTTCTTGAGGGTCCTAAAAAGTTAGTTTTCGGTCCGAGCGGGAGAACTCTGTCGCCAGCTTACTGAGCTGCCTGATGAGCTATTACGGAGGATGGAGCAGCCTCAGTCTCAGCCGCAGACGGACGATGCAGCCCTCACCGCACGATTTGATATACTCGAGCGCCCCATTAGGAAGACATACGAGAGGACGGATCATGCCGTTCAGGAGGTGCAGGGGATGCACGGCCATTGGCGAGCAGGTTTCGAGGCTGGCGGCTGTTATGGCATCCACCAACTCTAGACTGCTGTCCATGGAGCGGACACTTCCTGGTCCTGCTTCGGCATCCACATCGACTGCAGCGGCTCCACTGCCCCATCTTCCTCCTACTGATGGGTCGTCACCGGTGATGCTGATCCCGGAGCAGTATAGGTTCCTGGTATCCCAAGTGCAGGTACTGCCTACTCCTCCTCCTCCTCCTCATCCTGACCAGGCGTAGTCCTTTGTTGTAATTGTTTTCATTTGTTGTGTTGGTGACCCATTATTGGGTCTTTATGTATTTGTTGGTTTATGTATTTATTTTATCCCGAGTATGACTATTTGTGTTATGTTATGTTGAATATTATCGGACACACTTTTTATAGCCGTTTGGTAGTGGATTTGTATCCATCCGGCTATTTCTTGTCTTTCTGACCGTTCGATTCTATTTATTTGATTATTGGTAGTGCATTATTATTATTTGTCTCTATATTGGTTTACCGATGTTGAGTGTTCCATCGAAGGGGTCGGCGAACCCAGGAAATTCTATGGAGGGTTGTTCCGGGTCTATTATTTGCAAATTGAAACTCTAAATGCAGGTACAATATTTTTAATATAACTGTTATTTATGTGAAATATATACTGTCTGCTATTTTTTTACAATTTTTTTTGGAATTAGCGACGTTCAGCGACGCACACTTACGTCGCTAGAACGTCGCAAACCTGAGAACCAAACGTCGATAATCGTCGCAGAACGTCGCAGATGCATTGTCGTGGCAAACTGTACAGGTCAGCTAATCTAGTATCTGGACGTCGGTATTCAAGTATCGTAACGTCGCTAAACGTCTCTAAAATGATGGCGTGGCAACCAAAAAATTCTTAGATATGGAGTCGGACAATGTCGCTAGTCACTAATTTAACGTCGCTAAAATCTGAACGGACAGCGACAATTAGCAACGAAAGATTACGTCGCTAATTAGCAACGTTGTTGTCGGTAAAAGTCGCTAATACTAGCGACGTAGTATGTCATCGATCTACGTCGCTATAGCGATGAATAGCGACGTTTTTGCTAATAGTGACCATAAATAATGTGACATGCCCGAAATGTCGCTAAATACATCATTGTTTTCAGTTAGCGACATTTTGTGGCTGTTTAGCGACGTCGTTTGGCGTCGCTAATATGAGATATTTTGGTAGTGGATAACAAACCTATCAATGACCAAGTTTATGAATTTCAAGAACATCTTAGGCATGTTCAAGCGAAGGGAACCTTCTTTTCTACTAAGCACAAAATAGGATGCTTGATAGACAAACTCCCTCCTTCTTGGTCTAATGTGGCAAAGGATCTCCTTCATCTACAAGGATCTATTATATACGTAAGCTCTAAAGAGACTTAGAACAGAAGAAGAATATAAGTCAAAGGCTAAAGCTAGGTCTAATGCCACAGCTAGGATAAACCTTATAAAAATCCATGGCCAACCCAAAGCTAATAATCATCTCAAACCCAAGAAAAACTTCTTCAAAAAGAAGCAGAGTTTTCAACCAAATTTCCACAACCCTCATTTCTAAAATCCTCATCACCAAAACCTTCAACACCATCAACCTCAGAAACCTAGAAACTTTGGTCAGACTCAGGATCAAAGAAGATTTTGTTTTGTGTGTGGTAGAACCAACCATACAGCCATCAACTGCTTCCAAAGGAAGAAAAAACCTATCCAGAGCTCCTTCAAAGGAAAAGGCTAGCCAGAGGATAACATGATTCTGAATGGGTCATCCATCTCCTTCATGTCTGTAAGCTTTCAACCTGTAGTAAACCTTTCTTACCATTCTGATGATTGGTTGTTGGATTTCGGAGCTATTGTTTATGTTTCGTTTGATCGCTCTTGTTTCTCAACCTATCAGGAATCAGGTGGAGGAGACGTGACTCTAGGAGATGGCTCAACGTCACAGATTGTGGAAAGATGAAGAATAGATATGAAGTTGACATCGAAGAAAATTCTACCTCTCCATGATGTGCTTCATGTGTCATCTGTTAGAAGAAACCTTGTTAGTGGATCCTTCCTTGTAACCTCAGGATACAAAATTGTAATGGAGGTAAATAAAGTAGTTTTCTCTAAGAATGATTTGTTTGTGGGGAAATAATTTGTGAAAGATGGACTCTTTATTTTAAGTACTATAAATAAAATTTTAAATCCTTCCTTTGTTGCAAATGTTGAATCCTCAAATGTTTGGCATGGCAGATTAGGTCATGTAAATTTAGGATCTATTAAAAGGATGATGAACTTAGATCTTATCCCTAAGACTCCTATAGATGATGAACACAAATGTGAGTATGTGTTTAAGCCAAACACACTAGATTATCTTTCAAATCTGTCCATAGGGATTCTGAATTCCTGGAACCTATCCATAGTGACGTTTGTGACTCCAATAGGGTCTTACCGAGACGGTAGGAAATACTTTGTTACTTTTATAGATGATCATTCAAAGTATTGTTATACCTACCTTCTTAAGACCAAAGATGAAGTTCTAAACAGATTCAAGGTCTATAAGTCTGAAGCTAAGAACCAGTTAGATAGAAAGATTAAGATCCTTAGATCAGATCGTGGTGGAGAGTATACCTCAAATAAAATGACTAACTTTTATGAAGAGCATAGAATTATTCATGAGGTTACTGCTCCTTATTCACCACAATCCAACGGAGTTGCTGAAAGAAAGAATCGTACACTGTTAGACATGGTCAATGCCATGCTTTTCAGCTCAGGTGCTCCTGATAATCTTTGGGGAGAAGCCCCTTTTTAGCCTATTATATCCTTAATAGGATACCCAGTAAGACTAATGATAAGACCTCATATGAGTTATGGAAAGGCAGAACCCCTAGGACCAATTACCTCAAGGTTTAGGGATGTCTAGCTAAGGTAGGGATTCCAGAACCCAAAAAGAGGAAGATAGGACCTAAGACTGTAGATGTTGTGTTCATAGGATATGTCCTAGATAGTAATGCCAATAGATTTCTTGTAACCCATTCTGAAGTAAATGAAATCTCTAATAACACAATTATAGAAGCTAGAGATGCAGTTTACTTTGAAAATATATTTTCCTTCAAGGATGGAACCCTTTCTTCTTGCTCCAACCCTTCTCTTACTCCATCTACTATTTCTCATGTTCATATATCAAGTTCTCAACCAGAACAAGTCATAGAACCTAGAATGAGTAAAAAAGAAAGAATTGAAAAGAATTTAGGAGAATGATTCTTCATTTTTTTGATAGAGGGTTACTCCTCAACTTATGAAGAAGCCATATCTTCTCCTCATGCCCCTTTCTGGAAAGAAGCTATTAATAATGAGTACAACTCCATTATGGAGAACAATGCTTGGTTTTTAGCAGATCTTCCTTTAAGTAGCAAACCCATAGGTTGTAAATGGATCTTCAAAAAGAAACTTAGAGCCGATGGTACCATAGAAAAATACAAGGCTAGGTTAGTAGCCAAAGATTTTACCCAAAAAAAAAGATTAGATTATTTTGATACCTACTCTCCTGTAGCTAGAATCACTTCTATTAGAACCCTTCTAGCCTTAGCTTCCATTCATGATATGTTAATCCATCAAATGGATGTAAAGACAACATTTCTATATGGAGATTTAGAGGAAGAAATATATATGAAGCAATCTGAAGGTTTCATTACTAAAGGTCAAGAAAAAAAAGTCTGTAGACTAGTAAAATCTATCAATGGCCTAAAGCAAGCTCCCAAGCAATGGCACAACAAATTTGACAAAGTCATTATAGAATTTGGTTTTGTGCCAAATGAATATGATAAATGTTTGTATTCTAAAAATAAAAATAAAAATTATGTCATCTTATGCTTGTATGTTGATGATATCCTTATTCTAGGATCTTTATTGGAATTGATAAATAACACTAAGAATTATTTATATAACCAGTTTGATATGAAAGACCTAGGTGAAGCAAACCTGATCCTAGGAATGCAAGTGTCCAAATATAAAGGGGGCTATACTCTATCCCTAGTACATTCAATTGAGAAAATGCTAAGGAAGTTTGAGTACTTTGATAATAAAAAACCTGCCCTCACCCCTTATGATAGTAAAGTGTTATTCTCAAGAAGAATGAAGGATCTCCGATAAAATAACATAGATATTCACAGATGATAGGGTCCCTTATGTACATAACAAATAGGACCAGACCTGACATTGCATTTGTTGTTGGAAGACTAAGTAGATATACTAGTAACCCAAACCAATCTTATTGGACTGCATTGGACAGAGTATTTAGATATCTTAAGGGTACTCTAGATTATAAACTTCATTATTCTAGACATCCTGGTATCATAGAAAGTTACTCAGATGCAAATTGGGTAACTGATTCACATGATGCGAAATCCACAATTGGATATGTTTTTACCTTAGCAGGACCTACGATCTCCTGGGGATCATATAAACAGACTATCATTGCCAGAAGTACTATGGACTATGAAATGATAGCTTTAGACACTACATGTACAGAAGCCGAATGGATTAGAAATCTCATTATACATATACATGTTTCTGTTCATCCTGTTCTTGCAATTTCTATAAACTGTGATAATAAATCTGTTATAGAACTACTAAAGCATAATTCTATGAATGCTAAGATGAACAGGCACCTGCAGCTCCGCTTAAAGTCAATAAAGAGCCTATTGTGCAGATATGTGGTTCTTGACTGTATAAAGTCAGAAAAGAACCTTGCAGACCACTTGACGAAGGGTCTGTCTAGGACATTGATCCTAGAATCATCGAAGGGGATAGGGTTAAGCCTATAGTATAGTCACCAGCAGTGACAACCCAACCGAGTCTGTCACCCCCAGTTTTCAGAAACAGGGATATTTTTGTTATTTTTTATTTTAGAATATTTTTGAAATTATTTATTTAGTTATAATATTATTTTGGGTTATTTGAGTCGGGTTCGAATTTTAGCTCAATCCGACTTGTATCGGGGACCCGGGATAGTGTTGACTCTAGTGGGACCCACACACTAGTTAGCCATAGCCCACATGCTAATTATTTTAGTTAGTGGTTAAGCTAATTATTATGGATAGGGTTAGTGTGATTAGAGACATTAGAATTACTAATTTAGCCCCAACCAATTAGCCCTTTCCTAATACTAATAGAATAGATTAGTGGAGGCATTTTGGACCTTACCATAATAGGACATATAGCCCCATTATGGATGGCCACTTGGGATAGGATAGACCCAAAACTTTTCATCATTATCTCTTCCACTTTCTCTCTCTTGTTCTTCCCAAATTTTAGAGAGCAACCTCCATTGATTTCTCCACCAAATCCTTTCATTCTTCTACCCAATCTTCTTCTTTCCTTCTCTACTCAAGCCAAGGAGGAAGCTAGCCAAGTTTGGGAGGATTCGGAGCTCGTTCGTGTCCATTTGGGATTCCTACGTGTCGGTGTCGCATCGGGAAGGCTTTTCTTTAATTCGATCTACCGAAAGGTATAAATTCCTTCTCCTTCTTATTTTCTCATGCATATAGGATGATTTTAGACCCATAGGAATGACCCCCATGGTTGTGTCTCCATTTTGTCCATTTCGTGTCCATTTGGAGACTTTTAGGTGTATCCTATGTGTAGGATCGTGTCCTAGTGGGAAAGTCCATATTTGGACACATGTAGAGTTATATAGATATTGATTAAATGTTGTTTTAATATTTAATCCCAGATTTCTATTGGCTTTGGGATGTGTTTTCCTAAGTATCATATTATTTAATCTATATATGTATATATATATGGTTGTATATATATTATTATTATTATTATTATTATTATATATATATAAAATATATATATATTGTGGCTTATATATATGTATATATATTATGGTGTGATATTTTGTGTATCCAATTTTGGGTGTGGGTATAGTGGTTCGACCAAGGAAGAATTGGTGCGTGTGTATGTGTTAGTTTAGAATGGAAGAGATTGTGTATGTGTGGTGTTTGAGAGAATGTTAGAGAGGGGTTTGTATGTGAGATGTGTGGGAGTGGAGAGTGGAGTTGGGGGGGGGGGGGGAACCCAACTGCTAACAGCAGCTATGACAGCACTTGGCTGTCCCAAAACCCTGTCCAATTTCACCCCTAAACCAGCACCATGGTTGTCCATTTTAGCCACATGTGGCTGTCTATATTTCAGTCCTTGCTACCACAAATTAGCCTCCAATTCAGTAAAATATACACCCCTACAAATCAGCCCCTATATGCTCCCATATGCTGTCCTTACTAGCCCTTAACATGCCCTTCATTTCAGCCCAAAGCTCATCCCATATCAGACCAGATTTCAGCCTTGGTATGCCCCATAACCACCCTACAAATCAGTCCTAACATGCCTCATAAATCAGTCTAAAACACACCCCACTAAACAGTCCTAAAACCTGTCAGGGTTGTCCATATTTTAGCCTTAACACTGTCCATAAATCAACCCCCTTAACTACCTATTGGCTGTCCTAAAATAGTCCATAACTTGTCCCTAAAAACCTGTCATTAGCCCTCAAATTCAGTCCAAATTTCAGTCCCTAAACACTCTATATTTCAGACATCAAACCACCACCATAACAGTCCATTTACACCCTACAAAGCCCTACATTTCAGTCCCATTTGCACTAAAAAATCAGTCCACTTTAATGCCTTGTGTGTGTGTGTGTGTGTTTATGAGCCATTTATGTGTGTGTGTGTGAGAGACTAAATGAGTATGGCATGTGCCTATAGGTGTTAGCCTATGTGTAAGCCTAGGTGAGAGCCTATAAGTGAGGTATTATGAGTGATATATGTGAGTGAGTGAGTGAGTGAGTGAGTGAGTGAGTTGTGTGGGTGAGTGCTAGAATGATGTGAGAATGGGGTATGATATCATGGTAGGGTAATGAGGGTAAACCAACATATGTTATAAGATAGGCTAGATACCTAGGATACCTATATTTTTTGGTAGGTAAACCTTAGATAGGATAGTATCAAGCTACCCTAAGGAGCCTAGGCTAGTATCTTGGGGATTAACGGGGTTTCCTTTGTATTGGGCAAGTATCGGGATTTACCTTGGTAAGGATAATGTAAGTTTTACCTAGAACTAGGGTATTTGAGTCTAGAGTCTAAGACATGGTTAGAACTTGGTTTTCTTGGTTGGTAATGATCAAATATAGTGCTCCTAGACTAGTTTTGACTTCGGTTAACCATTTTGACCAAAAAGTCAACCGAGAGTCAAACTTAGCCTTTAAGCGACTAGATTTGACCGAAACCAAACCAGAGTTGACCAGTTGACTGAAAGTCAACAGTTGGTCAACATTAGACTAGTTTGACCTAGGGTTGACCTAGAGTTGACCAGAGTTGACCAGATTTGACCAGAGTTGACCAGGGTTGACTAGTTGACCAAAAGTCAACTATAAGTCATCCTTTGACCCAGCTTGACCTAGTTTGACTTGGATTGACTCCCAGTGACCTGGTATGAACCAGTATGACCTAGTATGACTCAGTTTGACCTAGATTGACCTAGTTTTGACTTAGACTTGTATTCATGACTTAAATTAGTTTCCTTTTCAGTATAAAACCTTGTTTGACTCATAGTATCTTATTTTAGGTCTGTGATTACTCTGAGCATCTGTTCACCTTATGTCACGACCCGCACCCTAGAGTTAGGGCACGAGAACGTAACAACGCCCAGCCTACGCCGCAGTGTCGGCGGTAGAACGCTGTCCTAGGTCTCAATGCATCTAACAGTATAAGACTAATCAGTTTATACTCCTCGAATGGGGGTGACATAGCCGAATGTAAACTCAATCACATCTAAGGTAGAGCATAAAGGAAGATAAATAAAACATGAAATCGAAAAGAGATACGACAGATAGAAGTCTAAGTGTCTAAGATACAAACTCAGAATACATCTCAAAACTCAAATACAGTAATCCATAACTACAACTCAAGATGACTGAAAATAAACTATAAACAAAAACCCTAGCTATCTATGCAACCTCTACTGTCTCCTCTAGGCTACAGGCAATCTCCAGGCTATCTGTAAAATTTATCAACAGGTCCAGTCAGGACAGGAGCGAGTACTGTACATCTCAACAGATCATAGCAGGTTAGAAAATATAAACATGCAGTAGAGCAAAATACAGGATCTGAAGAAATACAGTATGTAAACAAGAGAGAAAACTGTAACAGAAATATCTACTATAAATAGAGAACTAACAGTGGCTAGTGAGTCAGAGTACGAGATAGCACATGTGAACAGGACAGATTTGCACAGGATACCGAGGTTGTACAGGAATCTACACTATAATGGAATTGTTCACACGACTACTAGCACTCCCCCGTATCCCCAATCAATACACAAGGATCTAAACAGGTTATGTTATTGCACAGGATATCACATGGGGGCCCATATAGGGTGCACATGATAGTATACATGGGGGCTCCGTGAACATAAGAGTACAAGATTCACAGGAGTGCACATGTAATGAAAGCACAGGAGTACACGATGAAAGTGAAACGCACATGACACAATGTACCCGATGCTCCCGAGGAGGATAACATCGCATGAGAAGATCCATATAGTACTAATCCGTGATAATGTCGTGACAGCATCAAGTATAGTAATCTAAAGCAGGAATATAATTCTAAGCAGGATATGAAATGATCAGAGAATGTACTCGCCTGATATCTGAATGTCCAAGATAAAGATACTGTCCGAGGAGAGGTGTCTGGCTCCTAATTAGAACAGCACAAGTCACGACATGTCCAGAAGGGTAATATAAATCACTACAATGCATTCTACATGAATCTAGATCAAACTAGGCCAAAGTCAACCCTTGGTCAACTCTGGTCAACTGTACTAGTCAAACTAGGTCAAACTAGGTCATGTCCTAACCCAGCAAGTCTTACTAGGCCTAACCAAGACTATCCTAGCAAGCACACATCAATACAAGGCTATACAAGCCAATATACACCTAACTCTATATAGCGTACAATTATTCAATACTCAAATAGGCAAGAATTCACATTGGATATACACTAGGTAATCTATTACTTTAAGCTATATATGCCTACACATATATACACATGCATATATTGGTATTCAATATTAGGTCTATAATCATGGCATTTCAAATGGTTATATAAACTTATATATTACAACACAATATGCTAACATATATATAATATACATACATAGCTAAGTTAACTGTATTCATAAATACTTATGTAAGAGGCTATGTGTGTGTATGTGAACATGGCAAAGGGGCAAGTGAGGGTTAAATGGGCATACATAGTGTATAGATATCAAAGAGTGTCAAAGTGTAAGTGAACAAAGTGTCAAGTGTGATAGTGTCAACATAGTATAAGGGGTACATGAGGTAATATAGGATTTGTGTTAACATAGAACATTACATCTCATTAACTTGTATATTGCATACATTACATCTATTATTACATTACATTCATGATTGCATTCATTTATCATTCATTTATTCTTTTGCACCACTATATGCACCATACATTACATACTATGGAACCTACATATTCATTACAAGCCATACTTATACATGCTTACATTAGATAGGATACTTATACCTCATACATCATTTATTTAAACATTTACTCATGCTTGCATTCTCTATTTAATTACATAATATATATACATTAACATGGGTTAAAATCAAATAGAATATTATATTACACACAAGGGTGCATAAAATGCATATGCCGAATAGTAACTCCTACTAATAATTAATACTGTACCATCTCAGCATGAATTAAAATCTAGGATTAAAGTATGTTATAGATCTATGTGTTAGCTTTCCGAAACTTCAAACGGATCGCGTTTTCGTTTCCGGAAACTCCCGAAATCGCGAAAACACCGAGAACGCATTTGTCTTTCGTACAGCTGACACTCAAATAAATCTCCAGAAAGTTACAGAAAGAATTAGGCCTATTAATACATGTTTTTGGAAATCTAACTTCAATACGCTTCTTTTAAAAAAAACGGAAGATCAAACCGACCTTTGAGCTAAAAGTTATGACATTTCTAAATTAGGGCTGAAATTAAAAACGTGGATAAAAATCATGACGGATTTGGGTAGTTTGAGCCAAAAGAATACACAATATATATCCTAATTATCCACAACAATAATAGCAATAATAATATGAGGAACCACACTCACAAACTTGATTATATAATCATCATGAACCATTTATTACATATATAAATATAGATACACTCTCATTACAATATATATATATATAAATCTATATATGTAACATGAACAAATCCACAACACAAAGGACACTCCTATGACCTCCAAATGGACACAAAATGGACACAAATGGAGATACAACCATGGGGGTCATTTCTATGGGTTCAAAATAGACCTATATGCATGAGAAAATGAAAAGGAGAAGGGATTTATACCTCCCGGTAGATCGAATCGAAGAAAAACCTTCCCAGAGCGACACCGACACGTAGAGATTCCAAAAGGATGCGAACGAGCTCCGAATCCTCCCAAACTTGGGTAGCTTCCTCCTTGGCTAGAATGGAGAAGGAAAGAAGAAGATTTGGTGATAAAATGGAAGGATTTGGTGGAGAAATTGCTAGGGATTGCTCTCTAGAAATTTGGAGAAGAACAAGAGAGAGAAAAATATATGGATAATGACAAATGGGAGGCTCAACCCTATCCTTATTGTGGCTGGCCATAAAGGTGGTTTTGTCCTATTAGAAAAAGTCCAAAAGCCCCTACTAACCTATTCTATGAGTATTAGGAAAGGGCTAATTGGTTGGGGCTAAATTAGTCATTCTAAAGTCTCTAATCACACTAACCTTATCCATAATAATTAGTCTAACCTCTAACTAAAATATTTCTATCATGTGGACTAAAATTAATATCATGTGGGCCATGCCTAACTAGTGTGTGGGTCCCACTAGAGTCAAACTACCCCCGGGTCCCCGTTACAAGTCAGATTGAGATAAAATTCGAACCTGACTCAAATAATCCCAAAACAATATCATAAATAATAAAATAATATCAAAATAATTCAAAGAGGTCAAATGCAAAAAATATCCTTAGGCCAAAAATGACATTAAAATATCATAATCACATGGTTAGGCTCTAGGTCAAACAGTCTCTAGGGTTTCACTAGCAAAACGTCAAAACCACAAGTCATTGATTTAAATAATTTTAAAATGATTTAAAATCACCAAAAATCATATCATGAATTAAATATCATTATTAAAATAATTATAAACACAAAATTTCAAAATTACCCTCATTTGGAAAACTGGGTGCTACAACTCTACCCACCTTAGAAAAATTTCGTCCTCGAAATTTAAGATCGATAGTACTCCTTCTAGAGCCTTTAACCTACCCAATATCTAAGGTAACACTTCCTAACACTGGAATAATAAACGGACGTCTAAATAGTGTCAATCTAGGAATACCTCCAATACTGCTCTGCTGTACGACGGTAATGGAACTTCAATAAAATATGGACTGGAACCTATATCCAAGGGACTGGACCTATTTTAAAGTGGTCTTAACTAAGGATGAAAAGGAACTGATCATAGGCTATAGGTATGCTCAAACTATTATATTCCTATTAACCATCTATTAATACATTCTATTACCATAGGAATGATGCATTACTAAGACATATAGGCCCCTATCTCTCATAACACATTTATACTCACCAAAAGACTAGTACATCCTATCAAGGCTGATACTATAATGTCTCCTAAATCTCCTAAGCTACATGTTTATAGACACACATCCCCACATCAAGGACTAACCCATATATATCTACAACTGATACTAATGGAGTGACGTCCCTATTTTCCAACAATTAAGGTCTAAAAAAAAATTATCTAAATCATGCAATTTGAAGGAATAGTATACAAGGTCAGGGCATACCGTAGCAGTTGGAAGTCTCACCTAGGTTCACTGGTCATTCTAGGTCAAAACAGTACTATGGTATCAACACACAAACAATCTAGGGTGTCTTAATTGGGAAGGTAAGGGAACAACAATCATCAAGGTTGTAGGGCTGTCTACCATCCTATATAAAAATTGGTCATTATCAAAATAAAATAAAGGCAACTACCAATTATTTAAAAAAAAGGTACAAAAAATCAAATTCAAAAATTAAGGAATTGAAAATCACTTGCATTAAAATCCAATCACAATATATATATAGAGAGAGCGTTAGAGAGGGAAAAGCTAGCATTGTGTGTATGGGGACGTGTTCATATGGTTAGATAGTAGGCGTGTGTGTACGTGAATATACATGAAAGTGTATATGAGGATTTGGATTTTAAACAATAACTATCAAGTTACACTAATCATGGCATATGGGTTAACAATCTACAATATACAATCTATTTAATCACAACTTGCATGGCTAACCATATATATATATATAAAAAGGTAGAGACTTAGTTATGTATTTATATATTATAACATGTATGCCTAAGCTCTATATATATCTATCTAGATATATAATCATAACATAGAGGGGAAAAAGGGTTAGGTTACATGACAATGTATACTAAGTTAGGGTGTGTGTGTCCTTGTACAAGGTTATAACTTAGTATTGAAAGGTTAAACCCAGTTTTAGTTCAGCATTTACATACAAAATCTGAAAAGATGCTAACATTTAAACCAGTGCAATATTAACATAACACAGTTTCAAATTTTAGGGTTTTGAACATCGCAACCAATCTCAATGGTCCCAATACATCCTAACATGATAGAAATGAAACCCTAACATACTATCCATACATTTATCTACGCATACAGTTCAATATTACATGTTAAATCTAAAATTGAACATTTGAAATCAATGTGAAAATGTTAACATATATTCAGTTTTCAGGATTTTGGAGAAATTTGAACATCAAAACTAACTCAATGTTTATCACAACCTATCATGTAAGAATATGAAACCTAACATTATATCCCTACAACAACAATGTACACAGCTCTAAATATTACATTTAAAACAATAATTTGAACTAACATTTAAAATCCAGTATTAAGGGTTAATATGCACATAGTCTCAGATTTGATAAATTAAACACAAAACTCAACAATTTTTTTTTTAAAATGAAACTCTAGGTATGACATACATGTGCAGTGATGTAAACATAACTAATAACATGAAATTTATATTTAACTTACGAATTTAAACTGGAAAAGCAGAAAACCAGAATTATTGGAGTTTTAAAAATTTAACATCAACGACATATTAATATTTATTTAGATAGGTGAAAATCAAGTATAGCATGCATAAGTGTCAGGAAAGTATCCACTATATATATTCATATATATATATATATATATATATATATATATATATTCTCATGTCCCAATATAAAAATCAGATTCTATACCAAGACCAACATTAGATTCCTACCAATATTGCAAAACAGGTGATTGGTGTAATCAAGACGATTTATTATTATTTAATACAAGAATAATAGCAAGAAGGGAATAACGATAAAATCTATTTTGCTTATCTGTTTAAAAGAAGGAACCATTTTGAAATCTAGAGTTAAGATATCAAATCCAAGGTAAAGTCTAGCAAAATCATCTATTCATTGTATTAAGAAGAAATTCATAGAAGAAGTTACACAAAGGTTTATAAAATAGCTAAAGTTACTCCTAAGCTAAATAATGAGAAACAAAACAAAACAAAACAATTAATAATTTTCTTTTTTTTTGAAGGACTGAAACAAAGTAGAGAAAACATGTTCGAAAATATTTAAGGTACAATCTGATAATCATATGCGTCTATCCACAATCATGGTACTCTAAATCCTCGTCATACTAGTAAGTAAGGCTACGATAATCACAGAGCCCTTGACTTATGCACATATCTCTAGAATCATGGTATTTAACATTTTCGCGGTGCCGCTAGCTTGGCTGCGAAAACCTTAAATTCCTACACCCGAGAAATATATCCAGAGTCAGACTATATGTCCTCACCATGCTGGCTAATGTGACTATAGAAGACTAGATTCCATAACATAGATGACCTAGCCCATATAATTTTATCTTGCCAAAAATTAAATTAAATCAACAATGAATACCCAAAAATCAAATCAAATTTATCAACGAACATCAAACTCAAAAATGAACAAAATCCTTCAATCATATAAATACAAACTCGGATGCTACAGCTAATCGTCAAGATTCAAAATTCAACAATCTTCCATCAAAATCAATAAATACAAACCCAAATTCAACAATAATCCATCAAATTCAACAACATAAAATAAAGATAAAACAATCAAGGAAAAAGAGAGTTTTCAAATCGAAGTTAAAATAAGATTCTCAAGGGTCGTCCCAGGAATCTCTCAAGGGTTCCTAACTGTGATTGAGTACCTTCAAAATATATCCTAATCCTACTGCAGGCTGTAATGGTTCTCAAGTTCGAATACCACTACATAAACTCGACCTGCATGGGCCACCACTAAAAACGTGTCACGACCCGCACCCTAGAGTTAGGGCACGAGAACGTAACAACGCCCAGCCTACGCCGCAGTGTCGGCGGTAGAACGCTGTCCTAGGTCTCAATGCATCTAACAGTATAAGACTAAACAGTTTATACTCCTCGAATGGGGGTGACATAGCCGAATGTAAACTCAATCACATCTAAGGTAGAGCATAAAGGAAGATAGATAAAACATAAAATCGAAAAGAGATACAACAGATAGAAGTCTAAGTGTCTAAGATACAAACTCAGAATATATCTCAAAACTCAAATACAGTAATCCAAAACTACAACTCAAGATGACTGAAAATAAACTATAAACAAAAACTCTAGCTATCTATGCAACCTCTACTGTCTCCTCTAGGCTGCAGGCAACCTCCAGGCTATCTGTAAAATTTATCAACAGGTCCAGTCAGGACAGGAGCGAGTACAGTACATCTCAACAGATCATAGCAGGTTAGAAAATATAAACATCCAGTAGAGCAAAATACAGGATCTGAAGAAATACAGTATGTAAACAAGAGAGAAAACTGTAACAGAAATATCTACTATAAATAGAGAACTAACAGTGGCTAGTGAGTCAGAGTACGAGATAGCACATGTGAACAGGACAGATTTGCACAGGATATCGAGGTTGCACAGGAATCTACACTATAATGGAATTGTTCACACGACTACTAGCACTCCCCCGTATCCCCAATCAATACACAAGGATCTAAACAGGTTATGTTATTGCACATGATATCACATGGGGGCCCATATAGGGTGCACATGATAGTATACATGGGGGCTCCGTGAATATGAGAGTACAAGATTCACAGGAGTACACATGTAATGAAAGCACAGGAGTACACGATGAAAGTAAAACGCACATGACACAATGTACCCGATGCTCCCGAGGGGGATAACATCGCATGAGAAGATCCATATAGTACTAATCCGTGATAATGTCGTGACAGCATCAAGTATAGTAATCTAAAGCAGGAATATAATTCTAAGCAGGATATGAAATGATCAGAGAATGTACTCGCCTGATATCTGAATGTCCAAGATAAAGATACTGTCCGAGGAGAGGTGTCTGGCTCCTAATTAGAACAGCACAAGTCACGACATGTCCAGAAGGGTAATATAAAGCACTACAATGCATTCTACATGAATCTAGGTCAAACTAGGCCAAAGTCAACCCTTGGTCAACTCTGGTCAACTGCACTAGTCAAACTAGGTCAAACTAGGTCATGTCCTAACCCAGCAAGTCTTACTAGGCCTAACCAAGACTATCCTAGCAAGCACACATCAATACAAGGCTATACAAGCCAATATACACCCAACTCTATATAGCGTACAATTATTCAATACTCAAATAGGCAAGAATTCACATTAGATATACACTAGGTAATCTATTACTTTAAGCTATATATGCCTACACATATATACACATGCATATATTGGTATTCAATATTAGGTCTATAATCATGGCATTTCAAATGGTTATATAAACTTATATATTACAACACAATATGCTAACATATATATAATATACATACATAGCTAAGTTAACTGTATTCATAAATACTTATGTAAGAGGCTATATGTGTGTATGTGAACATGGCAAAGGGGCAAGTGAGGGTTAAATGGGCATACATAGTGTATACATATCAAAGAGTGTCAAAGTGTAAGTGAACAAAGTGTCAAGTGTGATAGTGTCAACATAGTATAAGGGGTACATGAGATAATATAGGATTTGTGTTAACATAGAACATTACATCTCATTAACTTGTATATTGCATACATTACATCTATTATTACATTACATTAATGCTTGCATTCATTTATCATTCATTTATTCTTTTGCACCACTATATGCACCATACATTACATACTATGGAACCTACATATTCATTACAAGCCATACTTATACATGCTTACATTAGATAGGATACTTACACCTCATACATCATTTATTTAAACATTTACTCATGCTTGCATTCTCTATTTAATTACATAATATATATACATTAACATGGGTTAAAATCAAATAGAATATTATATTACACACAAGGGTGCATAAAATGCATATGTCGAATAGTAACTCCTACTAATAATTAATACTGTACCATCTCAGCATGAATTAAAGTCTAGGATTAAAGTATGTTATAGATCTATGTGTTAGCTTTCCGAAACTTCAAACGGATCGCGTTTTCGTTTCCGAAAACTCCCGGAATCGCGAAAACACCGAGAACGCATTTGTCTTTCGTACAGCTGACACTCAAATAAATCTCCAGAAAGTTACAGAAAGAATTAGGCCTATTAATACATGTTTTTGGAAATCTAACTTCAATACGCTTCTTTTAGAAAAAACAGAAGATCAAACCGAGCTTTGAGCTAAAAGTTATGATATTTCTAAATTAGGGCTGAAATTAAAAACGTAGATAAAAATCATGACGGATTTGGGTAGTTTGAGCCAAAAGAATACACAATATATATCCTAATTATCCACAACAATAATAGCAATAATAATATGAGGAACCACACTCACAAACTTGATTATATAATCATCATGAACCATTTATTACATATATAAATATAGATACACTCTCATTACAATATATATATATATATATAAATCTATATGTAACATGAACACATCCACAACACAAAGGACACTCCTATGACCTCCAAATGGACACAAAATGGACACAAATGGAGATACAACCATGGGGGTCATTTCTATGGGTTCAAAATAGACCTATATGCATGAGAAAATGAAAAGAAGAAGGGATTTATACCTCCCGGTAGATCGAATCGAAGAAAAACCTTCCCGGAGCGACACCGACACGTAGAGATTCCAAAAGGACACGAATGAGCTCCGAATCCTTCCAAACTTGGGTAGCTTCCTCCTTGGCTAGAATGGAGAAGGAAAGAAGAAGATTTGGTGGTAAAATGGAAGGATTTGGTGGAGAAATTGCTAGGGATTGCTCTCTAAAAATTTGGGGAAGAACAAGAGAGAGAAAAATATATGGATAATGACAAATGGGAGGCTCAACCCTATCCTTATTGTGGCTGGCCATAAAGGTGGTTTTGTCCTATTAGGAAAAGTCCAAAAGCCCCTACTAACCTATTCTATGAGTATTAGGAAAGGGCTAATTGGTTGGGGCTAAATTAGTCATTCTAAAGTCTCTAATCACACTAACCTTATCCATAATAATTAGTCTAACCTCTAACTAAAATATTTCTATCATGTGGACTAAAATTAATATCATGTGGGCCATGCCTAACTAGTGTGTGGGTCCCACTAGAGTCAAACTACCTCCGGGTTCCCGTTACAAGTCAGATTGAGATGAAATTCGAACCTGACTCAAATAATCCCAAAACA
This sequence comes from Iris pallida, assembly GCA_029216955.1. Classification (NCBI taxonomy): domain Eukaryota; kingdom Viridiplantae; phylum Streptophyta; class Magnoliopsida; order Asparagales; family Iridaceae; genus Iris; species Iris pallida. Next base: position 2,004,734 of record JANAVB010025798.1, read on the forward strand.
ATATCATAAATAATAAAATAATATCAAAATAATTCAAAGAGGTCAAATGCAAAAAATATCCTTAGGCCAAAAATGATATTAAAATATCATAATCACATGGTTAGGCTCTAGGTCAAACAGTCTCTAGGGTTTCACTAGCAAAACGTCAAAACCACAAGTCATTGATTTAAATAATTTTAAAATGATTTAAAATCACCAAAAATCATATCATGAATTAAATATCATTATTAAAATAATTATAAACACGAAATTTCAAAATTACCCTCATTTGAAAAACTGGGTGCTACACCTTATCAGCTCAGGACCACAGGCGAGTACATTCACTGATAGTTTTCATTGTCTTGATATCTACTATATCCGATTCAGTTGTAGTGTTTTACATGATTCTCGACATGCCGGTTCACGGACTAGTATACGTCGGATCCTGTCATGAGATGTTATTCCTGGGCTTTTTTTGGTATATTGGTATGTCATATTTTCGTGTTTTGTGTACTTATATAGACATTGATTTGGGAGTGGGCTGGCCCCCTGCTCTCGAACCCTGTGTCATGCCGTGTCATATCCAGATCCATTATACTATTCGGGGATGGGAGAGTTATTAGTGGTTGTGTGATCAAAATTCCCACATTGTTGTATACATTGTTCATAGCTATACCCTCGCCTCACGACGGGTAAAGCCTTACCCTACATCGTTCATAGCTTTCCATGGTGACCGGCCTTACCGTTCTATTGTACACATTATTCATAGCCGGTCGGATGGAAAGCCTGACCATATTTTTCCAAGCCGATCACATAACGCACTAATAATTCAAGGCACCTTTTATATTTATTATCGTTGGAGAATAATTTCTGTTCGGGAGAAGGGTTACAGCCCCGGTCCTTGTTTGGTTTAGGGGTTGTAACTCGGCTTCTGAATAGTTCCCAAGTCATCATATATATATATATATATTGTCGTCCTATTCAGTACTCACATCTCGATATATATTTTCTGTTAATTTTATCTTGTATTTCATTACACTGTCTCTTATAGAATTTGTCAATTCATATGGAACTGCTATTGGTGTTTGTACTTGCTCATTTTCCTGACAGGATACCGTTGATATATGACAGATGATTCTGAGGCAGATTGCCTGACCTATTATGGGGTCGAGTCTGAAGGAGTAGACCTGGACCGTGGCTTGTTAGTAGAGCCACTAGACTTTGCTCACCCTGAGTAGTGTAGTTTAGTTAGGTTTGCCTGGCCTGCGAGCCAGCTAGTACTTTCAGTTTGTAGTATTTTATATTATATTTCTATGACTCTGTGTAGTTGTGTATAGCTCTGGACTTGTCTGGATCTTGAACTTATTTCCTGTTTTTATCTATCATATTTTTTTTGTGCTATCTATCCTAGTTTGTTTTTATGATTGAGACTGTATTACTATGTCACCTCCATTCGGAGTGTATATACTGTACAGGTACCTTTATTCTGTTTAGTGTAGTTTTGTAGACAACCTAGACAGCGTTCTACCGCCGATGCTGCGACGTAGGCTGGACGTAACCACGTACTCGTGCCCCTAATCAAGGTACGGGTCGTGACTCATTTTTGTGGTGGCCCATGCAGGTCAGTGTCGTAATTAGTGCGATCTCGTAATGGTGCTCGACTTAGAGTGCTAATTATGAGCCTGCGACTAGGACGTAGGATCTAGGGTATGATAGTAGTTACTCAATCACATTTTAGGAAATTTCTGATCTTTTGATTACCATGACAACTCTTCTTGCATTTGAATTCAATTGTCCTCCTTTGATAATATCTTATCTTGTGCCATATTGATCTCTTGGGTTCAATTCGTGTTCAGAATGACAGTGACTTGTTCTCAGGCAGCAGGGCCTAGTACAGTTCCAGAGAGGTCAGATCCGGGAGGTCCTCCACCTCCGGCTACAGGAGTAGCAGGCGAGAGAGCAGTAGCCTCAGTTCCTGCTCTTCAGGCGGGAGCAGCAGCGACGGTTTCAGGAGGTCTTCCACCTCCAGCAGCGAGACCGTCCATAGTCATCCCTGATATTCTTTCACAGCCGCCTCCGCTACCGACAGATACTCAGGGGATGATGGCCCTTCTGCAGCAGATATTGCAGACACAGAGAGCACAGGTCGAGGCACGGCACCGCCAGGCAGAGGTGATGCGACAGACCATAGAGAACTCCCATCAGCTGGCGATGGCAGCAGTAGAGAGGGGTGCACCGGGTGCAGTTCAGGGAGCACCAGTTCAGCAGCAGGGTCAGGGAAGGCCCGGTACGCACCTAGACTTCAGAAAGATGAGACCGAGGGAGTTCAAGGGTACCGAGGGTATCCTATACGCGGACGACTGGTTGGAGGATGTCCAAGGGAGTCTGGAGTTGGCAGAGGTCCCAAGAGGACTTTGGGTGACGTCTGCAGCGAGCCAGTTTTTCGATATAGCGCTGCTTGGTACCGCACGGATCTGCGTGTGTCAGTGAGGGGTTTGTCTTGGGAGGACTTCAGGAAGCTCTTTAAGGAGAAGTTCTACCCGGATGTAGCCATGACAGCTTTGGAGGGGTAGTTTGCCAGTTTGGTACAGGGGAACTCGTCGATAGACGAGTATGCAGCAGAGTTTTTTTGCCTGAGCAGGTTTGCACCTAGTTTGGTCCAGGATGAGGGGTACAAGGCCCGAAAGTTCCGGAGGGGTCTTATACATGAAGTGCGTACTCGTACCTCTGGAAGACGTGATGCGACCTTCGAGCAGATCTTGGTGGAGGCGCAGATTGCAGAGGAGGACTTCGGCCTCAAGCCGAAGAGGGGCAGTAACGTTCTCGGAGCTAGCTCGAGTGCAGGGTCGGCGAAGTGCTCACATTTCCAGCAGAGGCAGTTTCAGCAGCAGCAGCCTCAGTTGCAGTTTCAGCACGCACCGGTGCATGCCCAGCAGTACCAGGGTCAGGGTCAGAGGTCGGCTACACAGTGCACTTTCTGCGGGATGCCGGGGCATACTAGAGAGGCTTGTAGGAAGAGGTTGGGCGTCTGCCTATACTGTGGGGCGCCTGATCACCAGCTGAGGGATTGCCACGCTAGTAGAATCCGAAAGGACCAGGACAGAGTGCAGCAGGCTAGAGGAGGCCAGCAGGGGCGTGCTTTCGCCATGACAGTTGAGCCCACTCAGACAGTAACAGAGCAGATAGCAGGTTCCAATATTTTGAATCTCCTTTCCGTATTTTCCTTCTTATAAACTGTCTTGAACTTCGATTCTATCTGTTCCTTGATCGTTAGATAAAATTTTGTTCTTGTGATGTGATTTTCTTCTGGGATAAGTCGTATGGGCTAGGTCGCCTCAATTATGAGATTTTAGAATACTCTAGGGTCATGCTAGCAGGCATAGTGAGGATATATTGTCGGATTATGGACGTATTTCTCTGGTGTGAGAATTTAAGGTTTTTGCTGCCAAGCATGCGACAATGCAAAAAATTTTAAATACCATAATTCTAGAGGTATGTACCGTACTTGAGGACTCTGTGATTATCGTAGCCTTGTTCACTGGCATGACACAGATTCTGAGTATCATGATGATTGGACAGACGCATACGATTATCGATTTGCATAATTTTCTGTGTTTACTTTGTTTTAATTTTTGAGGATGATTCTTTTAAGGTGGATAGATTTATAGCACCCAGTTTCTATTTGAGAGTAATTTTAAATTTTATAATTTTAGTCATTTAATTCATGCTTTGATTTTTGAGATTTTAACCATTTTAAATTTTAAGCCATGACTTGTGATTTTGACATTTTACTATTGTTTGGTTTTAATTTCGAGGACAAAATTTTTTAAGGTGGATAGATTTGTCACCCCCAGTTTTCAGAAACAGGGGTATTTTTGTTATTTTTTATTTTAGAATATTTTTGAAATTATTTATTTAGTTATAATATTATTTTGGGGTTATTTGAGTCGGGTTCGAATTTTAGCTCAATCCGACTTGTATCGGGGACCCGGGGTAGTGTTGACTCTAGTGGGACCCATACACTAGTTAGCTATAGCCCACATGCTAATTATTTTAGTTAGTGGTTAGGCTAATTATTATGGATAGGGTTAGTGTGATTAGAGACATTAGAATGACTAATTTAGCCCCAACTAATTAGCCCTTTCCTAATACTAATAGAATAGATTAGTGGGGGCATTTTGGACCTTACCATAATAGGACACATAGCCCCATTATGGCTGGCCACTTGGGATAGGATAGACCTAAAACTTTTTATCATTATCTCTTCCACTTTCTCTCTCTTGTTCTTCCCCAAATTTTAGAGAGCAACCTCCATTGATTTCTCCACCAAATCCTTTCTTTCTTCCACCCAATCTTCTTCTTTCCTTCTCTACTCAAGCCAAGGAGGAAGCTAGCCAAGTTTAGGAGGATTCGGAGCTCATTCGTGTCCATTTGGGATTCCTACGTGTCGGTGTCGCATCGGGAAGGCTTTTCTTCGATTCGATCTACCGGGAGGTATAAATCCCTTCTTGTAATGCTTGTGGTTCATATTACGTATCTTGGTATACGTGTACATATTTTGAGTCGTATTGCATGTCTCCCTGCTTGGTTTATTTGGCATTTTTATTGCTTGGTTCACCTTGGGATTGGTTCGGCTAGGCTTGGGTTTGCTTGTTTGGTTCATCATGAACCAAGTGGAGAACCACTCCCACCTACCACTTCACCCTTCCTTTATTAGCCGCCCAACTCTCTCTCTCTCTTCATTACTCTTCTTCAATTACTTTTTCTTCTCCACCATCACTTCTTCACCTACCAGGGAGTAGGGCTTAGGCAAGTGTAACTTGCTTCATGAAGGAACTCCCATTTTATTGTTCTATTTTCTTCTCCACAAGATTCTAAGCCTCTTTAGTATTTAGTGTTTTCAAATTCTATGGCTCATTTCATATTGATCTAAGTTTCTAGTATTTTCGATCTTCTTAGTTTTGATATACTAAAATAGCTTATTTTCGAAAATTAAGAGTTTCATGTAGTAGGCCTCATGATTTGGCACAAGTTTGGTTTTGAGATGGCCGGATTTCACCAAGTCCTAGCCGAGATGGAGTTCCTGAGCTTTTACGCATGTTTGAATTTGGCCATGTGGAGAAGATGGAGTTTTTACACCCACGCATTACGTGCCAGCGTATTATTCAGCCTTTTACGCTCATGTCTTAACGTGCTAGCGTAGTGTTAGCTTTTTACGCACACGTATTACGTGCCAGCGTATTGTTTAGCCTTTTACGCTCATGTCTTAACGTGTTCGTGTAGTGCCCCTTTACGCTCACGCATCGCGTGCCAAGAGTACTCGTTTTACGCTGAGCTAATCGATTTTACGCTCGGGACTCTCCCGCTCGCGTAAAATCGAGCTAGCATAAAATCCCTAGCTCGAGCTGGCTTTCACGAGCGTAAAGTTTGTCAGGTGTTCCTCGCGTAAAGTTTTCCTCACGTAAAGCTTTGATCGAGATTTGGCGTGCGTTATCTTATGAGCGTAAAGCCCGGCTAGCGTAAAACCCCCACCCACATGTACCCTTGCTCGCGTAGAGCTATCTTACCTTGCTCTTGCTAGCGTAAGCCACTTTACGCTTGAAGGCCCCTTGGTCTAGCGTAGTAGTACGCGTATAAAAACTTGAGTTCCTATGGCGTACACCTTTACCCATTTTATATTTTTACGCCCATTTTATATCCTTACGCCTTTTGTCATGAACTTGATATTCACGGATTTAATTAATATGTTTGGAAATGATAATTGAATATGGCATGGTATGATAAGTACACCTGACATGATTATCTCGAATTGCTGTTGCGACGGCTAACATGACATGACATGACCTGACAAGAATGATTGACCTGGACACCGTAGACGATTGTGTTTGTACAAATAAATAAGTACTGTCTTGCATCATGTCTAGGACAGGGAACCCTGAATACCACGGTCAGGGGTACCTACTGAAATCAACTACGGCTAATAACTAGAATAATTCAGTAGTCATGAAGAGATTTCTCAGCTACAAGCAATCCCGTTATCTGGGCGTACTAGCGAACTTGTAGCCTACCGACGAGTAGGGCATATTTCCAGCACACAGTCATGTGGTGCACCCTTCATAAACGGACATTCGAACTGGATAACCTGGATGGTCTGCAGGGCTGGTGGCTGTTGGAACAATCTCATTACATCTTGCTAGTAACTAGGCCTGTGATAACCCTAGTTAGTTAAAGTATCAAGCCGTACTCATTGCTTGGCCGTGATTGATTGAATGGAATTTAGCCCAGCTTAGTCTTATCCTGATCCTGTGCAAGATTGTAACATGACCTAATTTTCGGTGCCCTACTTATCGGTAAATGATGAGATACCAAGTTCTGTTCAGATGAAGGGTTACAACCCCGGTCCTTGTTTGGTTTAAGGGTTGTAACTTGGCTATCTGAATAGTCCCATGGTTATCTTATCATATATCGTCCTGACTATTTATGCTTACCTTGACAATAATGATCAGGGGGCCAGTTCTGTTCAGGCGAAGGGTTACAACTCCGGTCCTTGTTTGGTTTAAGAGTTGTAACCTGGCTCCCGGAGTAGTTCTGTGTATTTTCTTCGTTTGTTGTCCTAATTGCATCCCGTGTCATGCTCATCCTGTTTTACAAGAATATGACATGACATGGTTACCTATGATTGCCTTAACAATAAAGATCAGGGACAAGGTTCTGTTCAGGCGAAGGGTTACAACTCCGGTCCTTGTTTGGTTTAAGAGTTGTAACCTGGCTTCCGGAGCAGTTCCTTATCCTCTCTTCATTTATTGTCTTATTTTTACCCTATGCCAAGACTAATCATGTTTTACTTACCAATAGTATTTGAGACGGGTTTCTATTCCGGTGAAGGGCTGCAACCCCGGTCCTTATTTGGTTTAAAGGTTGTGATCTGGCTACTTGAATGGTTTCCTCGTACTCAGTTTACTGTTGCTATCTCTATTATTATCAGTTCTTTATTTATTATCTTTAATATTCTACTGTGATATGCTGGTTTTAGTTCCTAAGTGAAGCCTCCTTTGTGGCACTTGCTCTTTCTGGGGTCTGACCCAGCTGGTTTTGTGTGGCCAGATATCGGAGCAGCTCCAGAGGATCTACCTACCTTCCAGCCAGATGGTGACCACCAGGCGTAACCCTGGCAACGAGTGGGTTTCTTTTGTCCTCCCACTTATTTGTAAAATTATTCTTTTGAGACGTTTAGCCAACGAGCACGTGTTAGCTCGATTGTACCTTTATTTACTGTCTGCCTACGGGCTGTAACATGATTGACAAATCCTAGGGTTGATCATGTATGACTGAAACTCTCGCTAGTCTTAACATTTTGAACGACTAGCTTCATGATCATCCAATATGTAATGTATGGGATGCCTTGCTATTATATATTTGGTGCTCTGACATCTTGTAATTATTATTGCTTGCTTGAGATTGAGACAATAGGCTTGTTCACGAACATAGGAGACTGTTGGCTTGTAGTTAAACCCTCATGTATCTAGACAGCCGTGACCGTATAGCGAGGTAGGTTGTACTTCAATATACGTAGCTGGCTATGTACGCCCCCGCTTTCCAGTATTCTGGTTCTGGGGCGTGACACTTCTCCTTCTTATTTTCTCATGCATATAAGATGATTTTAGACCCATAGGAATGACCCCCATGGTTGTGTCTCCATTTGTGTCCATTTCGTGTCCATTTGGAGACTTTTAGGTGTGTCCTATGTGTAGGATCGTGTCCTATTAGAAAAATCCCTATTTGGACACATGTAGAGTTATATAGATATTGATTAAATGTTGTTTTAATATTTAATCCCAGATTTCTATTGGCTTTGGGATGTGTTTTCCTAAGTATCATATTGTATCATATTATTTAATCTATATATGTATATATATGGTTGTATATATATTATTCTCTCTCTATATATATATGTATATATATATTGTGGCTTATATATATATATATGTATATATATTATGGTGTGATATTTTGTGTATCCAATTTTGGGTGTGGGTATAGTGGTTCGGCCAAGGAAGAATTGGTGTGTGTGTATGATGTGTTAGTTTAGAATGGAAGAGTGATTGTGTATGTGTGGTGTTTAAGAGAATGTTAGAGAGGGGTTTGTATGTGAGATGTGTGGGAGTGGAGAGTGGAGTTTAGGGGGGGAACCCAGCTGCTAACAGCAGCTATGACAGCACTTGGCTGTCCCAAAACCGTGTCCAATTTTACCCCTAAACCAGCACCATGGCTGTCCATTTTAGCCACATGTGGCTGTCTATATTTCAGTCCTTGCTACCACAAATTAGCCTCCAATTCAGTCCAATATACACCCCTACAAATCAGCCCCTATATGCTCCCATATGCTGTCCATACTAGCCCTTAACATGCCCTTTATTTCAGCCCAAAGCACACCCCATATCAGTCCAGATTTCAGCCTTGGTATGCCCTATAACCACCCTACAAATCAGTCCTAACATGCCTCATAAATCAGACCAAAACATACCCCACTAAACAGTCCTAAAACCTGTCATGACTGTCTATATTTCAGCCTTAACACTGTCCATAAATCAGCCCCCTTAACTACCTATTGGCTGTCCTAAAACAGTCCATAACTTGTCCCTAAAAACCTGTCATTAGCCCTCAAATTCAGTCCAAATTTTAGTCCCTAAACACTCTATATTTCAGTCATCAAACCACCACCATAACAGTCCATTTACACCCTACAATGCCCTATATTTCAGTCCCATTTGCACTACAAAATCAGTCCACTTTAATGCCTTGTGTGTGTGTTTATGAGCCATTTGTGTGTGTGTGTGTGAGAGAGACTAAATGAGTATGGCATCTGCCTATAGGTGTTAGCCTATGTGTAAGCCTATGTGAGAGCCTATGAGTGTGGTATTATGAGTGATATATGTGAGTGAGTGAGTGAGTGAGTGAGTGAGTTGTGTGGGTGAGTGCTATAATAATGTGAGAATGGGGTATGATATCATGGTAGGGTAATGAGGGTAAACCAACATATGTTATAAGATAGGCTAGATAACCTAGGATACCTATATTTTTTGGTAGGTAAATCTTAGATAGGATAGTATCTAGCTACCCTAAGGAGCCTAGGCTGGTATCTTTGGTATTAGCGGGGTTTCCTTTGTATTGGGCAAGGTATCGGGATTTACCTTGGTAAGGGTAATGTAAGTTTTACCTAGAACTAGGGTATTTGAGTCTAGAGTCTAAGACATGGTTAGAACTTGGTTCCCTTGGTTGGTAATGATCAAATATAGTACTCCTAGACTAGTTTTGACTTCGGTTAACCATTTTGACCAAAAAGTCAATAAAAGTCAACCGAGAGTCAAACTTAGCCTTTAAGCGACTAGATTTGAACGAAACCAAACCAGAGTTGACCAGTTGACTGAAAGTCAACAGTTGGTCAATATTAGACTAGTTTGACCTAGGATTGACCTAGAGTTGACCAGGGTTGACCAGTTGACCAAAAGTCAACTGTAAGTCAACCTTTGACCCAGCTTGACCTAGTTTGACTTGGATTGACTCCCATTGACCTGGTATGACCTAGTATGAACCAGTATGTCCTAGTATGACTCAGTTTGACCTAGATTGACCTAGTTTTGACTTAGACTTGCATTCATGACTTAAATTAGTTTCATTTTCAGTATAAAACCCTGTTTGACTCATAATATCTTATTTTAGGTCTGTGATTACTCTGAGCGTCTGTTCACCTTATCAGCTCAGGACCACATGTGAGTACATTCACTGATAGTTTTTATTATCTTGATATCTACTATATCCGAGTCAGTTGTAGTATTTTACATTATTCTCGACACGCCGGTTCACGAACTAGTATACGTCGGATCCTGTCATGAGATATTATTCCTGCACTTTTTTGGTATATTTATGTAATATTTTCGTGTTTCGTGTACTTATATAGACATTGATTTGGGAGTGGACTGGCCCCCTGCTCTCGAATCCTGTGTCATGACGTGTCATGTCCAGATCTATTATACTATTCGGGGATGGGGGAGTTATTAGTGGTTGTGTGATCAAAATTCCCATATTGTTGTATACATTATTCATAGCTATACCCTCGCCTCACGACGGGTAAAGCCTTATCCTACATCGTTCATAGCTTTCTATGGTGACCAGCCTTACCGTTCTATTGTACACATTGTTCATAGCCGGTCGGATGGAAAGCCTGACCATATTTTCCCAAGCCGATCACCTAACGCACTAATAATTCAAGGCACCTTTTATATTTATTATCGTTGGAGACTAAGTTCTGTTCGGGAGACGGGTTACAGCCCCGGTCCTTGTTTGGTTTAGGGGTTGTAACTCGGCTTCTGAATAGTTCCCAAGTCGTCCTATATATATATATATTGTCGTCCTATTCAGTACTCATATCTCGATATATATTTCTTGTTAATTTTATCTTGTATTTCATTACACTGTCTCTTATAGAATTTGTCAATTCATATGGAACTGCTATTGGTGTTTGTACTTGCTCATTTTCCTGACAGGATACCGTTGATATATGACAGATGATTCTGAGGCAGATTGCCCGACCTATTATGGGGTCGAGTCTGACGGAGTAGACCTGGACCGTGGCTTGTTAGTAGAGCCACTAGACTTTGCTCACCCTGAGTAGTGTAGTTTAGTTAGGTTTGCCTGGCCTGCGAGCCAGCTAGTACTTTTAGTTTGTAGCATTTTATATTATATTTCTATGACTCTGTGTAGTTGTGTATAGCTCTGGACTTGTGTGGATCTTGAACTTATTTTCTGTTTTCATCTATCATATTTTCTTTCGTGCTATCTATCCTAGTTTGTTTTTGTGATTGAGACTGTATTGCTATGTCACCTCCATTCGGAGTGTATATACTGTATAGGTACCTTTGTACTGTTTAGTGTAGTTTTGTAGACAACCTAAACAGCGTTCTACCGCCGATGCTGCGGCGTAGGTTGGACGTAACCACGTACTCGTGCCCCTAATCAGGGTGCGGGTCGTGATTGAGTCTGACTGGAGATCTCAAGAAGCCGGTTCAATAGGTAGAAACAAGCTGGACTAGGTGACTATTATGGAACACTGACCTTGAGATTAAATTCTTTTTAAATTAAAAGCCCAAGAGGATGTACATGTGTACATTGATACCCCATCCCTATGGTGACAGTGTTCCTTGTGTGATATGGATAGGGTGAGTTTAAACTCTTAATAAGTCCAAGCATGATATGCAGGGTTGATTCCTATCAACAACCCTTATGGACTTACCTATGTGAGAGGTCGTGAAGGCCGTGACTATAGAACAAGGCGATCCTAGACAACTCTCATGAATGTGTAAAAGTGCGCATGGCCAATCAAACGTGCCACCCGATAGACCCAAGTACCTCTAGCGTACTATGTGTGCTATTTTCTGAATATAGTTCAAGAAGACTAATTCAAGGCGTAGTTCATCAAGCTCTTCTTCATACAAAGACAATAGTCACTATGTGAGATTCAAGGCTGTAGTCCATCTCAATTATGCATAGTATAAAATTGTCCAGAAATTCTTTTACTCTTCTCTTAATATTCTTTCCTTCTATTACCTTGGAATTTTACCTTTTGGGGGGATATTTAGCTCTGTGTGTGTTTTGAGCACACACTCAAAAGCTCAAGTCCTCATTTAGTCCCACATCGGTTGGGAAGCTTGAGTTAGTTGTGTATATATTACTTCACCTCCCTTTGCCTCACTGAACTATTGTGTGGGTTCCCCATGGGCCACACGCGCGTGCCGCCGCCGCCGTCCGGCCCAGCTCGGCTCGGTTTGGTTTGGCGCGCGTAACGGGTGCGGGTACGTGCCCACATCTGCGGGCGCCGAATGCCGATTCGATTTTCTCTTCGGGTTCGGGCTGAGACCCTAAAACCGATCTGATTTCCTCTTCGGGTTCGGTTCGGTTCTACGTCACGATAGAGACTTCATCCTAAGTCGCATTGGCCGTTGGATGGCTCGGACCCAACACATTCAAGCTTCCGGTTGGAGAGATGTCCATCACCCCAATGGATGTGGTAAATATTTTAGGGTTATCTAATACAAGTGAACCCGTAATATTTGATAAGGAGTTAGATCCTGGTTTTCTGATCGTACAGTACCTAGGTATGGATCCACCTGAGGATATATGTGGTAAATGCTTAGTCAAGTATAGTTGCCTCCGCAAGAATTTCATGGAGCTAAAGCGTACTGCCGACACAGAGGTTTATGTGGATGACTACCAGGTATGTGTTTTAATATTAATGTCTATATAACATTTTTTTAGTGTAACACATATCATTCGTTGCTCATACTTTCAGATTGTATGTTGCACCTTTAATATTACTGTTAGAAATTTTTATTTACCAACAATTTTCTAACGTATTTGCCAATCATCTTTTATCATAAGAAAATTTTATTTATCAATATTTTTCTATTGTTAGAAAATTTTATTTACCAATAATTTAATTTTTACCGTGAGCAAATTTTATTTCATCATAGTAAAAAAATAGCTACAAGTGTCATTAGAAAAATCCTCCACCCAATCAACCATCGATAAAAAACTATTAGAAAATTTTTAGTAATAGTTATAAACGTTAGGAAACTACTATTTTGGTGTGGTGTGAATAATCATTTTGGTTAAATATTGAGAATAATTGATTTTTTAGGAATTATCAATTTTAATTAGAAAATGAGGAAGGACAAGAAGGAGAGGATAATTGTTTTTTTTTTGAACGTTAGAGAAATGCTCATTTTGGTACTTTTTAATTGACTACAACACCATAGCAATGTTTATTCTCGTATTATTAAATAAATTTTACATCTATCATTTTTCTTCCGAAAATAGTCATTTTGATATACACACAAAAGAATAAATTATAATAAAAAAATTTATTTGAAGTAAATGAGAAATATAATAATTTGATTTTAGCTTGGATGAAAAGGTATAAAATCCAAGATAATTCATTGAAATCGTTATACGTCTTTAAAATCGTTTAGTAGGATCCTACGAAATTTGTCTAACTTCTTTAAAAACTGGATAATTTAAAATTATTTAAAATCCTAATGTACTATCATCCCCTTTGGTGACTCTAAAATAATTAGCCTGATTTGTCTACTCATAAAGTTGGACAACTTGAACATGCATTTAACCCGCTACCAGTGTCAACTATGAACCAAGAATCAAATATATTAAATGTACTATCATCCCCTTTGGTTCAGAATTGATTGCCTATTTATAAGGGCACATAAGAAGTTTATCAGGGCTAGCCAAAGTCTTAGTTTTCCCTTATTTACAAGTTTGCCACTGAAAAATTTACTCAGGGCTACCCAAGTGGTAGGTATAAAAGATAACTCTTATAATTTTGGTCTTCTTCCTCACTCTCCATTCTCTCTCCCCCTTTTTCTCCAAACCTTAGTTCTTTCTACTTGTGGTCCCAACTTTTTCCTCAACCCCACATTTCTCCAAACCCTAGAAGATTCTCCAAGGAAGATTCTTACTATATTCGGTACGATTACGTCAGCTAAACGACAAATTTTCTTAAATAATTTGTTCTTTTGATAATCTTATATTTTGTCCCTAAAAATTATGGAAGAAAGTGGATCATCACGTCTATCAATCGAGCAACCCGGACCCTCCGAAGAACACGACAAAACATCTAAAGAACTCTCGGTAAATTACCGACCAACCAAATACGTAATCGACACATAGAGTTCTCCCAAAGACTTGGACACTAGGACAACCACATATTATGGCAGTCCCGAAACAAACAGTCTGTAAAGGTGGACTGCCACAAAACATAGCAGTCCAAGAAGTAACTAGGACTGTCAGATTATGCGGCAGTCTATGTATAGAAATACTGTACAACAGGACTGCTAGACTTTTTGGCAGTACATAAAACACGAAGGACTGCCAGAGTACGCAGCAGTCTATGTGTAGAAATAGTATAAAATAGGACTGCCAGACTTTCTGGCAGTCTATAAAACACGAAGGACTGTCAAACTGTCTAGCAGTCCTGTTGTACAGCCCTGAAGGAATGCCAATTTTCCTTGACAGTCCTGAAGTTGTTCATATTGTATTTGTTTTTATAATTGTGATTGGCAATTTCTTTGGAAATTTAATGTAGGGCATACCACCTCCTATTTCCATTGACTTGAGTAATATATTCTCAACGGATGTCGCCTTTGAATCTTATAAAGAAGCATTAGAATGGTGCAGACAAGTTGGAAGGCAAGAAAACACAGTCCTTATCATTTCAAGGTCATTACGAGGCTCGTCGTATCGTAAAACTGCTGATCTTGGATGCGAAAGAGGTGGTACATTTAGGCTTCATCGCAGAAAAGAAGAATGTGCCCAAAAAAGGTTCCGGAAAAGGCGATAGGGACCAGAAAGTGTGGTTGTCCTTTCAAGATAGTGCTTGTCTTAAGAGATGATGGAAAGTGGATAGTTGATGTCAGAAATGGGATGCACAATTCTACGCTGGTGGAGACACTTACTGGTCATCCCTATGCCGGAAGGTTGAACGAAGAGGAAAAGAAGTTAGTTGAAGAATTATCCAGCTCTGGAGTTGGCCCGAAATAAATTTATTCTGCGGTGCGCCAGAAGAATAAAAAGAACAAGTCTACGATGAGGACAATCTACAATGCACTCACAAGATCGAGGACAAATACCCTAAGAGGAAGAATAGCGATGCAACAAGTTTTGAAGTTACTTGCCGACAATCACTATGTGGAGTACCATAGAAGACATCTGCCGTCTAATGAAATTACTTCTATGTTTTGGGCGCATCCGGATTGTACGCATTTGGCACGGTCCTTTTCCGATGTCTTGGTGGTCGATTGCACGTACAAGACTAACAAATTCAAGATGCCACTTTTCTACACTGTCGGCTTCACGTCAACGGGTAAATCATTTTCAGTTGCATTTTGTTTCTTGAAGAATGAAACCGTAGATAACTATACATGGGCATTGAACAAATTGAAGACACTTTACACTGGACACAAATAGCCGTCTGTTTTTGTTACCGATCGAGAATATGCATTGATGAATGCTATACATATCGTATTTCCTCATGCTCGTAGACTACTATGCACATGGCATGTTAATCGAAATATTCAAGCACAATGCAAGAGCATGTTTGAAAAAGTATACGACAAACTTGATATGGACCGCTTCACAGAATTCTACAATGATTGGACCCTTGTGTGACGAACAAGTACTGTAGACGCTTTTGACAAAGCATGGTTGGAGTTCAAAGAGAAGTAAAAAAGTAGCAACAAGCCATGTATATCTTATATCAAAGACATATGGGTTGATCCACATAAAGAAGATTTCGTCTTAGCATGGACGAATAAGGTGAAGAATTACGGCACGACCACTACCAACCGTGCCGAAGGTTCACAATCAACACTAAAGAAATATCTACGTTCATCGGTCGGTGGTTTTGTGTCAGTTTGGCAGTCGATAAATCTAATGACCAATTCGACGGTGAACGAGATAAAGGCTTCATTTCAGATGAGCCTCATTATTGTAAAGCACGAACATAGGAAAGAAGAGCGGTTGTCTGATTTAGTCCATGTATTGTCACTATGCATTGGTAATACTATTTGATGAGATTGTTCGGGCGAATTCAGTTGGTTTTGATACCGAAGAATGTGGTTGTACACATCGACATTCTCTCGGTCTTCCTTGTGCTCATGAGATCAACGAATATCGACGTCAATGTAGACCTATTCCAGAAGTGGTCGTTGATCAACGTTGGAGACAGTTGTCAGTCATGCCTATGGTGGACAGTCACGACGATTTCTTTTCCTTGCTAGAAGTTAAACTCATTCATGTAAGATGGTGTGTTGTACTAGAACCTGAGAGGAAGTCTATTGAACTTAAAATTCAAGAACTTGCCCACCTGGCAAGTAGTCATGTGCATGAGTCATTTGTTATCGTTGCCCCGAAGGGTAGACCACCAAGAAGACTTACAAGAACATAGAAGAAGAAGCTCGAGTCTACTAGTAGAGAACTATCATTATTGAAAGAAGCGTGGAAATTTTTGTTTGTCCAAAGAGGAAGAACCAGCTTCCTATTCAATAAAAGAAATAGAAAACAAGAGTTGGTGTCACATTCGACATGTACATTCATATATTTCTGTTTGCAAAAACAAAAGTATGAAATTTATTTCAATAAACTTTATAAAAAGATTACAAGAATTCTAGGAAAGTACAACTATAGGAATCCAATCTAGATGACGATTGCTTTATCCCTTGGATGATGTGAACTTTGAAGACGATAGCCTCTGAAGTTGAAGGCAAAAGCCTCGGAAGAATGCAGCAGCACTTGGGCAAGAACTCCTGAACTCTCTGATATTTCTGAACTTTATGTCTGATCCCCTTGAATGAAGACTTGAAACTCTATTTATAGAGTTCTGGAAATATCTAACTTTTAGTTATTCTGAATGGCGTAAGTTGAATTGCGCATGGACTGGATTGCGCAGCATCAGACTGCGCTGGCAGTTGCTTGATCGTGGGCCAACTGTCTTGGACACACGGCATCATTTGATTGAAATGTGCATGATCGTGTACAGACGGTTGCCACGTAGTGAGCTATTGATGGCATGAATGCCACGTGTATATTTATCAGTTATCATGATGAAGTGCGCCACATGCATTGCGCTGACTTCAGATTACGCAGGAATAGACTGCACAGTAGAGAGCCTGGCCGATTGCGCTGTATGTACAACTGTCCTCGAGTGCCGTGCTGCACAATAAATGAACAGTCTCCTCGTTCTCCATGCTGTCAGTTGTCAGAAGATCTGATTCTGTCAGATAATAATGACATTTGCCACGTCAGCTTGCGCACTTGAGAGTGTGCGCAGTCCAGTCTGCGCAATCTGAATGATGCACAATCTGTCTTCTGCATAGTTCAATTGAAGGATGTATTTCTTGATTTTTATGACTTTGTTGATGAATGCAACTTAATTTTTTAGGACCTACAAGACCCCCTTCAAAGTTTTCGAAAGTTGAATTTATTCAAAATTTTGAAATACTTTGAATTTTGAATTTTAAATCAAGTTGCGCATATGATGAGCTGTCTGCGCAATCGGATGAATCAGCCCCCTATTTATTTGGCATAATCTGAGGCGGCCGTTGCTCTTGAAAAACTATAAATAGTTCTCTTCGTTCTCTTTGTTATTCTTTACATGCTTTCAAGCTTTCGAAAGAGAAAAACTTCTTGAGCTTTTCCTGACTCTTCTTCCCTTTCCCGTCGATCTCCATGGCTCCCAAGCGCTCCTCCGCCGTCGACAAGGGCAACGCCCCCGCCAAGTCTTCGACTCGTGCTGCGCCGCGCCCTTCTCGACACGAAGCTGCGCACCCTGCTTTGTGAGGTAGACAACCCGATCGAAAACCCTTTTTAGGATTTTTCGACTTTACTGAATCTTAAAATCCATCTCTTTTTAGAGATGTGATCATACTGTGCCACCCTGTTTAGGGTTTTGGTTGCACGAACCCATTATTCTTTATTTTTATGAAGAGTATTTTCTAGCGCAATCGGTTGAATTGCGCTGGCAAAAAGTCAGCACAATCGGCTGATTTGCGCAAGCTTGTCAGCGCAATCTGATGGTTTGCGCATAGAAGCTATTGTTGCGCAATCTGATGCTTACGCAATCTGATGCTTGCGCAATCTGATGCTTGCGCGGTCTGATGACAAAATCTTTGATTTGACTTGTACTGAATTCTGTTTTTTCTATTTGATGCAGTTAACATTGGAAAGGATCCTGAATATGAAACCTTCGTAGGGACTCTTGCAGAATCAAAATTTAAAGAGGACTTGTCCCATGTGCTTTTCCCACAATATGCCCTTCCATCCTCTCGCCAAGCTATCTTGATAGCACAGGACAATAAGACTTTGTTAAGTCTGATGAATGGGCAGCCCTTGCAGTCTGCTGATGCCATCACCCACAAGAAACCTATGTTCCTATTTGGTGAAGCCATTGACAAAAGTTCTCAGCCAAGACCCCGCGTTGAGCAGAGAACTTTCCAAAGAAAAGAGAAACTGATCTTGTTACCAAACATTGCTAGATGCCTCCCTCTAGCACGATATGCTCATACAAGCCATCCCAGGAGGATGGACTGGGACATTACTCTCCTTCAACATGCACGGACAAGAAAGATCTGTGTCAAGAAAGGCCCGAACAATAGAGACATGTTCTATAGCTCTTCTGAGCGACACAGTACTTTACTCAGAGGGTTGAAGCCAGGGTGCATCCCTCCAGAGAACTCTTCTTTATTGCTGTATGTGAGGACTCCAATCTTTGCGAATGAGTATGCAAAGGCTGAGGGCAGATATCCGGATCAGGATATCTGTAACACCCAGTTTTCCAGATGAGGGTATTTTTGAAATTTTGTAATTATAATTATTATTCATTGATATTTATTTCACATTATGATTTTTGGTAATTTTTAATTATTTTTAAATTATTTAAAAACTGTTTTAAGTCATGACTTGTGATTTTGGTGTGCAGCTAGTGAAACCGTAGAGACTGCATGACCTAGAGCCTAACCATGTCATTAGGATGATTAATTATCATTTTTAGCCTAGGGGTATTTTAGTCATTTGGCCTCTTGAATTATTTTATGATTTATTGCACTGGTGATTATTTATTTTGACTTTTGACTAGCTGCGACTTAAGAGACTGTCCTAGATTTGACTTTGACTTGGTGACCTAGTTAACATGGTATGGACCCTAGTTTAACTTAAGTCAACTCAAGTTAGGACACTTAGGATCAAGTTTGGAGTAGGAGGATTGGTGAATTGGTCCATAGGCTTGAGACCTAGAAATTGGTTCCATGACTAGTGCAACTTGGCCCATAGCCATTAGACTAAGCCCTAACCCTAACCAAACCCTAAATGACCAGCCATAGGAATCCCCACCCTATATAAACACTTATTCTCTAGGGCTTGCCTCCTTCTTTCATTCATTTCAATATTTGGAAAAAGAAAGGTATTGTCCCTCTTCCAAAAATTCCCATAAATCCATTTTAAGTCCTTTTTAATCCTAGTTTCTTGCATTAGAACCTAACACTCTCCTATTTTCTGATTTTGGAGTTTAATCACAGCTTTGGGTCAATTTGGGGTTTTGGTACCAAGAGGAAGAATCCCCCATTTGAGGCTTTTCCAAGCTTTTTGCACACATAGGTAAAACCCTCTAAATTGATTTATATTTCAGTTTTCTTTGCATGTAGGGCTAGATCTAGGAGTCCCCTAGATGTAGCCTAAGTTTTGTAGGAATTGATGTCGTGTCCGAATCAGACACGTATCCATTTCCTAGGCTAAGTGTTTGATGCAATGCCTCAATGAACTTTTTATTCTCCATTTTCAAAACAAATTATATATTTTGAAAGCTCCTAATGTGTGGAATATATTTCGTGAAGAATAAGTTTGATTTGACACTGTTTTGGTGTCTACAATTGGGTCGGACATGCTGCACGACACGCGCACTCAGTGCCCTGCTACCACCCCCTATTTTCTCTCTCATTTTGCCACGTGGACTCGTGCCACTTGACACGAGGGTGGGAGCAGTCACTGACATGACCTCCATCAAGTTTGGTGAGTCCTTGTGTCATGTCGGACACGTAATTAGACGTGCACGGGTTTTACACTGAACTGCACGCAGTACAGTTCGTGTTCTGACACGAGCTTCGTGTCGCCCCTGGACACGTCGTGGTGACGTGTCAAGGTGTCGAACGTGTAGCCCTATACTTGGGCTACATGTGGACATGAACACGTGGCTCCATGTGAGCTGTGTTGTTTCCACGAAGCATCGATACGTCTGCACGACGCTGTCACGTACAACTGGGTCTGTGTGTGATTATTTTGAGTGTTTTGATATCTGGACACTTCGTGTCCTATTGTCTGGACACAATACAACCTGAGTGACACCTACATTTGTGCACGAACCTATGTCAGAGATCAATTTGATTTTAATGGCCTTTTCGAAACCAAATTTAGGTCCTCAGTAATTTCTGATACTGGACTCAGTTTATGGTTTTAGAGTTTTCATCAGTTTTAAATTGTTAAATCCTGTAAATGAGTGTTCATTGATGATGTGTCATAAATTCCCATGAGCTGATGTACCTAACTTTCACTAACACAAATGTTTCACTCACTCATTCACTGCATTTTCCATTAGAAGTCCCTGCACAATTCAAATCCAACCTCCATTGATCAAATGCCTAATTATGCAGTCCATTGATCCAATTCCCATTGCTTACATTGGCTGCCCAATATGTGAGTATCAGACCTTTTTCTCACTTGTTCAGTTCTGTTTTAGTGTATGGTTTATGAGAGAATGAGACTGACAGTTAATGGAAACATAAATTTGTGTATAACTGAAAACCTGAGGTTCAACCCTATGTGAAATCTGAGATTAAGTTGTAATAGAAAACTGAGTTTTGGGAATTGAAATTCAAAACAGGAAACCTGATATTGGTATCTTTCAAATGCAAACATGTTAACTGTTATTGGGATATTGAAATTAGTTTGAGTTTTTCAACTGGTTGTTATATGTACATAAAAATCTGAGATTTGTTTGAATTTGAAAACTAATTTGGGTTAGTGGTTGGACTGTTTGAATGAACTAAAACAGTGGGCTGTCAAGTGAACTAGAGAACCTGAGAAATTGGTTGGGATGGGTTAAGTAAAACCTGGGATTGGAATTGAAGACTAAACCTGAGAATTCCCAAACTGAAAATTGATTTTATTGATCTTTAATTGCCATATTTGATTCACTTACACATGTGAAGTTCACTGTTAATGATAGTTTAAGTTTTGTCCTTGAGAAATGGATTTTCGATTTTGATAGGTTGGGTTTTAGTTGATTATGAAAACTGAAATGAATCCTGAGATTCCTATTGCTTAAACCTGTACACACACACAAATTCTCATGTATCCAACATTGCTATGTAAGCTGAAACCTGAGAATAATCAAGTGGACTGAAATGGACAAACTAAGTTTAATGTAAAGAGTTGATGGGTTAAAACTGAATTGAGAATTCCCGAGTTTATGGAGAAAACCTGAATTCCTGAGACAGCTATGTATCCTGAGATTCAATCTCTGTTAAACCTGAGATTAGTTCCCTGTTACACCCAACTGTCACCTGAATATTCTATAAACCCTGAGATTTGGCTTAAGTTCTGTTGCATATATGTGACTGAACACATGTATGAGGCCCTGTCCAAGTCCAGATGTTGAATTGGATACATTGGGTTTCAAATGAGCATAAGGACTGTTACACTGATTTTGGTTTTTGAATTCATTGTTAAACTATAAATCCTGAGATGTACAGTTATGAATTTCCTGAGATACCTATGTATGAATCCTGAGAACACTCACTACTCATTGCCTATATGATTAATTCCCTGTTCAGAACCTTACACCACTGCCCTGACTTTTAAGGCTCTGCCATTGCCCCTCTCTCTCCATATCACTCTATGTAGAGATGACTAAATCCTTCCCTTTCCTTCACTGTAACAGCCATATATACTCCAACATACCTAAGCTATTGACATTACACATACACATATCACTAGACACTACACACACATGTGTATATTACCACACTAGCACACACAGGCATATGCCCTTGAACCCTCTTCACTCCCCTTGCTTGACAACACACTACACCCTCTATATGCATATATGTATATATGTATTTTTGGTGTTGGTAGCTTGTGTTAGCTTTGTGATTGTGTGTGAGTGCTAGACTAGGCTTGGCTAGCTTAGTGAGACTTGTTTGACTAGTGTAGTTGGCTGGAGTTGACCAAAAGTCAACATTGAGTCTAGATGTGACTAATTGACCTAGTTGACTGGTGTAATTGACTTGGGTTGACCCAGAGTTGACCAAGTTTGACTTGGACCTAGTTTGACCTAGACAGTTGACCATGTTTGACTTAGAGTTGACTTTGACCTAGATTGACCCAGAAATCATGTAGATTGTATCGTAGATTTCAATTACCTTATTTTAAATATGTCATAACCTGTACTGCTCTATTTAGGACATTGTGACTCCGGTGCAGACATCTGATATTTCATTACTCTTTTCAGAGTATCAGGCGAGTACATTCTCTGATAGTTCTTTCATTTACTTGTCAATTACTGTACTTCAGTTCTAGTTAGCTGTATGTGATTCTCTGTTACAAACACGTATTATTATTTCTGAATCCATGTATGCGACACACATACTTACTCGTCTTACCTCTATTATTCGAATCACCATACGAATCACCATACGAATCACTATTCGAATCACCCTATTCGTATCTTCATATGCTGGTTGGATTTGTATTCGTCTTATGTGTTGGATTATGGATTCATTTGTATTAGACTGGGCGGGGAAATACTTGATTAGACATGTGAACATTCCCACTATTCGAACCACCCCCTGTGAATATATTCGAACGATAGCCATTCCATACCCGGCCAGGTGTGTGATGTGCCGGATTTACCCTTAGTCGTTTACATGTCTATCTAAGTATTTTAAAACACACTTGGAGAATTTATTCGAATCATTATTAGAACATCATGTGAATCACTATTCGTATCACCTTATTCATATCACCTTATTCGATTCACCTTATTAGAATAATGATTAGAATTACATTCGACTCATCTTATATTAGACTCACATTGGGATTACACTCGACTTATATTGTACCAACTGCATTATGTTACTCTAGTTCAGCTAGATCTTATTTTTACAGTCTTTTTTGCTATGTTTCTCTTCTTGTTTAGTTACCTTACTTTCATTGTACCTTAATTGCTTCTCTACATCACTACCTGTATAAAACTGCCATATTCATCAATACAACTGTCTATAACTGCTTTATAGTTCTCTGTCATTTACTTGGAATTTTTTGATGAAATGTACTCGTTCCTGTCCTTACTGGACCTGTTGAAAATATTACAGATGACTTCCCTGAGGACGTTTGCCCTACTTGCCTTGGAGCAGGAGATGGCTTAGCTACCTATGGCCCCGACACTCAGGAGTGATCGGGAGACTAGCTAGTAGACTTGGTTTAGTTTTCATGATTTAGAACTTGAATTGTAATAACTTGAGATACGAGTTTGTATTTGAGTTTGTTTGAGATATTATTATTTAGTAGTTTATAAATGTTGTTATTTAGTTTTTAGTTATAAACTTCTGTGTTATCTTATCGTGCTTAGACTGTGATTGAGATTTCATTATATCTATACTTGTCCTCCGTTCGGAGTTAAGATTTGACAAGTACATTATATAATTGCGTGAGCTGTTGATTAGATAGTAACCTAGGATAGCGTTCTACCGCCGACACTGCGGCGTAGGCTGGACGTACCCACTTCTCGTGCCCCTTACTCTAGGGTGCGGGTCGTGACAATATCCGGCTGACCGGTCTGGTAAACCCAGACATCAAGAGATGGAGCTGTATTGCCAACTGGATATTGGTCCAGTTTGAAGATAAACTCAAAGAGATCGAGCTGTATCATGCGGTACATGCTACCGTATATGGATTCCTCCCAAATCCTCATCTGTTTTTGGCTTTGGCAGAGAGGTATAACTATAGGACAGGGACGTTCATGACGCCCTGCGGGAAGATGGGATTGGCCCTCCATGAGATGAAGTACATCTCGTGCTTACCAATGGGAGACTTCCCTTATGTGGAGTACATCCCAACAAACGACGAGTTAGATAGACTACGTCGAGAAAATTCAAAGATGGTAGCCGTCTTTGACGAACTACTGTGCCATTACAACATATGCTCTCTTTATTATAAAAGCGGCTCTTCTGGCACATACTATTCATCAAAGTGGTTGACTTATATTTTTCTTAACCATATTATTGAGAAAAAGACCAAAGATCATGACTCATGCAACCCGGATTTCTTCTAACCCCTAAGCAACAGCGAAGTGATCAGTTTGATGGAAGAAAACAAGAGAATGGATATCAAAGTTGATGATGAACACCAATACCCTCCACTCAAGGCTGGAGATTTTGTTGAAAGCTTTATAAGAATGGGCTACAGGTCCATGTCTAAAGAAGCCCAGCTGGCAAAATTTTTGACATACTGGCTCCGTCGATTCGTCGTGCCCGAAGCAAGCGCCGTGGACCGCTTCTACCGCGGTATTTTTTTTGCTGCCGTCCGGTTAGTCTTTGGCTACCGGATGGATTTACTATCAGCGATGACTTGTAGAATAAATGCAGGTCTTCGTCTGTATGTTGACTCCATGCTCAAGTGTAAGGGTGATAAGGAGAACTTCCCTAGACTGGAGTTGCCTTACACTTATTTATTCGGATGGTTGCTCTTACACCATCCGTCATTGATGAACCCCGCCATGGGAGAAGTTAGTGGCAGTTTTCTGCGTAGATTCTCCCAAAGCAAGTGGATATACACTAGTCTGAGGGACTGCAGACGTACCCTGAACCTTGGCAAAGGATGGAATTTTTATTGCTTTGCTCCTCCAACTGGTTATGAATTTATGGCACCAAATCTGATGGACCTTGGGAGGCAACCAATAGGTCGATCAACTTTTGACTGACTGAAGACAATCAGACCATCGCATTTGGTGTACAGATTTGAAGAGGAGTGCTATCTTGAACCATATTTGCCAAGTCGCTTCGCTCGTCAATTTGGTTACGACCAATTCCATGTAGGCAACGCTATAACTTGCCTACATGGAAAGGGATACCTGATTGATGGTGCCAGAGCATGGGCCTACTACAACGCTCGAGACACAAGGACAGTGTTCTCGATGCCAAAAAAGAATGATAATGGCCCAAGAATGTTATATACATATTCGCTCTTTTATACAGCAGCGAATACATTTGCTGAGAACTATAACCTTGTTGACAGTTTTGCAACAGCAACACGTCTGAAGAAAGGAGCGACTGATATACTAGCTCCAAATAACGATGAAGAACATGAACCAGTGGATGATCCATTGGAAGCCTCCAGGGAAGAAAACTTTCCTGAGGAAGTCAACCAACCATTGAGAATTTCTCTGAAAGTGGTTAAGTCTCCGGCCAAGGAGAAGAAGAGAAGGAGAGAAGAACCTTCTTCCCTAGTTGCGAAGAAGAAATTGATCTTGGAACATTCTTCAGAGAAAGTTACTACTAGATCACAATCTCGGCAGCTGGCCGAGACAATCCAACGAGAAGAAGCAGCTATACCGACCTCTATTCAGAAACAGGTCGAGATAGTAAATGTAGAGAGTCCTGAGAGACCTCTGCATAGAAAGAAGAAACTGGCCCACAGAAGAAGAAAGAGAACGGTCTCTCCTCCAAGGCAACTCTTGTCTTCGGTGGTGGTGAATGCTGTCGCTGGAATTACTATGCCATCTCCCACTCCTGTCTCTGAGTCTAGCCCAGATCAGAGAGAGGAGACCGAACAGAGAGAGGAGGCTGCAGAGCCCAGAGAAGAAATTAAGCAGAGAGAAGAGGCTGTAGAGCCCAAAGAAGAGGAAGCTTTACGATCTCCTTCACCAGTGGCAGTGGAGACTACTCATCTTCCTATTACACCGAGAACAACCCGCGAGGAGGAAGATCGTCTAATGATTGACGTACTAAATGACTGTGACTTCGGCTCGTAGGATTATGTTGATCAAACTGCTGCAACTGCCAGTGGGGAAGCACCGAAGGAAGATGAAAATGAGGAGAGTACATCATCAGAGTATATTGATGATACACAAAATCCTGAAGGGGATGATGAAGTGCATGTGTCTCCCAAAGCTGTTGATAACACCTTGGATCCTGAAAAGAAAGTTGAGGTGCAGGTATCTCCCGAAGCTGCTGATGACACCTTGGATCCTGAAAAGGATGTTGAGGCGCAGACATCTCCAGAAAAGATAGCAGATGAAGAAGCGGCCCTGGAGGAAACTCCTGCTGTTGATCCCCAAGGTATAGAATGAAATTAGAAATTTTCTTTTAATAGATTAATAGCTGACATCTTTATTCTTATCTATACAGAACTCGGATCTTTTCCAGCTCCTCCAGTGTGCATGGATATAGTGCTTGCGACGACGATAGCTAGCAGCAGTCGTCACTTGTCATGTGGCTCCGAGGCAGGCAGTAGCCAGGCTGTAATGTCTGAGGCTACTTTTGCTAGGCTGGAATCTGTTCCAACAGATGACAGAATTATTGCTGAACCAAGCCATGGTAAGATTTGCTTTCACTTTTGATCCACTTTGACAGTAGCCAATGACAGGCAAAATGATGAAATTTTAATTTTGCAGAGGAACAACCGGTAGGAGCAACCAGCTCTACTTTAGTTCCCTTATTCAAAGAGCCCTCCGTTCAAGTATAAGAGACTGAACGTCCTACTGCTTCATCGTCAGCAGGAGTAGCTGCTACTCCTGGTGCTCTGGCTACCAATCAGTTCGTCATCCACTCATTTACCAAGTTCTTCTTTAATTCATTGGGGCCTTTGATAAATAGGGTGATGGAAAAGGAAGAGGTTGATTTTTACACAGTTAGGGGTCCAACCTCTTTCTTAGTTAATGTCATCCGCGAGCAAGGTGACGAGACTCAAGCTACTTTTCTTGATCACATATTAGATGAGCTGGAGACCTCAATAAAGAGCTACAAAGAGCTAAAGAAGGGAGAAGTAGAGCCCTTGGTGCAAGCCGAATTTGAACAGATGTCTCAGGAGGCTGCGGTTGAGAAAGTTAACTTCCAAATTCTCTTAGATACTTTCACTGCCAAGTCTGCTGAGTACAACTCCAAGGTAGAAATAGTGACATCTGTTGCTGAAAGAAGAGAAAAGAGAATTGCTGAATTGAAAGCGAAGATTGCCCGTCTTCAGGGAGAACTGGAAAGTGAGGTCACCGAACATCAAACTGCAATTCAACAACTTGGTGCTCTAACTCAAGAAAGAGATGAATATGCTGCAGCTCATCAATATGAAATCACTCACAGAATGGTAACTTTGTCAACCTTTAATGAAAAATCTGGGATGGAAGAAGCCAGGAAGCGAGTGATGGAAGCGAGTAAAGAGCGACTACAGATTCTGAAGCAACAGATAACCAGCTTGATGACATTGCCAGCTTAATAGAAAGATTCCTTGTATCTTCTTGTTTTGCATTATGTATTTTTGTAATGTCTTGAATTCTGATCAATAAAAAAAGACATTTTTTGTGGTTCTATTATTTATGGCATATAATAGCGATAGAAAATATATTCAGAGGTGCAGGACATGATATATTTCTTGATTTTTAGAAAATAATTATATTCATTATATCTGCTCAGAGATAATGTGGACATGGCAGAATATAATTTATTGAATATTATTATTTCAATAGACAACTCAATCAAAAATGACAAGTTGCTGATGTGGATGATGAATGATAATAAATCGTCAAAATGTGTGAACGAAGTGAATCGTCGGGATGAATGGATAAACCGTCAAATGAGTTGAATGAACGGACGAACCGTCGGATGGATATAATAAACGGACGAACCGTCAGATGGTAGTAATGAACGGGTGAACCGTCGAATGATGGTAATGAACGGATGAACCGTCGGATGATAGTAATGAACGGATGAACCGTCAAATGATAATGAACGGGTGAACCGTCGAATGAATTAAATGAACGGGCGAACCGTCGAATGAATTGAATGAACGGAGGAACCGTCAAATGGTGGTAACGAACGGGCGAACCGTTAAATGGTAATGAACGGGTGAACCATCGGATGAATGTGTCGCTTTGTTGTTTGGAGAATCTCTGCCTATAAATAGAACAGAAATCTGGCAGGAATGACCACTTCCACTTTTCAACATAAAGATTTCGTCTGGAGATGCATCCAAGAAGGCAGAAATCGCCCCGAAGGTTGAAGCGGGCACTGAAGAACGTCTTGCTGAACCAGTCCAGCCAAAGCAGACAGAAGCAGGCGAAGGTTCGTCTGCACCCAAACCACCGCGGGATATCCTGGATTTCCTGCTTGAACCAGGAAAGACTGAAGAGGAAGAGGCCATGAGGATGGCTGCTTGCAAGTTTCTGGTGGGTTCCAGCAAGGATGTTCTCGGTTCTTTTGCTGATTATATCTTTGATAAGGACGGCAGCGACCCACGTCCCAATGTTGAGAAGGATGATAGTGACCTTCCTTGATATTATGTAACATCATTTATGATAAAATAAAAATCAAACTTTATTTATGAACTGTCTGATCATATTTACATAAAATCCTTGTTACATTTATACATAATATTTTTTGAAGAATTTGCCATTGATAGGCATCATAGCAACTCGACCGTCCAGCTCTGAGAGTTGATAGGCTCCATTTGAAAAGACTTTGCTGACAATGTAAGGCCCTTTCCACTTTACGTCAAATTTGCCTTTGCTCGAATGAGTCATAGTCATAGGACGTCTGACTGTTAGAACGAGTTCTCCTTGCTAAAAGGCTCTGACTTTAACTTTGTGGTTGAAAGTCTTTGAGATGTGAGCTTGATATAACTCAATATACTGTTGAGCCAATAGCCGCTTTTCGTCAAGTGCTTCTAATTCTTGAAGTCGAAGAAGATCGTTGTTCTCTGTAGTGAGCTCGTTAGCAATAGAAATCCTTAATGACGGAATTTGAAGTTCCAGGGATAGAACAGCTTTACAGCCGTACACCAAAGAGAAGGGTATAAAACCTGTGGGGTTGCGGACCGTAGTTCGGTAGGCCCAAAGACATTCACCAAGCTTCTCGCTCCAGTTTCGTTTGTTAGTAGATACAAACTTCTTAAGGAGTTTGATGATAGTTTTGTTGAAAGCTTCAGCTAATCCATTAGCGGTAGGATTATAGGCTGTAGAAGCAACATTGTCAATCCGATGATCATCACAGAATCTTGTGAACTTTTGACTAATGAATTATGGTCCGTTGTCATGGATGATCCTTCGAGGTACACCAAATCTATAGATGATATGGTGTTTGACAAAGTTGATGACACTGCTGGTCTTGACTTCAGCCAAAGGTATAGCTTCGGCCCATTTGGAGAAGTAGTCAGTTATTGCTAATATGAACCGATGTCCTCAAGAAGAAGAAGGATTGATGGGACCTATAATGTCCATGCCCCAAGCTTCAAAAGGCCAGGAAGCAGCCGTCGGATAAAGAAATTTTGAAGGCTGGTGGATGAAATCGGCATGGATTTGACAAGCTCGACATTTCCTTGCGTATTCAATGGCATCTGATACCATAGAGGGCCAGTAGTAACCCATTCGTCGGATGCGATCCTGTAGTTTAGGACCGGGTTGATGTGCTCTGCAGACGTCGTCATGAGCTTCACGCAATACTTGCTTTGCTTCATCACCGGCGAGACAACGCAAGAGAAGACCGTCATAAGTTCGCCGATAGAGAGTCTTAGTAGTTTGATTATAATAGAACCGGAGAGAACGTCGACGAATACACGTGGCCTCCTTTGGATCTTCAGGGAGTATGTCATGAACTACGAAGTCAATGAAAGAAGTTCTCCAATCTTCACTGATGACATTGGCTTCAGTAAGATTACTGAATTCAATATTACGATTGTTTTCGACACAAAACAATTCCCGATTAGAGATGACCACCACCTGTTGTCTTTTGATAGGGATGGCCAAGACTGTCGCAAGATTGGCCAAGGCATCTGCTTCAGTATTGCAAGCTCGACGAACATAGTCGATAAAGAAGGCTTTGAATGATATAGCCATGTTGATTGTCGCTTCATAATAGGGCACTAGATCTTGATGGCGAACTTCATAAGCTCCTCTAACTTGATTAACAACCAGCTTGGAGTCACCATAGACTTCAAGATATTCGACGTGTAGTTGTTTAGCTAATTGAAGGCCGATGAGTAGAGCATTGTACTCTGCTATATTGTTAGAACAAGGTTCATCTAGGGAGTAAGCTCTTTGAATAGCTGATTCGTCTGGAGAAACGAGAACAACCCCAACTCCTGCGACAATGACACCATTGGGTCCGATCCTGGATGCACCGTCAAAGAATAGACGCCAAGTAGAAAATTCTTCGGAGATCATATTTGATTCTAATGTCTCATCTGGAATTTCATCATAGAGTTTGGATGTTTCTGGAATAAGATGAGCTGCTAAAAAATCCGCCAGGGCTTGACCTTTAATAGACTTTTGTGGAACATATACCATGTCATACTGAGCTAGCAGAATGGCCCATGTAGCCAGCCGAGAATTGAGCGTGCTAGGCTTCTTCATGAGTACCCGAAGAGGATTAACTCGGGATATGACATGAATAGTTTGACCAATGATGTAATGCCGAGGCTTTTGGACAGCGAACATGAGAGCTAGACATTCTTTTTCGACCGGACTATAATGGTGTTCGGCATCAATCATAGTACGGCTAAGATAGTAGATGGCCTGTTCATGACCTTCTTTGTTCTTTTGGGCAAGTAAAGCACCCAATGAATGGTCCATAGCACGGACATACATTAAGAATGGTATGCCTGAGATTGGTGGCACCAAGACTGGTGGGTTCATAAGATATTATTTTATGTCTTCGAATGCTTTCTGACATTCTTCAGTCCAAATGAAAGATACACCTTTCTTCATTAGTTGAGTGAATGGTCTGTAGCATCCAGACAAATTCGAAATGAATCTCCTGATGTACGCAAGTCGACCTTGGAATCCTCGTAGCTCTTTTAGGTTGCGTGGAGGACACATCTCTTGAATGGCTTTGATCTTCTCGGGATCCACGTGTATACCCTTAGAGGTAATGACGAAGCCGAGAAATTTGCCACTAGAGACACCCAAGAATGACTTGGTGGGATTCATTTTGAGTTAATGTTGACGCATGAGGTTGAATATTGTTCTCAAATCTGGGATGTGATATTCCTTCAAACGACTTTTGACATCAATATCATCGACGTAGCATTCGACAGTTTTGCGAAGATGATCTCGAAAGATGGTACTCATAGCTCGTTGATAAGTTGCACCAGCATTCTTGAGACCAAATGGCATCACAGTATAGCAATAGACTCCGCGAGGAGTGCGGAAAAAAGTATGTTTTTTATCTTCAGGATTCATCCGAATTTGATTGTATCCAGAGAATCCATCCATGAAAGATATTCGCTCGAACCTACAGGTGTTGTCGATCATGACGTCCGTGATAGGGAGAGAAATTTCATCTTTTGGACAGACTTCATTAAGATCCCGAAGTCGATGCAGACTCGAACTTTGCCGATTTTTTTAGAACTGGGACGACATTGGCTACCCAATCAGGATGTTGTTCTTCTCGGATAAAGCCACAAGCGATGAGCTTTTTGACTTCATCGTCAATTGCGTCCATCATTTCTGGCTTGAAGCGTCGTTGTTGACGTTTGACCGGTTTTGCATTCGGTAGAATGTTCAATTTGTGAGTAGCAACTTTGGGATCTAGACCTGGCATGTCTTCATAACTCCAAGCAAAGACATCAATGTATTCTTTAATAAGAAGAATTAATTCTTATTTATCTGCCTCTGGGAGGTTCTTGCTGATGAATATTGGACGAGGTGACCCGCTTTCTCCTACATCAATTTGCACCAATTGATCTTCAGTAGGAGGTTTCCTTTGTTCGAATCGGAGTTCCCATTGAGTATCCATTCGTTGAGCCCAAGGATCTGCTTTGGGACTTTTTTCACTGTCCTCGTCATATCCTTCTGGAAGTTCGGCGGAGACCATGTTAGATGATACGATCAACCGATGAACTTGACCAACACTGGTATCAGAATCCTATGACCTGGAATCAGAAGAGTTAGAGCGCTCCTTGCTATCAGATTTGGAGACTGCTGGGAATAACACCGGGGGAGAAGCATATCCGAGACCTCTTTTGGTCCTGCTGTAGTACATTTCTGACTTTCCTTCCGGAACAGTAGTACGAATAGGAGTTCGTCTACCCTTGCCATAGTTGAGGCCACTCTTGAACTCATAACCCATCTTCCGAATGATGTCTTTTGATTGTTGACTGTAACGTCGGAATTGGAGATGTCCTGTATCGTTACTTTTGCTATCATCCGTATAACTGAATTGTTGTTCCGGTCCTTTACTAAAAAGTATTCGACTCTCGCCTTTCTTTCGAGCGGGAACAATACGATATGAATCTTTTGGATGTTTCAGTGAGACTTCTGTTTGAAGAGACTGCACAACTCCCATTGTAAATGACTGATAGCTATCTAACATATCCAAATAGCATTTAGTATGATAAATGACATCAGTATACTGGAAAGTAGATGCTTTTTCATTGATCTGTACATTCGTATTTACAACAGGACCTTTAGCCTTGGCAGGCTTAGTCAGATTGATTACAAGAGGGGAAGAAAAAGAACATGGAGGAGGATTGGCCTTGTTACGACGGAGGTCGATAACAAGTGGCTCAGAGGAGGTGAGCTCCCTTTTGTCCTTGTTATGAGTTAAATCTATAACAAGTGGCTCAGAAGAGGTGAGCTGCTTTTTATCCTTGTTACGACGTAAGTCGATAACAAGTGGCTCAGAAGAGGTGAACTCCCTTTTATCATCATCAATTGATTGCTTCTGGACTGGCAAGTGAATAGCCAGTGGCTTGGAGGACTGAGGATGAGAGACTCGCCCTTTAACAGGTATGATAAGGGTGTCTTTAGGCACTGCTTCTGATTCTTCTTCAGTGTCTAAAGCCAATACAACCTTTATAAATTCATCCTTGTACATACGAGCATCGTTGCAGTATGCTTCAACACCTTTGAATGGATAGAGATCCACAACCTCCTTTTGAACCTCTCCATTGTCATCGATATATTTGAAACATTGATGGAGAGTCGAAGGAACAATGTTGTGCTCATATAGGAATGGTCTCCCCAACAAAGCATTATAAGAACAACCATGATTGTCAATGATATAGAAGGTCACCTTTGTGCGGAGATTGCCTATTTGGAGTTTTAGGCGAATCTTGCCCAAAGGCTCACTCTTTTCCTGGTTGAACCCGAGAATGGTGGTAATTGTACTGGAAAGACTATGCACTGGAATCTTTAGCGCATCCAACATTGTCTTCGACATGATGCTAAGAGCAGACCCTGGATCTATCAGAATACGATCGACTTTCATCGAATCAACATATCATGTATAGTAAAGAGGACGGTCGTGTCTGTTGTCTTCCATCAGTATGTCATCCTGTGTGAAAGTTATGTTTGGAATTAACTCCAACACACTATGACAATGAAGGTAAGAGACTGGCTCTGCCTTTGGCTTCTTCAGAAGAGCTAGACAAGTTTCAGCTTGCATGAGAGCCTCACTTAGAGTTTCTCGAGTCTCTTTAAAAAGACGCAAGAGCTCGAAGATAGACAGCCTGGCCGGTGTATTAGCTAATTTAGCCAGGATATCAAAGTTATAAGGCTTTTCAAGTCCGGAAGGAGATAACTTCTTCAAAGGTTTGTCGAAGCAGACTTATTGTTTGCCTTTGTCAGCTACCGTCGGCTTGGGAGGAATGGGTACTACAACTGGTGAGGATGCAGTAGGAATATCCTCAGTGGAAATAGGCTGCACTGGAGCAGGCTCAGAAGAAGAGGCAGGATTCTCTTGAGCTTCGGGATAATCCTTTAGATAGGCTTTCCCTGATCTGGTGCCTAACAAAATTTTCTCGTCAACTATGGGGTCAAAAGACACCATGTTACAAGTCTTTGTCTTGCCCTTGGAGCGATCTTTCTTCTTGGATGAAGAGAAAAGTTTAAACTTTGAAGCAAGATCTGGATGAATCCATATAATCTCGTAATTGTCAAGAGACAAGGGAACGAGACCTTCACTTCGTGGAGGAGGGAGATTCTCGATCTCAAGAGTAGCTTTGGGAATAGGAATGACGCCATACTGCACCATCTGCGGAGGAAAGTCACCGAATTGAACTGAAACCATATTTGTAGTCATAGTCTTTTCGTCTTGTTACAGAGTGACAACACCAGCGTTGACCAGCTCCTGAATTTTACCTTTGAGCACGTAGCATGCTCGAGTAGGATGCCCAATGAACCTGTGATAGACACAATATTTGGGATGATCAGTCTTACCGACTTCATCAGGCTTTTTTGGGTCTGGGAGTTGGATCTTGTTGCTTTTGATTAAGCAATCAAAGATGCTAGCAGTGTCATTCTCGTCAAAGGAGTACTCTACTTTAGGACGAGGTTCCCTTGCTGGAGGTGCTAAAGGAGCAGAAGTGGACGTAGGTGGAGCTACGTTAACAGCCAGAGACTCTTTACTCTTCAAGTTGATGTTTAATGTCTCCTTGTTCTTGCGATTATTCTGGCGATTACCTCCACCTGATGTCTGGTGTTCATCCCGATCGGGGTTAGACATTTGTACCCCCAGCTGCTTGAATTTGTCGGCGCTAACTTCAGCTGCTTTAGCGTTGACAATGAAGGATGGCCAATCTTGGAACTGAGTAGATCCTGTCCACATACTGATGATAGGCCAAAGATTTGCCTTACAAGTGTCTATGGTGACAGCGGCCGAAGTCCCTGGAGGCATCTTTAAGGCTTCTCGGCGGAATCTTTCAATGAAACTTTCAGCAGTTTCATTATGTTTTTGTTTGATTTTATTGAGGGCTGACATGGTCATGTCGTTGATCCCCTCATAAAATCGTTCCAGGAAGATTTGTTTTAAATCGAAGAAGGAGGTGATACAACCATCGGGCAAGCTTCTGTACCAATCGTATGCCACACCGGCTAAACAACCGACGAATACTCTGGTAAGAAGAGCGTCATTTGGCTGTAGTTGGACAGTCATTACCTCAAAGTGATTAATGAACTGACTGGGAGAAGTACTGCCATCAAACAGCGAGATTGTTGGGATTTTATACTTTGGAGGAAATGGGACTTCCTTCCATTCAACTGGGTAAGGTTGCTTGATCCCCAGCCTCTGCAAATTGTCCTTCTCTTTGAAGGCTTCGAACTGAGTACGCAGGAGCTTGACGGCTTCATTGGCATCTTCCACTGATGTAGAAGGAGCAGGCTGAGTCACAGTGTTAGGGGGAGGAACAGCGTGATAAGCACTACCCCCAGCACCTGACTGACTGGGTGTAGGTTGGACCTGTACAGAAGGTACTTGAAGAGATGCTATCCCCAGTCCTGCATTGACAGGCACCGATGATGCTATGATTTCAGGATTTGTAGGAGGTACGGTCGGTGGTACTGTATGCTGGGCCACGATGATGGAATACATACTTGCAACCATTTCGGCCATTGTCTTCAACTTGTCTTCTAGCGCAGCTATTCTTTGTTCTTGACTAGCTGAACTGGAAGCATCAGGATCTTCAGTGACAACATAAGCTGTCACTTCTCTAGGTACAGTGGAGGACACCGTCTGTTCTGAACATTCGCTGTATGCATCGTAATCGGAGAAAGAATCATCTCCTGACTGAGAAGTAGGAAGATGACCAGAAGGATCTTGAAGAAGATTCCTTTGACCGATTGTATCTCGGCTTCGGGATCGGGTATGTCGAAATACTCCTTCAGAAGATTCCTGGAGTAAATCTAAATACCGTTGACTAGGACGGCGAGGTTTGCCGTGCTTGGAGCACTTTCTACCCCCAGTGTCTCTAGAAGTCATGTTGACGGAAGCGTACAAAACTTCATCTTCATCTTCTGACATAGGTTCAGAAGTTGTAAAGTTAAGACGATCGAAGACAGATCGTCTTGTTGTCTGGCAACAACACTGGATGATAACCTTGTGGTTACAATGATGATCAGGTGGTTGTACTGTAGATGTTGAAATGTTGTCCCGCTTTTGTTTAAGATGTTCTCGGAGATCGGGACGAGAAGAAGTTTGAGGAACATGTTCTTTGATAACATTTGGAACATGGTTCCGGTTCTTCAGATATTTTGTCCCTTGAGTGTACAGGGAAGTGCTCACTTCATTGGCATAGGTGTCAGGATTTTTGACCCTGGAGGTTCGCTTTTGATGTAAGTTCATCTTCGGCATTGGCTGTTTACGTTTCGCCGAAGTTGGTCGATTGAGATAAGTTCTTAGATCAGCAAAGTCACCCCCAGGGGTTTCTGTCTGAGACATCAGCAATTTTCCCTGTTTGGATCGAGATATCTTGAGAGTTGGGAGATCTTGGAACTCTGCTACCGGAGTAGGCAGAATACCTCTTTGATCAGTACAAGTTCTTTTGACATGGAGAGAAGAATCCTTGTTTGAAAGAGTTCTTGTACTGACTGGTGCCGAGGCACGTTCAGATTAATCTTCTACGGTAAAAACCGAGGAAGACTGGGAAAAGACCAAAGGACCTTTTCCTTTGCTTTGTGAAGAAGGGTGTAACACCCTGTTTTCTGAAATTAAAAATTTTTGAAAAATTATTATTTTTATTATTAAATAATGGTGATTAGGGCATGATATGGTTTATAGTGTTTATTAGTGTGATTTAACTATCTTCTAAGTCATGCTAAGTCATGACTTATGACTTTGTGATTTTGGTTAGTATAACTTAGTACAAACCCTAGTTTTCTCTAACCTAGAAGTTGCCATGACCATGAGAGTTTAGCCATAGGCTTAGAATATCAAATTAGTGGTTTTTGACCAAAAGGGTATTTTGGTAATTTACTAGACTTTAATTGTGATTATGTGATTTTATTATTATTTAATCATGGTTAAAGTCCCATGACTAGTCCCTAACCTATCCCACCCTAATCTAGAGGTTAGCCACTAACCTAGAAGCTTTAGGAAGGATTTTTGGTTAAGGGTTAAAGTGAGGAAAATATCTAATTCACCTTTATTGATATTTTCCTTAAAACCCT
The DNA here is from genome assembly GCA_029216955.1 of Iris pallida. NCBI lineage: Eukaryota > Viridiplantae > Streptophyta > Magnoliopsida > Asparagales > Iridaceae > Iris > Iris pallida. The sequence continues at coordinate 2,041,473 of JANAVB010025798.1, forward strand.
CCAAATATCTTACCCTTTTTACCAAAGTCCATGCCTTAGCCATGAAGGAAGGGCAAGGACACCCCCCCTCCATGCTTGGCCGGCCAAGGGCACCCCCCTTGGCAGCCCACCCTTGATAAATACCCCTTGGTTTAATTCATGAACAAAATTACATGAATTTTATTCCACAAAATTCCCTTTTCCTTCAACCCTTGATAACTTGATCATTTTTTGATCCAAATTGACTCTAGTCTCTTGCATTGGAACCCTACAACATCTAGGGTGCTAAGGGAAGCTAGAAATTCAGAATTTGGGAGCTTGGGCATCATCGAGTTGGAGATCACACAACCCCATTATCATTGTTTTTCCTTGGATTTGCACAATAGGTATTTTCTCACAAACCTAGTCAAATTCCTGTTTTTCTTTCATAAATGCATTCATATAGGAATAACAATACTGTGGGTAAAGTTTGGTGGGATTTTGATATGTTTTGGTGTCCGTATCGGACACGTATCCTAAGCTAGAAACCTTGTTTGGTGAAATGCCACAATGGACTTGTTTTTGTGTTTTTGTAGAACTAATTGCACTGTTGTGAAGCCCTAGACATGTAGGTCACGAACCCACTCGACTGAGCACATTTCTGTGCTGTGTCCGTGTCCAAATTGGATACGAACCGACCGCACGAGCCCATCGTGCATGTCCTGCTACCTGACACCTCGTGTGCAATGCACAGGCTACTAGGACACGAAATATTTGACACAGACAAGGGGGCAATGTCTGCGAACATGCCCCCAAAGTCTCGTGTCGCATCGTGCCGTGTCGAGTGAGAAAACTCACTCGCACTAGACACGTGCTGTCAGCGCACACGCGCGCGCGCACAACTTTGAGTGTGTCGTGTCGCATGGACACGACACTAGAGTGTCTCATAGTGTCACGGGCATGAAGCCCTATACGTGGCGTACACGTAGACACGAGCACGTGGTGCTTCGTGTCCTGTGTCGCGTGTACGATGCGTGTAACCGCGTGCACGATGCAGTCGTAACACGCGTGTATCAGTCGTGTTTTCACGACTGATACGGTGTTTGTTCTGTGTCCACGCGTGTCGTGGACACGTGTCAGGCTGTGGGATGTGTAGCCCTATGTGTGGGCTACATGTATGCACGACCACGAGACGTGTCATGTCTCGTGGTGTGTCCACGAGCTCGTGGAACGCGTGCACGACGCTGTGCACGCGGGTTTTCGTATCAGTTTACCCGATTGACTGTTTTGCGTGATTGGACACGCGAAACGGTGTCGTGGTGTCGTATCAGTGACTTGGGACACTAGAGTACCTATGGGGTGTCAGTTACCAACCCTTGGTTGAGAGTCTTAGCTCGATTCAGTATGTGTATTTCGATTTACCCCATATCGAGTGCAACAGTGCACAGTTCCCAGTTTTGAGTTTATTTCCAGTTTTGGAAATCGAATTTCAATTTGATTTTGTGTATGTTTAATGTATTAGACTAGTGTATTTCAGTGTGTAGATGTGAAGTATACATGTATTTGTGAGTGTGGGTCGATTTCGGGGAGATTTGGTTAGGTGTGTGTGTAGTTATATATGTATGTACATATGTATGTATATGTGTTATGTGTGTGTGTGTTGGGGGACTGGGTTGTTCCAGAAATCTGGGAACAAATTCCCCTTCCCTGTCCAGTGTTCACCCCCCCCCCCCCCCCTCTCACTGTCCCACTCTTTCACAGCCTCTCTCTCTCATTTCCTTTCCCTCTATATATATGTAATATATATAGTTAATATACATGAATTGTATATATATATATATATATATATATATATATATATATATATATATATATATATATATATATATATATATATATATATATATATATATATATAAATGATATATATGTATATTTGTATTAGGTCTCCTTAGGTCAAATATAATGTATTATAAGTATATGGGTTGTATTATATATGTTATGCATATATGGATATTGGGTGATGGTTAGATAGTGTATATCTATATGTATAGATATATATATATGTGACTTTTAGTTATAGGTTATATGAAAACCTAGACTATGGCCTATGGCCAAGGTTATTGGCCTATGGTTGGGGCTAGCCCTAATGACCCAAAACCCATTGTTGACCCTTGTTGACTGAAAGTTGACCAAAGTCAACTTTAGGTCAAAGATGACCTAGTTCACCTAGAAATGACTAGGAATGACCTAAAACAACTAGTTTGACTAGTTTGACTAAAACCCTAATTAGTTTGACTAGTATTGACTCAACCTTGACTAGTTTGACTCTAGAGTTGACCAGGAGTTGACTTTTGACCAGATTGACCTAGAATCATGTAGTTTGCATAGTAGACTTCATATTTACTATTTAGAACACTTTGTGACTTGTGTTGCTCTGATCAGGAGCTAGACACCTCTCCTCAGACAGCATACTCTCTACAGACATTCATTCAGCAGGCGAGTACATTCTTTGACCGTTTCATACTTGTTCAGGCTTTACTTCTCGCTCTAGATTACTTTACTTGTTGCTGTCACATTTGTAACACGGATTGGTACTATATGGATCTTTACATGAGATGTTATCCCTCTCGGGAGCATCGGGTACTTCATGTTATGTGTGTTTCACTATCATCATGTACACCTATGCTTCCATTATTCATGTGCACTCATGTGATCATGTACTCTCATGATTCACTGAGCTCTCATATATACTATCATGTGCACCCTTTCATGGGCCCCATGTGATATCATGTATAAATAACGTAACCTGTATAGATCCTTGTGTATTGATTGGGGAAACGGGGGAGTAGAAGTGGACATGTGAATAATTCCAAAGTAGTGTAATCATGTACAAACTCAGTAGTGTAATCATGTATAAATTCTAGCCATTCACATGCCTATCTTGTGCTCTACATCACTAGTCACTTACAGTTCTCTATATACAGTAGATATTTCATTACAGCTATCTCTTTTACAGCGTATATTTCCTTTCAGCAGTTCATGTATCTTACTCTATTGCCTGTATCGTATTTCCTAACCTGATATGCACTGCGTGAGATGTATTGTGCTCGTTCCCGTCCTGATTGGACCTGTTGAAAATATTACAGAGGATGAGGACGAGGCATGGGTGACTACCTATTATGGAGCAGGACTAGATGACACTTGTATCGAGGACCCTCAGCAGGTTCCACCTGCAGCTGAGGAGGATGTTCCAGTAGTCTAGACCAGTTTAGTCTAGGCAGTCTTTTCTATATCATTTTGTCTCACATTCTGAGTTGTATTTTGAGATGTGGAGATGTATAGACTCTTAGACTTATTGTATTATGAGTTGACATTCTGGATGTTATGTATCTTAGACACTTAGTCTTATTTCATCTATGCTATGGTTCTCCTTGAGTTACTATCTATCTGTTCTTCATTCTTCTACCTTAGATGTGATTGAGACTATATGTTGTGATGTTACCTCCATTCATGAACTGTACAGGTACCTTTATACTGTTAGATGATTTACCTAGGACAGCGTTCTACCGCTGACACTGCGGCGTAGGCTGGACGTACCCACTTCTCGTACCCTTACTCTAGGGTGCGGGTCGTGACACGTTTTTAGTGGTGGCCCATGCAGGTCCAGTTTATGTGGTGATATTCGAACTAGAGTATCGCCACAGTCTGCAGTAGGAAATAGGATGTAGTTGAGGTACTCAATCACATTAGGAAAAACTCTTATCTAAATTCCTGCTATCTAAATTCTTGCTGATATTGTCTTTCTTTTGAAAATAAACTGTCTCCTTTGACTATATCATTTCTTCTCCGTATTGATTTTCTTGTTGATCTGTCTTCAGGATGGTGGAGACACGATCGCAGCGTCTCGGTCCAGGTGACACCACTGAGAGGTCTGCCACCTCTCGTCCAGCTCACCAGGACCCGGGACTGCAGCTCCCCTTACTCCAGCTAATGTGGGAGCTTCTGCCACATTTGGGGGTGCACCTCTACTTATTCGGGGGACCATCCCAGCTACCCCAGACATGCCTCCCCCGCAGTTTCGTCAGCCTCAGTTTCAGCAGCACCAGCAGCACCAGCAGTACCAGCATGAGTACCAACAGCAGATGCCATCTGGATTTGTGGATGCTGGACAGATGTTTACATATTTCCAGCAGTTCCTAGAGTCGCAGCAGACCCTGCAGCAGCGTCAGACGACGGCATTTACCAGAGGCATTGATGATGTCCATCAGCTGGCTACAGCGACGATAGAGAGGTTGGCAGCCCAGCCGCAGGGAGGAGCAGGACCGCCGCGACAGCAGAGGATTCCTGGCATCCAGGAGTTCAAGAAGATAAACCCCAGGGACTTCTTGGGTACTGAGGGGATTCTTTTTGCGGATGACTGGATAGAGCACATCGAGGAGATCTTCCGATTGGCAGAGATACCAGCCGGACTCCAGGTGGAGGAAGCAGCTAGCCAGATGTGGGATCTTGCCCGTACCTGGTATCAGACGGATCCGAGAGTAGGTACTCCAGGGCAGACATGGAGAGCTTTCAAGGAGCTCTTCAAGGGGAAGTTTTTCCCAGATCAGGCAGTCGGTGCTTTGGAGACACAGTTCGAGAACCTGGTTCAGGGGAACCAGACTGTAGAGGAGTACGCCGGTGAGTTTTGCCGGTTGAGCAGATTCGTGGAGGGCCTTAGCGAGGCAGCGAAGGCGAGGAGGTTCAGGAAAGGCTTGGTCAAGGAAGTCAAGTCCTTGACCAAGAGTGAGAGGAGTGCCACCTTTGAGGATATTCTAGCAGGAGCGATGGCAGCTGAGGATGATCTTGAGCTGAAGCTCAAGAGGGGCCGCGACACCCAGGAAGCTGGCAGCAGTGGAGGACAGGCCAAGAGGCCTCATTTTCAGTACCAGCAGCAGAGGCCATTCCAGCAGCAGAGGCCGTTCCAGCAGGTGCAGAAGCCGAGGCACCAGCAGCAGGCACCCAGGCAGCAGGTCGTCACTTACACTTTCTGCAAGAAGCAGGGTCATGGATGGAATGACTGCAGAAAGAGGCTTGGCAGGTGTCTATTATGTGGTGCTGGAGACCACCAGCTGAGAGAGTGTCCCATGTCTTCGGGACGACCAGTTCAGGAAGGCGGAGCCAAGGCTCCGGCAGGGCAGCAGAAGGGACCCTTGCCGACTCAGCAACAGAGGTTCACCCAGCATCAGGCCAGGGGTGGACAGCAGGGGCGAGCCTATGCCATGGCAGCAGAGGATGCCGAGGTTACTGGAGAGCTGATAGCAGGTTCTATTCTTCTCGATTCTATTCCAGCTTATGCTTTGTTCGATTCTGGGGCTTCCCATAGCTTTGTATCAGTATCTTTTGCGATTCGACATCATGTTATATCTGAATCGTTGCCTAGGACTTGCAAGATCACGACTGGGGGTGGCATTATCCTCATTCGTGATATTTGCAAGGGACGGAGAGTAGTTATGGGAGGCCGAGAGTTGGATGTGTGTTTGCTCGTAATGCCACTACCGAACTACGATATTGTACTCGGTATGGATTGGTTGAGCATGCACCATGCCAGCATAGATTGCCGCGGGGGTAGAGTTCTGTTCAGAGTGCCAGGAGAGCCAGAGTTTGTATATTCCAAACGGCTGGCAGAGCAGACTTGCGGAGTTTTCTGTGGAGCTTCAGTCGAGGAGCAGCCAGCTCCACATCCATTGATTATTGAGTTCATGGACGTGTTTCCAGAGGAATTGCCTGGGCTTCCACCAGATTGAGACGTTGAGTTCTCGATAGACTTGGTTCTAGGTGCGGAACCCATTTTACAGCACGTCTATCGGGTGAACAACAGCGAGCTGGTGGAATTAAAGAAACAGGTGGATGAGTTGCAGGACAAAGGCTTCATCCGCTCTAGTTCTTCACCTTGGGGTGCACCGGTACTCTTTGTACCGAAAAAGGATGGGTCGGTACGTATGTGTATCGACTACAGGGCACTCAACAGTCTGACGATCAAGAACAGATATCCACTGCCGCGAATCGATGATCTCTTCGATCAGTTGAGCGGAGCTCGGGTATTCTCGAAGATTGATCTGAGGTCAGGCTACCATCAGGTAAAGGTGAAGAGGGAGGACATCCCGAAGACGGCGTTCAGGACACGGTACGGCCAGTTCGAGTTTATGGTGATGCCGTTTGGGTTGACGAATGCTCCGGCGGTGTTCATGAACTTGATGAACAAGGTGTTCCACCAGTACTTAGATAAGTTCGTGGTGGTGTTCATCGACGACATCCTGGTGTACTCGAAGACCGAGGAGGAGCACAAGGAGCACTTGAGAGTGGTCCTGGAGACTATCAGGCAGGAGCAGCTTTACGGTAAGCTCTCGAAGTGCGAGTTCTTCCTCGACAGAGTTGACTTCCTGGGTCATGTAGTGACTGGAGATGGGATCTCAGTCGACCCGAGGATGATATCAGCAGTTGAGGCTTGGGCAGCGCCGACGTCAGTGGCAGAGATCAGGAGCTTCCTAGCATTGGCAGGCTACTACAGGAAGTTCGTCCAGGATTTCTCCGGGGTTGCAGAGCCGTTGTCTAGGCTGACCTGGAAGGACGCAGAGTTTCTCTGGTCAGAGGAGTGTCAGGCCGCTTTCGATGAGTTGAAGAAGCGGTTGACGACAGCCCCGATTCTGACATTGCCAGCAGGATCAGGCGGGTTCACTATCTACAGTGACGCCTCGGGGAAGGGTTTGGGTTGTGTCTTGTAGCAGCATGGGAAGGTGATTGCCTATGCTTCCAGACAGTTACGGCCCCATGAGAAGAACTACCCTATCCATGATTTAGAGTTGGCGGCAGTTATCTTTGCTCTGAAGCTGTGGAAACACTATTTGTACGGAGAGCGCATGGAGATATTTACAGACCACAAGAGCTTGAAGTACGTGTTTATGCAGAAGGAGCTGAACATGAGGCAGCGCAGGTGGCTGGAGCTGATGAAGGACTTTGATTTCCTTCTGCAGTATCACCCGGGGAAGGCCAACATAGTAGCCGATGCTTTGAGCAGATATCCGACAGTTATGTGCTTGACGATGGATCGTCACTTGTTAGCGGACTTAGAGAGCCTTGGGATCGAGGTGATTGTGCCGGGAGTGCAGATGCAGATGTTGGGCCTCCAGATTCAGTCGGACTTGATTGATAGGATCAAGTCGGCTCAGTTCGATGATGTTTCTCTACGAAGCATCAGGGAGCAGGTCAGCCAGGGATTTGCGGACGATGAGTTCACTCTTGCAGCAGATGGCGCATTGAGGCACGGTTCCAGACTGTGTGTGCCCCGTGGAGACCTTCGGGAGCAGGTTATGCAGGAGGCCCACCGTTCTCAGTACTCGATACATCCGGGAGCCAACAAGATGTATAGGGATCTGAGAGAGCATGTATGGTGGAGTGGGATGAAGCGCGAGGTAGCACACTTCGTAGCCAGGTGTTTGATCTGCCAGCAGGTCAAGGCAGAGAGGCAGAGGCCAGGAGGACTGTTGCAGCCATTACCCATTCCGGAGTGGAAGTGGGAGCACATCACGATGGACTTTGTTTCGGGATTGCCGCGTACTCCTGGTGGGAAGGATGCGATTTGGGTCATCGTCGACAGGTTGACCAAATCGGCCCACTTTTTGCCATTCAAAGTGGGTTTGTCTACCGAGAAGCTGTCAGAGATGTATATGAGGCAGATAGTCAGACTTCATGGGATTCCAGTGAGCATTGTATCAGACCGGGACAGCCGTTTCACTTCACATTTCTGGAGGAGCTTGCATATTAGCTTGGGCACTTAGCTCAAGTTTAGTACTGCATACCACCCGCAGACAGACGGACAGTCGGAGCAGACCATTCAGACACTGGAGAACATGTTGAGGACTTGTGTACTGGACTTTGGAGGATCTTGGGAGAGTCACCTGCACTTAGTAAAGTTTGCATATAACAACAGCTTTCAGGCCAGCATCGAGATGTCCCCTTTCGAGGCACTGTACGGGCGTAGATGTCGTACACCCTTGTCTTGGGATGATGTAGGGGAGCGAGTTTTATTGGGGCCTGAGATGGTTGTAGATGCAGCAGAGAATGTGAAGCTTATCAGAGATCGGCTTCGCGTGGCACAGGACAGACATCGGCATTGGACCGATAGCCACCGCAGACCTTTGGAGTTTGAGGTACAGTTTAGAGATAGGATTAGAATTAGGTTGTCTTATTTGTGTTTTGTTAATCATGTTTGTTTATCATATTTAAATTGAGACCCTGTTTGTGATTAGGTCGGAGACCAGGTATTCCTGAGGATATCTCCGACACGTGGCACGATACGTTTTGGTGGAGGTGGGAAGCTTAGCCCGCGTTTCATCGGCCCTTTCGTTATCAGCGGGAGAGTTGGTGACGTGTCTTACAGGCTAGACTTACCACCAGCATTAGTTGGAGTCCACAACGTATTTCACGTATCGCAGTTGAGACGGTATGTGGCAGATCCTAGCCATGTACTTGATCATTCCGAGATCGAGGTTGGTCCTACTCTTCGTTATCCAGAGCAGCCTGTTGAGATTCTGGATCGACGAGAGAAGGCATTGAGGAACCAGACGATACCATTGGTTCGTGTCGCATGGAGGCATCATTCTCCAGGAGAGTCCACCTGGGAACGGGAGGATGAGATGCGCGAGCGATACCCTTATCTATTTGTACCTTGAGGTATGATTTCTATCCTTCTCTTAGTTTCTGTTCGTCTTTAAATTTCGAGGACGAAATTATTGTTAGGAGGGTAGACTTGTAACACCCTGTTTTCTAAAATTAGGAATTTTTGAAAAATTATTATTTTTATTATTAAATAATGGTGATTAGGGCATGATATGGTTTATAGTGTTTATTAGTGTGATTTAACCATCTTCTAAGTCATGCTAAGTCATGACTTATGACTTTGTGATTTTGGTTAGTATAACTTAGTACAAACCCTTGTTTTCTCTAACCTAGAAGTTGCCATGACCATGAGAGTTTAGCCATAGGCTTAGAATATCAAATTAGTGGTTTTTGACCAAAAGGGTATTTTGGTAATTTACTAGACTTTAATTGTGATTATGTGATTTTATTATTATTTAATCATGGTTAAAGTCCCATGACTAGTCCCTAACCTATCCCACCCTAATCTAGAGGTTAGCCACTAACCTAGAAGCTTTAGGAAGGATTTTTGGTTAAGGGTTAAAGTGAGGAAAATATCTAATTCACCTTTATTGATATTTTCCTTAAAACCCTCCAAATATCTTACCCTTTTTACCAAAGTCCATGCCTTAGCCATGAAGGAAGGGCAAGGACACCCCCCCCCCATGCTTGGCCGGCCAAGGGCACCCCCCTTGGCAGCCCACCCTTGATAAATACCCCTTGGTTTAATTCATGAACAAAATTACATGAATTTTATTCCACAAAATTCCCTTTTCCTTCAACCCTTGATAACTTGATCATTTTTGATCCAAATTGACTCTAGTCTCTTGCATTGGAACCCTACAACATCTAGGGTGCTAAGGGAAGCTAGAAATTCAGAATTTGGGAGCTTGGGCATCATCGAGTTGGAGATCACACAACCCCATTATCATTGTTTTTCCTTGGATTTGCATAATAGGTATTTTCTCACAAACCTAGTCAAATTCCTGTTTTTTTTTCATAAATGCATTCATATAGGAATAACAATACTGTGGGTAAAGTTTGGTGGGATTTTGATGTGTTTTGGTGTCCGTATCGGACACGTATCCTAAGCTAGAAACCTTATTTGGTGAAATGCCACAATGGACTTGTTTTTGTGTTTTTGTAGAACTAATTGCACTGTTGTGAAGCCCTAGACATGTAGGTCACGAACCCACTCGACTGAGCACATTTCTGTGCTGTATCCGTGTCCAAATTGGACACGAACCGACCGCACGAGCCCATCGTGCATGTCCTGCTACCCGACACCTCGTGTGCACTGCACAGGCCACTAGGACACGAAATATTTGACACAGACAAGGGGGCAATGTCTGCGAACATGCCCCCAAAGTCTCGTGTCGCGTCGTGTCGTGTCGAGTGAGAAAACTCACTCGCACTGGACACGCGCTGTCAGCGCACACGCGCGCGCGCACAACTTTGAGTGTGTCGTGTCGCATGGACACGACACTAGAGTGTCTCGTAGTGACACGGGCATGAAGCCCTATATGTGGCGTACACATAGACACGAGCACGTGGTGCTTCGTGTCCTGTGTCGCGTGTACGACGCGTGTAACCGCGTGCATGACGCAGTCGTAACACGCGTGTATCAGTCGTGTTTTCACGACTGATACGGTGTTTGTTCTGTGTCCATGCATGTCGTGGACACGTGTCAGGCTGTGGGATGTGTAGCCCTATGTGTGGGCTACACGTATGCACGACCACGAGACGTGTCGTGTCTCGTGATGTGTCCACGAGCTCGTGGAACGCGTGCACGACGCTGTGCACGCGGGTTTTCGTATCAGTTTACCCGATTAACTGTTTTGCGTGATTGGACACGCGAAACGGTGTCGTGGTGTCGTGTCAGTGACTTGGGACACTAGAGTACCTATGGGGTGTCAGTTACCAACCCTTGGTTGAGAGTCTTAGCTCGATTCAGTATGTGTATTTCGATTTACCCCATATCGAGTGCAACAGTGCACAGTTCCCAGTTTTGAGTTTATTTCCAATTTTGGAAATCGAATTTCAATTCGATTTTGTGTATGTTTAATGTATTAGACTAGTGTATTTCAGTGTGTAGATGTGAAGTATACATGTATTTGTGAGTGTGGGTCGATTTCGGGGAGATTTGGTTAGGTGTGTGTGTAGTTATATATGTATGTACATATGTATGTATATGTGTTATGTGTGTGTGTGTTGGGGGACTGGGTTGTTCCAGAAATCTGGGAACAAATTCCCTTTCCCTGTCCAGTGTTCACCCCCCCTCTCTCACTGTCCCACTCTTTCACAGCCTCTCTCTCTCATTTCCTTTCCCTCTATATATATGTAATATATATAGTTAATATACATGTATTGTATATATATATATATATATATATATATATATATATATATATATATATATATATATATATATAAATGATATATATGTATATTTGTATTAGGTCTTCTTAGGTCAAATATAATGTATTATAAGTATATGGGTTGTATTATATATGTTATGCATATATGGATATTGGGTGATGGTTAGATAGTGTATATCTATATGTATAGATATATATATATATATGTGACTTTTAGTTATAGGTTATATGAAAACCTAGACTATGGCCTATGGCCAAGGTTATTGGCCTATGGTTGGGGCTAGCCCTAATGACCCAAAACCCATTGTTGACCCTTGTTGACTGAAAGTTGACCAAAGTCAACTTTAGGTCAAAGATGACCTAGTTCACCTAGAAATGACTAGGAATGACCTAAAACAACTAGTTTGACTAGTTTGACTAAAACCCTAATTAGTTTGACTAGTATTGACTCAACCTTGACTAGTTTGACTCTAAAGTTGACCAGGAGTTGACTTTTGACCAGATTGACCTAGAATCATGTAGTTTGCATAGTAGACTTCATATTTACTATTTAGAACACTTTGTGACTTGTGTTGCTCTGATCAGGAGCCAGACACCTCTCCTCAGACAGCATACTCTCTACAGACATTCATTCAGCAGGCGAGTACATTCTCTGACCGTTTCATACTTGTTCAGGCTTTACTTCTCGCTCTAGATTACTTTACTTGTTGCTGTCACATTTGTAACACGGATTGGTACTATATGGATCTTTACATGAGATGTTATCCCTCTCGGAAGCATCGGGTACTTCATGTTATGTGTGTTTCACTATCATCATGTACACCTATGCTTCCATCATTCATGTGCACTCATGTGATCATGTACTCTCATGATTCACTGAGCTCTCATGTATACTATCATGTACATCCTTTCATGGGCCCCATGTGATATCATGTATAAATAACGTAACCTGTATAGATCCTTGTATATTGATTGGAGAAACGGGGGAGTAGAAGTGGACATGTGAATAATTCCAAAGTAGTGTAATCATGTACAAACTCAGTAGTGTAATCATGTATAAATTCTAGCCATTCACATGCCTATCTTGTGCTCTACATCACTAGTCACTTACAGTTCTCTATATACAGTAGATATTTCATTACAGCTATCTCTTTTACAGCGTATATTTCTTTTCAGCAGTTCATGTATCTTACTCTATTGCCTGTATCGTATTTCCTAACCTGATATGCACTGCGTGAGATGTATTGTGCTCGTTCCCGTCCTGATTGGACCTGTTGAAAATATTACAGAGGATGAGGACGAGGCATGGGTGACTACCTATTATGGAGCAGGACTAGATGACACTTGTATCGAGGACCCTCAGCAGGTTCCACCTGCAGCTGAGGAGGATGTTCCAGTAGTCTAGACCAGTTTAGTCTAGGCAGTCTTTTCTGTATCATTTTGTCTCACATTCTGAGTTGTATTTTGAGATGTGGAGATGTATAGACTCTTAAACTTATTGTATTATGAGTTGACATTCTGGATGTTATGTATCTTAGACACTTAGTCTTATTTCATCTATGCTATGGTTCTCCTTGAGTTACTATCTATCTGTTCTTTATTCTTCTACCTTAGATGTGATTGAGACTATATGTTGTGATGTTACCTCCATTCGGAGAGTATGAACTGTACAGGTACCTTTATACTGTTAGATGATTTACCTAGGGCAGCGTTCTACCGCCGACACTGCGGCGTAGGCTGGACGTACCCACTTCTCGTGCCCTTACTCTAGGGTGCGGGTCGTGACACGTTTTTAGTGGTGGCCCATGTAGGTCCAGTTTATGTGGTGATATTCGAACTAGAGTATCGCCACAGCCTACAGTTGGAAATAGGATGTAGTTGAGGTACTCAATCACATTAGGAAAAACTCTTATCTAAATTCCTGCTATCTAAATTCTTGCTGATATTGTCTTTCTTTTGAAAATAAACTGTCTCCTTTGACTATATCGTTTCTTCTCCGTATTGATTTTCTTGTTGATCTGTCTTCAGGATGGTGGAGACACGATCGCAGCGTCTCGGTCCAGGTGACACCACTGAGAGGTCTGCCACCTCTCGTCCAGCTCACCAGGACCCGGGGACTGCAGCTCCCCTTACTCCAGCTCATGTGGGAGCTTCTGCCACATTTGGGGGTGCACCTCTACTTATTCGGGGGACCATCCCAGCTACCCCAGACATGCCTCCCCCGCAGTTTCGTCAGCCTCAGTTTCAGCAGCACCAGCAGCACCAGCAGCACCAGCAGTACCAGCAGGAGTACCAGCAGCAGATGCCATCTGGATTTGTAGATGCTGCACAGATGTTTACATATTTCCAGCAGTTTTTAGAGTCGCAGCAGACCCTGCAGCAGCGTCAGACGACGGCATTTACCAGAGGCATTGATGATGTCCATCAGCTGGCTACAGCGACGATAGAGAGGTTGGCAGCCCAGCCGCAGGGAGGAGCAGGACCGCCGCGACAGCAGTGGATTCCTGGCATCCAGGAGTTCAAGAAGATGAACCCCAGGGACTTCTTGGGTATTGAGGGGATTCTTTTTGCGGATGACTGGATAGAGCACATCGAGGAGATCTTCCGATTGGCGGAGATACCAGCCGGACTCCAGGTGGAGGCAGCAGCTAGCCAGATGCGGGATCTTGCCCGTACCTGGTATCAGACGGATCCGAGAGTAGGTACTCCAGGGCAGACATGGGGAGCTTTCAAGGAGCTCTTCAAGGGGAAGTTTTTCCCAGATCAGGCACTCGGTGCTTTGGAGACACAGTTCGAGAACCTGGTTCAGGGGAACCAGACTGTAGAGGAGTACGTCGGTGAGTTTTGCCGGTTGAGCAGATTCGTGGAGGGCCTTAGCGAGGCAGCGAAGGCGAGGAGGTTCAGGAAAGGCTTGGTCAAGGAAGTCAAGTCCTTGACCAAGAGTGAGAGGAGTGCCACCTTTGAGGATATTCTAGCAGGAGCGATGGCAGCTGAGGATGATCTTGAGCTGAAGCTCAAGAGGGGCCGCGACACCCAGGGAGCTGGCAGCAGTGGAGGACAGGCCAAGAGGCCTCATTTTCAGCACCAGCAGCAGAGGCCATTCCAGCAGCAGAGGCCGTTCCAGCAGGTACAGCAGCCGAGGCACCAGCAGCAGGCACCCAGGCAGCAGGTCGTCACTTGCACTTTCTGCAAGAAGCAGGGTCATGGATGGAATGACTGCAGAAAGAGGCTTGGCAGGTGTCTATTATGTGGTGCTGGAGACCACCAGCTGAGAGAGTGTCCCATGTCTTCGGGACGACCAGTTCATGGAGGCGGAGCCAAGGCTCCAGCAGGACAGCAGAAGGGACCCTTGCCGACTCAGCAACAGAGGTTCACCCAGCATCAGGCCAGGGGTGGACAGCAGGGGCGAGCCTATGCCATGGCAGCAGAGGATGCCGAGGTTACTGGAGAGCTGATAGCAGGTTCTATTCTTCTCGATTCTATTCCAGCTTATGCTTTGTTCGATTCTGGGGCTTCCCATAGCTTTGTATCAGTATCTTTTGCGATTCGACATCATGTTATATCTGAATCGTTGCCTAGGACTTACAAGATCACGACTGGGGGTGGCATTATCCTCATTCGTGATATTTGCAAGGGACGGAGAGTAGTTATGGGAGGCCGAGAGTTGGATGTGTGTTTGCTCGTAATGCCACTACCGAACTACGATATTGTACTCGGTATGGATTGGTTGAGCATGCACCATGCCAGCATAGATTGTCGCGGGGGTAGAGTTCTGTTCAGAGTGCCAGGAGAGCCAGAGTTTGTATATTCCAGACGGCAGGCAGAGCAGACTTGCGGAGTTTTCTGTGGAGCTTCAGTCGAGGAGCAGCCAGCTCCACATCCATTGATTGTTGAGTTCATGGACGTGTTTCCAGAGGAATTGCCTGGGCTTCCACCAGATAGAGACGTTGAGTTCTCGATAGACTTGGTTCCAGGTGTGGAACCCATTTCACAGCACGTCTATCGGGTGAACAACAGCGAGCTGGTGGAATTGAAGAAACAGGTGGATGAGTTGCAGGACAAAGGCTTCATCCGCTCTAGTTCTTCACCTTGGGGTGCACCGGTACTCTTTGTACCGAAAAAGGATGGGTCGGTACGTATGTGTATCGACTACAGGGCACTCAACAGTCTGACGATCAAGAACAGATATCCATTGCCGCGAATCGATGATCTCTTCGATCAGTTGAGCGGAGCTCGGGTATTCTCGAAGATTGATCTGAGGTCAGGCTACCATCAGGTAAAGGTGAAGAGGGAGGACATCCCGAAGACGGCGTTCAGGACGCGGTACGGCCAGTTCGAGTTTATGGTGATGCCGTTTGGGTTGACGAATGCTCCGGCGGTGTTTATGAACTTGATGAACAAGGTGTTCCACCAGTACTTAGATAATTTTGTGGTGGTGTTCATCGACGACATCCTGGTGTACTCGAAGACCGAGAAGGAGCACGAGGAGCACTTGAGAGTGGTCCTGGAGACTCTCAGGCAGGAGCAGCTTTACGGCAAGCTCTCGAAGTGTGAGTTCTTCCTCGACAGAGTTGACTTCCTGGGTCATGTAGTGACTGGAGATGGGATCTCAGTCGACCCGAGGAAGATATCAGCAGTTGAGGCTTGGGCAGCACCGACGTCAGTGGCAGAGATCAGGAGCTTCCTAGGATTGGCAGGCTACTACAGGAGGTTCGTCCAGGATTTCTCCCGGGTTGCAGAGTCGTTGTCTAGGCTGACCCGGAAGGACGCAGAGTTTCTCTGGTCAGAGGAGTGTCAGGCCGCTTTCGATGAGTTGAAGAAGCGGTTGACGACAGCCCCGATTCTGACATTGCCAGCAGGATCAGGCGGGTTCACTATCTACAGTGACGCCTCGGGGAAGGGTTTGGGTTGTGTCTTGCAGCAGCATGGGAAGGTGATTGCCTATGCTTCCAGACAGTTACGGCCCCATGAGAAGAACTACCCTACCCATGATTTAGAGTTGGCGGCAGTTATCTTTGCTCTGAAGCTGTGGAAACACTATTTGTACGGAGAGCGCGTGGAGATATTTACAGACCACAAGAGCTTGAAGTACGTATTTACGCAGAAGGAGCTGAACATGAGGCAGCGCAGGTGGCTGGAGCTGATGAAGGACTTTGATATCCTTCTGCAGTATCACCCGGGGAAGGCCAACGTAGTGGCCGATGCTTTGAGCAGATATCCGACAGTTATGTGCTTGACGATGGATCGTCACTTGTTAGCGGACTTAGAGAGCCTTGGGATCGAGGTGATTGTGCCGGGAGTGCAGATGCAGATGTTGGGCCTCCAGATTCAGTCGGACTTGATTGATAGGATCAAGTCGGCTCAGTTCGATGATGTTTCTCTACGAAGCATCAGGGAGCAGGTCAGCCAGGGATTTGCGGATGATGAGTTCACTCTTGCAGCAGATGGCGCATTGAGGCACGGTTCCAGACTGTGTGTGCCCTGTGGAGACCTTCGGGAGCAGGTTATGCAGGAGGCCCACCGTTCTCAGTACTCGATACATCCGGGAGCCAACAAGATATATAGGGATCTGAGAGAGCATGTATGGTGGAGTGGGATGAAGCGCGAGGTAGCACACTTCGTAGCCAGGTGTTTGATCTGCCAGCAGGTCAAGGCAGAGAGGCAGAGGCCAGGAGGACTGTTGCAGCCATTACCCATTCCGGAGTGGAAGTGGGAGCACATCACGATGGACTTTGTTACGGGATTGCCGCGTACTCCAGGAGGAAAGGATGCGATTTGGGTCATCGTCGACAGGTTGACCAAATTGGCCCACTTTTTGCCATTCAAAGTGGGTTTGTCTATCGAGAAGCTGTCAGAGATGTATATGAGGCAGATAGTCAGACTTCATGGGATTCCAGTGAGCAGACCGGGACAGCCGTTTCACTTCACATTTCTGGAGGAGCTTGCATATTAGCTTGGGCACTCAGCTCAAGTTTAGTACTGCATACCACCCGCAGACAGACGGACAGTCAGAGCGGACCATTCAGACACTGGAGGACATGTTGAGGACTTGTGTACTGGACTTTGGAGGATCTTGGGAGAGTCACCTGCACTTAGTAGAGTTTGCATATAACAACAGCTTTTAGGCCAGCATCGAGATGTCCCCTTTCGAGGCACTGTACGGGCGTAGATGTCGTACACCCTTGTCTTGGGATGATGTAGGGGAGCGAGTTTTATTGGGGCCTGAGATGGTTGTAGATGCAGCAGAGAAGGTGAAGCTTATCAGAGATCGGCTTCGCGTGGCGTAGGACAGACATCGGCATTGGGCCGATAGCCACCGCAGACCTTTGGAGTTTGAGGTACAGTTTAGAGATAGGATTAGAATTAGGTTGTCTTATTTGTGTTTTGTTAATCATGTTTGTTTATCATATTTAAATTGAGACCCTGTTTGTGATTAGGTCGGAGACCAGGTATTCCTGAGGATATCTCCGACACGTGGCACGATACGTTTTGGTGGAGGTGGAAAGCTTAGCCCGCGTTTCATCGGCCCTTTCGTTATCAGCGGGAGAGTCGGTGACGTGTCTTACAGGCTAGACTTACTACCAGCATTGGTTGGAGTCCACAACGTATTTCACGTGTCGCAGTTGAGACGGTATGTGGCAGATCCTAGCCATGTACTTGATCATTCCGAGATCGAGGTTGGTCCTACTCTTCGTTATCCAGAGCAGCCTGTTGAGATTCTGGATCGACGAGAGAAGGCATTGAGGAACCAGACGATACCATTGGTTCGTGTCGTATGGAGGCATCATTCTCCAGGAGAGTCCACCTGGGAACGGGAGGATGAGATGCGCGAGCGATACCCTTATCTATTTGTACCTTGAGGTATGATTTCTATCCTTCTCTTAGTTTCTGTTCGTCTTTAAATTTCGAGGACGAAATTATTGTTAGGAGGGTAGACTTGTAACACCCTATTTTCTGAAATTAGGAATTTTTGAAAAATTATTATTTTTATTATTAAATAATGGTGATTAGGGCATGATATGGTTTATAGTGTTTATTAGTGTGATTTAACCATCTTCTAAGTCATGCTAAGTCATGACTTATGACTTTGTGATTTTGGTTAGTATAACTTAGTACAAACCCTAGTTTTCTCTAACCTAGAAGTTGCCATGACCATGAGAGTTTAGCCATAGGCTTAGAATATCAAATTAGTGGTTTTTGACCAAAAGGGTATTTTGGTAATTTACTAGACTTTAATTGTGATTATGTGATTTTATTATTATTTAATCATGGTTAAAGTCCCATGACTAGTCCCTAACCTATCCCACCCTAATCTAGAGGTTAGCCACTAACCTAGAAGCTTTAGGAAGGATTTTTGGTTAAGGGTTAAAGTGAGGAAAATATCTAATTCACCTTTATTGATATTTTCCTTAAAACCCTCCAAATATCTTACCCTTTTTACCAAAGTCCATGCCTTAGTCATGAAGGAAGGGCAAGGACACCCCCCCCCTATGCTTGGCCGGCCAAGGGCACCCCCCTTGGCAGCCCACCCTTGATAAATACCCCTTGGTTTAATTCATGAACAAAATTACATGAATTTTATTCCACAAAATTCCCTTTTCCTTCAACCCTTGATAACTTGATCATTTTTGATCCAAATTGACTCTAGTCTCTTGCATTGGAACCCTACAACATCTAGGGTGCTAAGGGAAGCTAGAAATTCAGAATTTGGGAGCTTGGGCATCATCGAGTTGGAGATCACACAACCCCATTATCATTGTTTTTCTTTGGATTTGCACAATAGGTATTTTCTCACAAACCTAGTCAAATTCCTATTTTTCTTTCATAAATGCATTCATATAGGAATAACAATACTGTGGGTAAAGTTTGGTGGGATTTTGATGTGTTTTGGTGTCCGTATCGGACACGTATCCTAAGCTAGAAACCTTGTTTGGTGAAATGCCACAATGGACTTGTTTTTGTGTTTTTGTAGAACTAATTGCACTGTTGTGAAGCCCTAGACATGTAGGTCACGAACCCACTCGACTGAGCACATTTCTGTGCTGTGTCCGTGTCCAAATTGGACACGAACCGACCGCACGAGCCCATCGTGCATGTCCTGCTACCCGACACCTCGTGTGCACTGCACAGGCCACTAGGACACGAAATATTTGACACAAACAAGGGGGCAATGTCTACAAACATGCCCCCAAAGTCTCGTGTCGCGTCGTGTCGTGTCGAGTGAGAAAACTCACTCGTACTGGACACGCGCTGTCAGCGCACACGCGTGCGCGCACAACTTTGAGTGTGTCGTGTCGCATGGACACGACACTAGAGTGTCTCGTAGTGACACGGGCATAAAGCCCTATACGTGGCGTACACGTAGACACGAGCACATGGTGCTTCGTGTCCTGTGTCGCGTGTACGACGCGTGTAACCGCGTGCACGACGCAGTCGTAACACGCGTGTATCAGTCATGTTTTCACGACTGATACAGTGTTTGTTCTGTGTCCACGCGTGTCGTGGACACGTGTCAGGCTATGGGATGTGTAGCCCTATGTGTGGGCTACACGTATGCACGACCACGAGACGTGTCGTGTCTCGTGGTGTGTCCACGAGCTCGTGGAACGTGTGCACGACGCTGTACACGCGGGTTTTCGTATCAGTTTACCCGATTGACTGTTTTGCGTGATTGGACACGCGAAACGGTGTCGTGGTGTCGTGTCAGTGACTTGGGACACTAGAGTACCTATGGGGTGTCAGTTACCAACCCTTGGTTGAGAGTCTTAGCTCGATTCAGTATGTGTATTTCGATTTACCCCATATCGAGTGCAACAGTGCACAGTTCCCAGTTTTGAGTTTATTTCCAGTTTTGGAAATCGAATTTCAATTCAATTTTGTGTATGTTTAATGTATTAGACTAGTATATTTCAGTGTGTAGATGTGAAGTATACATGTATTTGTGAGTGTGGGTCGATTTCGGGGAGATTTGGTTAGGTGTGTGTGTAGTTATATATGTATGTACATATGTATGTATATGTGTTATGTGTGTGTGTTGGGGGACTGGGTTGTTCCAGAAATCTGGGAACAAATTCCCCTTCCCTGTCCAGTGTTCACCCCCCCTCTCTCACTGTCCCACTCTTTCACAGCCTCTCTCTCTCATTTCCTTTCCCTCTATATATATGTAATATATATAGTTAATATACATGTATTGTATATATATATATATATATAAATGATATATATGTATATTTGTATTAGGTCTCCTTAGGTCAAATATAATGTATTATAAGTATATGGGTTGTATTATATATGTTATGCATATATGGATATTGGGTGATGGTTAGATAGTGTATATCTATATGTATAGATATATATATATATATGTGACTTTTAGTTATAGGTTATATGAAAACCTAGACTATGGCCTATGGCCAAGGTTATTGGCCTATGGTTGGGGCTAGCCCTAATGACCCAAAACCCATTGTTGACCCTTGTTGACTGAAAGTTGACCAAAGTCAACTTTAGGTCAAAGATGACCTAGTTCACCTAGAAATGACTAGGAATGACCTAAAACAACTAGTTTGACTAATTTGACTAAAACCCTAATTAGTTTGACTAGTATTGACTCAACCTTGACTAGTTTGACTCTAGAGTTGACCAGGAGTTGACTTTTGACCAGATTGACCTAGAATCATGTAGTTTGCATAGTAGACTTCATATTTACTATTTAGAACACTTTGTGACTTGTGTTGCTCTGATCAGGAGCCAGACACCTCTCCTCAGACAGCATACTCTCTACAGACATTCATTCAGCAGGCGAGTACATTCTCTGACCGTTTCATACTTGTTCAGGCTTTACTTCTCGCTCTAGATTACTTTACTTGTTGCTGTCACATTTGTAACACGGATTGGTACTATATGGATCTTTACATGAGATGTTATCCCTCTCGGGAGCATCGGGTACTTCATGTTATGTGTGTTTCACTATCATCATGTACACCTATGCTTCCATCATTCATGTGCACTCATGTGATCATGTACTCTCATGATTCACTGAGCTCTCATGTATACTATTATGTGCACCATTTCATGGGCCCCATGTGATATCATGTATAAATAACGTAACCTGTATAGATCCTTGTGTATTGATTGGGGAAACGGGGGAGTAGAAGTGGACATGTGAATAATTCCAAAGTAGTGTAATCATGTACAAACTCAGTAGTGTAATCATGTATAAATTTTAGCCATTCATATGCCTATCTTGTGCTCTACATCACTAGTCACTTACAGTTCTCTATATACAGTAGATATTTCATTACAGCTATCTCTTTTACAGCGTATATTTCCTTTCAGCAGTTCATGTATCTTACTCTATTGCCTGTATCGTATTTCCTAACCTGATATGCACTGCGTGAGATGTATTGTGCTCGTTCCCGTCCTGATTGGACCTGTTGAAAATATTACAGAGGATGAGGACGAGGCATGGGTGACTACCTATTATGGAGCAGGACTAGATGACACTTGTATCGAGGACCCTCAGCAGGTTCCACCTGCAGCTGAGGAGGATGTTCCAGTAGTCTAGACCAGTTTAGTCTAGGCAGTCTTTTTTATATCATTTTGTCTCACATTCTGAGTTGTATTTTGAGATGTGGAGATGTATAGACTCTTAGACTTATTGTATTATGAGTTGACATTCTGGATGTTATGTATCTTAGACACTTAGTCTTATTTCATCTATGCTATGGTTCTCCTTGAGTTACTATCTATCTGTTCTTCATTCTTCTACCTTAGATGTGATTGAGACTATATGTTGTGATGTTACCTCCATTCGGAGAGTATGAACTGTACAGGTACCTTTATACTGTTAGATGATTTACCTAGGACAGCATTCTACCGCCGACACTGCGGCGTAGGCTGGACGTACCCACTTCTCGTGCCCTTACTCTAGGGTGCGGGTCGTGACAATGGGTTAGCTAAAGAGTGTTTCCCTCTGTTATCTTCCAAGTCATGGGACGAGGAAGTTTGAGAAAAGACCAACGGGCCTTTTCCTTTGTTCTGAGAAGGAAGAGGAATAGCCAAAAGACTACCCCCATTGGATTGCGCAGGAGCAACAGAGTGCTTGGGGAGAGAAGCTGAGTCTTTCCCTTTATTGTGAGAGGAAGAGATATTAGCCAAAGGGATGTCTCTCCTGGATTGCACTGGCACAGCTTGCGCGTGGGTTGATGGCGCACTGGCTGATTGCGTAGGAGTTCTGACAGACGAATTTTTGGTTCTAGCCACAGGCACTGTGGTTTGCGCATCAGGAGTTCTGGCCACAGAGTGTTTGGGATGCACTCTGGTTGCTGGAGTAGAGGACTGCGCAGGCAAAGTTGCAGCCAACTGCGCCAGGGACAGAGGAGTCTTGCACTTTGACAGTGTAGCATAGGAAGTAGCTTGTGCACTGGCAATAGCAGATTGCGCATAAGTAAGAGAGGCAGATTGTGCAACAGCAGAGACTTTAGACTGTACAGCAGTCTTGGTGGCAGAATCAGCAGATGGCACAGCAGTCTTGGAAGCAGACTGTGCAACAGCAGACTGCACAGCAGTCCTGGAAACCCACACTGGGCGCACTTTGCTCGTGACAGAAGTGGTTGCAGTGCTAGGGGTGTTCTTGGAGTTGATCATGGCTTCATAGGCCGTCTGGTTGACCTTTACAACCAGCATCTTCTGCGTCTTCCCGATAGACGCAACGTCACATTGAGTTGTCACTTCCTCGTCGGAGGAGAAAGTCGTCCCCAGCAGAGTCGTCATTTTGTTTGCAAAAACAAAAGTATGAACTTTATTTCAACAAACTTTGTAAAGAGATTACAAGAATTCTGGGAAAGTACAACTGTAGGAATCCAATCTAGATGACAATTGCTTTGGACGATGTGAACTTTGAAGACGATAGCCTCTGAAGTTGAAGGCAAAAGCCTCGGAAGAATGCAGCAGCACTTGGGCAAGAACTTCTGAACTCTCTGATATTTCTAAACTTTATGTCTGATCCCCTTGAATGAAGACTTGAAACTCTATTTATAGAGTTCTGGAAATAACTAACTTTTAGTTATTCTGAATGGCGCAAGTTAAATTGTGCATGGACTGGATTGTGCAGCATCAGACTGCGCTGGCAGTTGCTTGATCGTGGGCCAACTGTCTTGGACACATGGCATCATTTGATTGAAATGCGCATGATCGTATACAGACGGTTGCCACGTAGTGAGCTATTGATGGCATGAATGCCACGTTTACATTTTTCAGTTATCATGATGAAGTGCGCCACATGCATTGCGCTGACTTCAGATTACGCAGGAATAGACTGCGCAGCAGAGAGCCTGGCCGATTGTGCTGCATGTACAGTTGTCCTCGAGCGTCGTACTGCACAATAAACGAACAGTCTCCTCATTCTCCGTGCTGTCAGTTGTCAGAAGATCTGATTCTGTCAGATAATGATGATATTTGCCACGTTAGCTTGCGCACTTGAGAGTGTGCGCAGTCCAGTCTGCGCAATCTGAATGATGCGCAATCTATCTTCTGCGTAGTTCAATTGAAGGATGTATTTCTTGATTTTCATGACTTTGTTGATGAATGCAACTTGATTTTTTAGGACCTAAAATTTTATCCTGCGATACTGGAGTACATTTGGTCTATTGAAGATGTGCCTAAAGATGGACATTGTGGGTACCATGTTCTTGCAAGACATCTAGGCTATTCCGTTAAAGACGGATGGAGACAGGTTAGAGCAGAGCTGTACAAGGAGTTGGAGTCTCGTCTTCTTTTCTACAATAAATTACTAAGCCCAGATACAGTTGAAGAATTGTTGACAAGCATTCTGTGCGCCGATCAGACTACTGGAGAGGAACATTACATGGATGTCCCTTCTGCTGCATATCTATTCACTAACAGGTACAATATACCAACACATTCTTACTAACGTGAAAAGTTTGTTAAATACTTATGTTGCATTTGTATTCGCTTATAGGTACAAGATCTCAATTATCATTCTGTCCAAGAAAAGTAACAACACATTCTTTCCAATGACCGTTCCTCCGGCAGACTACACTATGTCCACTCTATATGACATTGGACTTGATGATAATTACTTCGTCATCCCGCGGTTGATCGGGCACTGTCCTATTCCTCCCCCTGCTCCAATCTGGTATAAATATGCTCTGGAAGAATCGATCGCTTGGACAACACTCTACACCGATGCGATCAATGTCTACAAGAAGATAACAAAGTACGTGAAACCTATACCAAGGCCGAAAGACCACTACGATGTATTGATTGACTGATAGTGGGTCCTACACCGATACTTTTGTCACATTTTGTAAACAAAAAGAAGGAAGTTTATATCTTTTGTCACATTTTGTAAACAGAAAGAAGGAAGTTTATATCTTTTGTCACATTTTGTAAATAGAAAGAAGGAAGTTTATATTACTACTTGGAAACTTTATTTTAGAGTATCACATTTGAGTATCGGTTTTGGTATGAGTATCTTATTAGAAAATATAAAGCGGAGTTGAGTATCACATTTATATTTGAGTATCGGTTTGAGTATCACAAATATATTTGAGTATCGGTTTGAGTATCACATTTGACTTCACAGCAAGGTTTAACAAGGACTGCCCAAGAAAGTGGGCAGTCCTAGTTCACAGCAAGTTTTAACTAGGACTGCCCAGTTCTCTGGCAGTCCTTCATGTATGATGGACTGCCAGAGAAATGGGCAGTTCTAGTTAAAACTTGTTGTGACACGTATCAATGGTTGTAAATACACATCGATGTTCTTCTTCGGATTGTTCGGACCCGGGATAATAACGGTAAGAAACATATACGGAGTCTTCATACACATCCAAGGTGGTAGATTGTACGGAATGACGATCACAGGCCAACATGAATACTAGGAACCCGAAAGTCCGAATGGGGTAAAACCGTTGGAGGAGAGACACAATCTAACATTACGCGGATCCGAAGCAAAATCTGGATACTCTCGATCAAAGTGATTCCATGCTTCCGCATCAGATGGTGATCCAACACTCCTTCGATCTGTTCCAGTCTGTGCCAGCTCATATTTTCTGTAGTCTCCTTCACCATAAACAACCTTTGCAGCCGCGGCGTCAACGGCAAGTAGTGCATCGAATCGGTAGGCTTCCTTGCACCAGGAGTCCTACTTGAACTTGTTACCTTGTAGCGATTAGCACCACAAAATTTGCATACGTCTTCATCCTTGTCATCTTTGTAGTACAACATGCACCCGTTGTGACATGCATAAATTTTCTCGTATCCCATCCAGAGAGATCTCACCATCCTCTTAGACCGGTAGAAGTCTGTAGGTTACTTTGCACCTACCGGCAAGATCTCTATAATCAACTCGATGATTCGGTTGTAGCATTCTTGAGACATGCTAAAATCGGACTTGATTCTCAGCAGTCTTGTAACCACCTCCAACGATGAATGATCCTCACAACCAGGATACAAAGGAGTCCTTGTATTCTCCAACAACTCCAAGAACTTCGCAGCATCGGCATTCGGTGTCTCCTCAGCCGCATCATGATTGTCTTGATAGAAACTAGGCCCCGCAGCGTCAAAAACCATGTTCATGCACCCTTCATCGTAACCAGCGTGGTCATGGACATCTATATACGGGAAATTAGGCTCCAGCTCTGATGCTAAAGGCACAAGTTCTCCGTGTGGCGTACACTGATAGTAATTCGGTATAAAACCTCTCGAGTACAAATGATATGTGTAAAACCTCCAAATTTTTGTGGATTTATTTATTGATTATTTTGGCTTAAATTGAATTTTTTTATTTTTAAAATGATTTGTAAAGTGATTATTTATTTTTGTTGTTGTATGACAATAATAATGGATACTTTTACATAAAATGTATATATAAAATCCTTTGTTTAAATATTTACTAAAATTTTTGTACATAATAAATGGTTATACTTTTTCTAAGTTATTTTAGTATTTTAAAACACTAGATGATTTATGAAATTTTTTAATATAAGAATGCATTAGATATTCAATAGGAATAAAATTTTATCATATGTAACTCATATATTTTTATATATATATATATATATATATATATATATATATATATATATATATATATATATATATATATATATATATATATATATATATAAAAGCTTTAAAGGGTTTAAAAAAATTTGAGTGAATACTGTTCACTTTCTTTCCGAACGGAAGCCGAGCCTGAGCCCACGCACAGTACAGGGAAGTTTTAAATTTATTCAAAACTCGATAGACCAAATCTTCCTTAAATCTTCGTTAAATCATCGAAAAATTTCACCTATGTAATCCTTATCCTATTCTCCCTCAAATCACTTCAAATCAAATTTTAAATCGATCTACAACCGGTTGAGAAATCAGATTAAAATCTCAAAAAAGAAAAACCTATATATATGTTCTATCTCGGATATTCTTTGGAACCATAGAAAAATCTCAATCCAAAGGTCGAGTGCTCGACCCCAGGACGACCCCCGACGCCCCGTACCTACGCGACGTCTGCGCGCCGTCGTCGGAGCCGTCGGCCACCGCCGCAGCACCGGAGACCCCCTGAAACAGAGCACACCGCTCTGTTGAAGACAGCGAGGTACCCCTATTCCATGCTATTTTTCTATCACTCTACTCGATCGTCCTCCGATCTATAAAGTCCTATAGAAAGCCTACCTAACCATCTCGAGCCTTAGTAAATTAGTTTTCACGAAATCAAGTAAGGTTTCGAGTTAAACAGACTCGAAATCGGAGAAAAACCATAAAAACTGAAATGAGGATATTGGCAGCTTTGTATTCAAACCTGAGTTTTAGAAGGCGAATCATTGTCAGGATATTAGGTATTCTCAAAAACCATATGAATAGACTTTTAGACAATCTGTAGCACATCGAATGCCTATTTTTAGTTTTAACTTTCGTTTATTAATTGGTGAGTTAAATCAGTTTAAAAATCATAGAAAATCAGTTTTTCAAAACCTTAAAAACTCCGATACGAGGTCCGTCCCGACAAATCGGACGACCCCGTCACAAACTGAAGGTACCGAAAGGTGCGTATCGACTTTGTGGACGTGTGGGCTTTGACGGAATTCAAATTGGTCGCGTGTGCGCGACGAATTTGACCCGTATCCGTCGAAGAACACCGTATCAGCCTTTTTCAAAAATTTCCAATTATTTTGTGCACACTTGTCGAATCGCGACAAAACTTGCGCCATTGGACTCAAAATATTTTTCTAGTCTTGTGAACCAAGTTTGGTCCGATTCTGAGACCGTTGACCGGATCGCCGTTTTGCGGGCCCCACGATCCGATTCAATGGACGATTTTGTGCACGGCTCATCGGAATCCAAAATTGGACATACCGTTGAGTTCGTCTCAGAAGACCGAATCTGTGGACATGTAGTTTGACGACTTTAGAGACCGTCGGTTCTGTCACGTATTTCGGTACGAAGCGGGTCCAACGGTGGACATCATTTTGACCCGAAATTGCGATTTTGCCCCTGTTTCAGAATTGAACTTTCGGACAGGCATTTTCTAGATATATCTTTTACACCGGAAACGTTTTTGATGTTTGTTTCAGCATCCGAGAATGTTTGTGGAGGTTCTACTCTTGTAGCTTCATCTCACTTGTCGATTTCATCTACTGGACGACGTCAAAACACTCTCCAACCACCAGGCAAGTATACCTTGCTATGATTTTTGATTATGCATATTTATTTCGGTATGTTTACTTATTTATTTTCTATTCATTTGTTTAAACTGCGCGTCTAAGTCACACTTGGGTACAAGCGACTATATTAGTCGTTCTTTTCGTTTCTTTTTTTTATTTCATGCATGTCGACTTAGAGTTAAGAGACGATCTCATATGTATGAAGCATCTCTATGCTTCATTGGCCCTGACACTTGTGTATTATGAGTCACGAATCTCATATAGATCTCGGACGTATGTATCGACTGGCCATCGATGCGCACATGCCGTGCGATAGGCAATAACTGCTAATAGTTATGGATGTTTAGAAGACTTAGCAGTTATTAGGAATGTCGTGATGTGGATACAGCACGTGTAGTGCATGGGATGGAAGGAGATAGATATTAGGCGTAGGGACTTTCACTCGTTTACTTTCCTCTAGATGCCCTTAGTAACTCACTCGAGTGCTAATGGGCCGTGCATTTATTTTCTCTAGCTGCCATTAGTGACTCACCCGAGAGCTAGTGCATCGTGAACTTATTTACTTTCTCTAGATGCCACTAGTGTCTCAGTTGAAACACTAACGTGCCGTGCGTCTATCTTCGGAAGGCCCTGTGTGGAATGTTGTCTTCAAAGTACATTTTCACATAGATGGTTAGGAAGCCCAGTTGTTGTTTATATTTTAGTTATTGTAGCATATTTTTCTGTATCTTGTTACGTCCCTCTGAGGACCTGGTGATCTCTCCAGGTATGGACGACGAGCAGTATCCTAAGGAGTACGGTTCCAGACTTGGCTCTTCCTTCGTAGCCGAGTAGGGCTCACCCGCGGAGCTTATTTGATTTTCTTTCTAGTTGATGGACTATGTAGTTGCTACTCTTTCTTCTGTTTATTTCAGTTTATTTCTTTCATTAGATCGGTAATGGATTTTGTCTCCACCCGATGGATATTCCGTTTTACATTATATTCAGTTGAGATATTTGATTAGTCATTCCTTTTATTTGTCATTGTGGATGAGATATAGATACTGCCTGTGACCATGTTATATTGTTATGAGCTGGAGCTCCTTATTACAGCTTATGTGTGTATACGTAGATTCCATATATTGGAGTAGTCTGTGTATACATACAGCCGACATGTTTGTATTTCAAGTCATACGTATATTGGGACTGGGCATTACATGTTTTTGTGGTGGCCCATGCAGATCAAGATAAATTGTTTGGTTACTTTACCGTACCAAGCAAGCCTGCATATAGGAATAGGGTTTAGGAATCTAATCCACATTCTTAACCACCTTCCTTGATTTTAATTTTTGGATTCTCGTTTGACTGCTTGTCTTGCATCTAGTTTGATCTTGTCCTAACGTAATCTATGTTTTCGTACCAATAGGATGAATCTTCGTAGTGGCCGCACTACTCCTCTCGCCATTACTGATGGGAATACCACTGCTCAAGAAGGACCAGTGAATCAGCCACCCCCAGTTATGTCCCCGACCACTCCAGCACCATTCGGACCATCCTTCCAACCAGTGATGACCCCACCTACTACTCAGCAGACAGGCCCTGAGAATCATGCACCTCAAGAAGAGTACATGCCACCCCCACCCCCTATCCACCTCAGTTTCTACCACAAATTCCACCTCCATATCCACCTCAGTATCCACCATCACATCCACCACATCAGCTTCCACAATATCCACCATCATATCCACCCCAGTATCCTCCACAGTATCCGTCTCAATATCCTCCACAATACCTACCACATACCCCCATCCATATCCTTCATATCCCCTACAGTATGGACCACAGTTTGTGTCCCAGATGCCATACATGCCCCCACAGCAGCCCATGCCTCAGACTGGTGGGACTTCTACAGACCAGATCCTTCAGGGCTTAGTCAGGCCCAGATACAGCAGAACAAGACCATTAGAAGGAGTTTGGAGACAACACTGACCCGAGCGCCCCAAGCCTCTGTAGGCACTATCGAAGGGTTCCGCAACATGAATCCTCCACACTTCAAGGGCACTGAAGACGTTATTAGAATTACCAATTGGCTGGTTAAGACGAAAAATCTCTTGAAGGCTTCTGAGTTGTCTGCAACTATATGGATGACGGCAGTAAAGTTACAGTTGGAAGAAAATGCTTACGATTGGTGGGCCGTAGAGGAGAGACGACTAGGAGTTGATTAGACATGGGAGGAATTCAAAGAGATGTTCAATAAGAAGTATTTCTTTGACACTGCCAAGGACGCACTGTATGACTAGTTCCTACACTTAGAGTAAGGAAGCATGACAGTTGATAAATACGACGTCGAGTTCAGTCGGTTGAGTCGTTTTGCTCCCGGATTAGTTTCGATAGAGTTGGAGAAGGCCAAGAGGTTTCATAGAAGCTTTAGCATAGAGCTGTAGAGATGCACTAGTTCAGAGTCACGAGTTTTATAGGCAGCCGTCTTGGCAGAGGCTAGGACTCAAGGGGCATTAATAAGCAAAAAGGCACAAAGTCGACGATCAACAACCACAGTTGGACCACCTAAAGATGCTCAAGCAGGACCAGTAAAGCGACCCCTAGCACACCAACAACATCAACCTCAGAGGGCAGGACCATATCAGATGCAGGAGAAGGTCATATGTCACTACTGTAGCAAGATGGGTCATGTTCAGAGAAATGCCGACGAGGTCTAGGGCATTGCTTATTGTAGGCCTCAAAAATGAAGTCACGCTGAGTTGATCAGAACAAGTCACGCAGAGTGATTCGAGAAGCAGCACAAAAGATACGCTAAGTTCTGCCTGTCCATCTCCTTTAGAAATCACGCAGAGACAGCTCAGCCATACGTCAGAATCATAATGACTGACAACACAGCAGTCGAAAAACGTCTCCTCGTATGCCACGTATGCACAGAACTCGAGAGATCATCGCCGTATTTTGTGTGATTTTCGAAATCTTCATTAGCAAGACTCACTCTTCACCAAGTTGGCGTGACTTTGGGTCTTATCTTCATTTAATGCGGCTGACAATATAATCAATGTCAGAGATTTTGTGTCAGACGAAGCATGCCAAATCAAGACAGCTGGCGGTTTGCGTGGATTCTGAACCTTCTCCTTCCTCAAGTTTGCGTGGATTTTTGAGTTATTCTTCTCAAAGCCTGCGTGAATTCTGAAGTATTCTTCTTCAAAGCTTGCGTGGATTTCGTCTTCAACGAGTCTGCGTCAACGAAACTGCGTGGATTTTTGCCTTCAGCAAGACAGCGTGGATTTTATTTCAACTGGAGTATGTGGCAGCCATGCCACCGATCTCTCTCTCGCGTGCCCAGTAACCTGCACACGACCCATGCACTAATGCCATGTGTCCAACAGTTACGGGCCACGTCCAGTAACTACTCACTAACCCTGCGTGTATTTAGAGTCTGCGTGACTTTTCAAATGCACCAGTGGTGAGGTAGTTATCTTTTCAGTTACTGTTTTGACTCTATAAATAGAGTTCTTTTTCTCATTCATTGTATAGATACATTGATATCTACTATCAAAATTTTGAGAGCTTTTCTTCTTCGCATAGTCCAAGGGATAAAGCGATCGTCTTCTAGATCGGATTCCTACAGTTGTAACTTTTCCAGAAACACAACAAATAAAGAGAATTTCTTTATGGAAAACAAATTGGCGACTCTGCTGGGGAAAACCATCTCCTCTTCTGAGATGGTAACAACTCAATGCGACACTTCGTCAATCGGCTCGACGAAGAAGGTGCTGACGATCAAATTCGATCAACTCGCCTGTGAAGAAATACAGCGGGCTAAGGGTGGCAAGCCCATTCCAACCTCCATCATCACTGCCAAGTCGAAGGGACACTCTGTCTATGTCCCTAAGAATCAGTTGGCAGTCAATGGTGAAGTCTCTGCCACAGTGTCTACTCCTAACACTGGCAAGAACTCTACTGCAAGCACGCACACTCTTGTGAGCTCGAAGATGATAGTAACTAAAAGTCACGTTGACAGTACTGGCTCCTTAGCCGAATCTGTTCCAGCGTGCAAATTCAATTCTAAAAGTTACGCTGACAGTACTGGCTCCTTAGCCGAATCTGTTCCAGTGTGCAAATTCAACTCTAAAAGTCACGTTGACAGTACTGGCTCCTTAGCCAAATCTGTTCCAGTGTGCAAATTCAACTCTAAAAGTCACACTGATAGTACTGGCTCCTTAGCCAAATCTATTCCAGTGTGCAATCCCACATTCAAAAGTCACGCTGACAGTACTGGCTCCTTAGCCAAATCTGTTCCAGCGTGTAATTCTAAAATCAAAAGTCACGCTAACAGCTCTGGTTCTTTAACCAAGTCTGTTTCAGCGTGTATTTCATCAGAGAAGAATAACTCCTTAGTTATCTCTTCTTCTTCACCGAGTTCTACTAGAACTGGGGGTGGTCTTCCACACAAAATCCCTTCGAAAAGGAATAACTCTTTAGTTGTTTCTTCTGCTCCTATAGTTTTTACTCCAGGAACAGCTTTGACTGATACTTTTGTTAGTCAAAGAAAAGGAGATGGTCTTCTGACTACTCTTCCTTCTGGACATTCTATGTCTCAACATCTGAATGAGTCTAAGAAGAAACATTCCTTAATGTCTTCTTCTTTGATTTCTTCAAATTGGGCACAGAATCTGTCCATTAAAGAGGGTCTGTTACCAACTCCTAATCAAGGGAGTGGTTTAACTCTTCCTTCTCTGCAAATATCCAGATCAATGGAAGGAAAACTCCATGTTTCCAAAATTAATATGTTACCTTCCACTGATTTAAGAACAAAACTCAGCACTTCTGGTGTTAAGAAACCATACCAATTGGATATGGAGATAAAAGATCCAGATGCAGAGTATGCAAGAAATTATGTGGCTCACATTAATCACTCTTTGTATAATCAAGAGCCATCAAGACCCGAGAACAGGAAGTATACTCCTCAATCTTCACAAACAGATTTACGGGAATATCTTCAACAGAAGAGAAGGAGTAATTCTATATCAAAGGAACATGCTGAATGTGACTTCTATCCAAGAGTCATAATTCAGTGCAGATGTGAATCAATAGTTCAAGACCATGGTGATCATGAATGTGACTTCCAGCCAAGAGTCACAATGCAATACAGATGTCAAAATAAACGACAGTCTGTCTTTAATAGGATTCAGTATGAACCTATGCCTGATGAAGATGAGCCTTTGTTTGCCTCTGTCAACATCTCGGGACACCGGGGGTAGAGTTGATAGTCCAGATGGAGTATATAGAAACACCAGAGCAAGAGTCCTGGCTTCTAGTCAAAGAAATTTGATCCCTGAAATTGATTCTGAATTTCTTGGAGAATCTAACTTTCCACCTCTTCCTACTGGGGGTAATTCTCCTATAGTTGACTTTGATACACGAAGCAATGATTCAGAGCATACAACATCTACTAGTTCATCAATAATCCCTCATACAGTCACGACTTACATGGTTGATGGGAATACTGATGAACCTTCTTCTTCTCTGACTCCTCAAGATCAAAGAATTGCTTCTTTGGAACAGCAAATGAAGTCTATGACTGACACAATGAAGTCAATGTATGAACTCATGACAGCTCGGTTGTAAAATCGACAGACTGTATCAGATGCCATACCAGTTGATACTGATATAAGTCCAGTACAAGTTCCTCCAGCAGTACAATCTAATACTCCTGGACCTGCTCAACCAAATCCTAGTCTCTCTGGAGCTGGGGGTAGTGCTTACAATGCTGTTCCTCCTCCCAACTATTCTCTACAAGCCACAACTCCACAATCTTCGGGAGTTGTCTCTGAAGAATTGAAAAATCTCAAAACTCAATTCGAGGCATTCAAACAGAAGGATGGTTTACAAAGGTTAGGCATCAAGCAGCCTTATCCGATAGAATGGAAGCAAGTATCATATCCTCCTAAATACAAGCCTCCTACTATCTCATTCTATGATGGAACCACTTCTCCAAGTCAGTTTATCAATCACTTTGAAGTGATGACTGATCAACTACAACCAAGTGATGCCCTTCTTACTTGGGTATTTATTGGATGTCTCAAGGGAACGGCTTATGAATGGTATAGAAGTCTCCCAGATGGGAGTATTACCTCATTTGTTGGTTTCAAACAGATGTTTCTTGAAAGTTTCTATGAAGGGCTTAATGACATGACTATGTCTGCTCTTATTAGAATCAAGCAGAAAAATAATGAATCTACAGAGGAATACATTGAACGGTTTCGAAGAGAAGCTCTGAAGATGCCTCTTGGAACTCCTGATGCTGTCACCATTGACACGTGCAAATCAAACTTGTTGCCAATCATCAGCATGTGGACAGGGTCCACTCAATTTCAAGATTGGCCTTCCTTCATAGTCAGTGCTAAAGCTGCAAAAATCAGTGCTGAAACCTTCAAAGGTTTAGGAGTGCAGATGACTCCTAAAGAAACAGGACAAGGTGCTAACAATAAAAATAATGCTCGCAAAGGAAAAGAAACTCTTGAAGTTAATCTTCAGAGCAAAGATGCATCAAATGTTCAAACTCCTGCCTCTACAACTCAACAATCAAAAACACCTCGCCCCAGAGAAGAATATTCTTTTGATGACGACGATGTCCTTGGTATCTTTGAATGTCTGCTGAAAGGTAATAAATACAATTACCAGAGATCAAAAAACCTGATGAAACTGGTAAGACAGATCATCCTAAATACTGTCCATATCACAGAATGCTGGGTCATACAATTCGTACATGTTATGTATTGAAAGGAAAGATCCAAGAAATGATTAAATCTGGAGCTATCTCTCTTACTCCAAAAGAGAAGACCGCCACCTCCAACGTCGTCTCTATGCAATTTGGAAATTTCCCTCCTCAACTCCTTGAAAGTGGGATTGTTCCTATTCCCAAGGCAACTCTTGACATAGTGAATCTTTCTCCTCCACAGTCTGAAGGATTAGTGCCAATCACTTTGGAAACAGGGGAAATCATGTGGATCCATCCTGATCTAGTGGCAGATTTTGAATCGCCTTCTCCTCAAAAGATTTCTTCTCAAAAATCCAAGAAGGCTGGAAAGATCAAGTCATGTCATATGACTTCTCTTGGGTCTACCTCTGACACAGAGCCAAAAGACAAAGAAGAAGCACTTGTTAGTGCTACTCGAACGGGGAAACCTTACCTAAAGGATTATTCTAAAAATCCTGAAGATCCTACTGATATCCCTTCAGATGCTAAAGATGCTCCTAATGTTCCTCCCGAAGAAGAACCATCTACTGAACCTGTTCCTCCCAAGCCTACGGCTCTGGAGAAAGGCAAACAACAGGCTCGGTTTGATAAGCCAATCAAGAAGTCTTCTCCTCTTGGACTTCAGAAGCCTTACAACTTCGACATTTTGGCTCAGCTTGCTAATACTCCAGCTAGAATGTCCCTTTTTGAACTTCTACGTCTTTCCAAAGAGACTCGGGAGACGTTAAGTGAAGCACTTCTACAAGCTGACTCTTGTCTTGCACAATTGAAGAAGCCGGATTTGGAACCTGCCACTTGCTTACATTGCAACAGTGTACTGGAGATTATCCCAAATATCACCTTTACACAAGACGACATGTTACTGGAGGATAATCGACATGACCGACCTCTCTACTACACTGGTTATATTGATACGATGAAGATAGATCGTATTCTCATTGACCCAGGGTCTGCTATAAGCATAATGCCAAAGAGTATGTTGGATGAACTAAAAATCCCTCTTCACAAGCTCTCCAAGACGGTTACTACTATCTTAGGATTCAATCAAAGCCGAAGTGAGCCTTTGGGAAAGATTCATCTGAAGCTTCAGATAGGTGATTTCAGATCTAAAGTCACTTTCTATGTGATCGAGATCGCGGGATCCTATAATCTTCTTCTGGGGAGGCCCTTTTTTCATGAAAATAATGTGGTGCCCTCTACTCTTCATCAATGTTTTAAATACATTGATAGCAATGGAAGAGTACAAAAAGAAGTTGCTGATATAAATCCCTTCCATGGGGTTGAAGCTTATTTCAATGATTCCCGAATGTACAAAGAAGAGTATACAAGGATCATACAAGCTATGGAGAAAGAAGATGCACAAAGTGAGACTTTAATAATCCCTGTTAAATGTCGTACTACTCAGCAACAATCTCCTAAACCCTCTGGAGAAGATTCTTTCATCATTCCAGTGAGTGGACGGATCTCTCCGTTACCTCAGTCATCTACTCAGAATACACTGATCATTCCAGTCAGTGGGCGGACTACAGTTCCTGTACCTTCACAAGATACTCTGCTAATTCCAGTTGGAGGGCGGACTACTCTTCCTACTCAAACTTCAAGGGAGCTCACCTCTTCTGAGCCATTTGTTATCGATCTTAATCGAAACAAAGCTTCTTCTTCTTCTCCCCCTTTAGTCATTGACTTGGCTAAAATCTCTAAAGGCTCAGCCTTCTCCCAATGTAAATATTGCTTCTTTTACATTTAATGAAAAGTCTCCACCTTTGCAGTACGTTGATGTGTGTAATTATGTTCATAGTTATTTACATCTGTTAGATGACTTGAACACAATAACCATAGGAGTTGTACAGACTGTTCATACAGATGTATCTCTAGAACCTGTACAATCTTCATACTTTCTAGTTTCCAGCAGAAAGCCAGGAGACATTCCAATATTCTTCTACAAAGGGCCTCAAAATCCTTCTGATCTTGAAGATGGTGACAAAAATGATGATACTGGAAGATTACAACTACGTCGTTATAGTCAGCAATCTAGAGACATCATCAAAAATATGGGCTATGACTTCAGGACTGGCCTTAATAATGGAAAAGGAAGAAAAATGCCTGTCCGGGTTCCTCCTTTGAAATATGGAAGGACGAAATACAGATTGGGTTATACTGCTCCTACTCCTTTCATCAACATTATCCATGAAGATCTTGAGTCTGACGAAGATAAGAGATCTGATTCTTCTAGTACCACTTCTTGGGATTCCGATACGAGTATCGGTGACTTCTATTGCAACCTTCTGTCTTCCAACATGGTTTCCATTGACCATTCTGAAGAAAGTGATGAAGACGAAGAAGAGTTTAAAATCTCACCTGAATCAGAACAGTGGGCCCAAAGATTAGATAATCAATGGGAGTTCCGTTTCGAGCAAAAAGAACCTCCGACTGAAGATAAACTTGTTCAAATAGATGTTGGTGAAGAGGGGTCTCCCAAACCAATATTCATCAGTGAAAGTCTTTCAGAAACTGATAAGAAAGACATGATCAAACTCATTCGTGATTACATCGATGTCTTTGCTTGGAGTTATGAAGATATGCCAGGGCTTGATCCTCAAATTGCAACTCACAAGCTCAACATCTTGCCGAATGCTAAACCGGTCAAACAACAAACAGCGACGATTTCGTCCGGACATCATGGATGCAATTGAAGCTGAAGTCAATAAACTCATTACCTCTGGGTTTATTAGAGAGGAACAACATCCCGATTGGGTGGCTAATATTGTTCCTGTTCTTAAAAAGACTGGCAAGATCAGAGTATGCATAGACTTTCGCGATCTCAATGCGACATGTCCTAAAGACGAATTCCCTCTACCAATCACTGATGTCATGGTTGATAATACCTGTGGATTTGAACGAATGTCATTCATGGATGGGTATTCTGGGTATAATCAGATCAAAATGTTCCCAGAAGACGAGAAGCACACTTCTTTTAGAACGCCGATTGGTACATACTGTTATACAGTTATGCCATTCGGTCTCAAGAATGCAGGAGCAACTTATCAACGAGCTATGAGCACTATATTCCGTGAACATTTGCGGAAAACAGTCGAATGCTATGTTGATGATATTGCAGTCAAAATTCGACAAAAGGATGATCATATCCAAGATTTGAAGACTATATTTGATCTAATGCGAAAGCATCAATTAAAGATGAACCCTACTAAGTCCTTCTTAGGCGTCTCTAGTGGTAAATTTCTCGGCTTCTTCATTACCTCTAAGGGTATACACGTGGATCCCGAGAAGATCAAAGCCATCCAAGAGATGCGTCCTCCACGCACCTTAAAAGAGCTACGAGGATTTCAAAGAAGAATCGCTTATATCAGGAGATTCATCTCTAATTTATCAGGATGCTGCAGACCATTCAACAAACTTATGAAGAAAGGTGTCTCTTTTGTCTGGAATGATGAATGTCAGAAAGCATTCGATGATATAAAACAATATCTGATGAGCCCTCCAGTATTGGTACCTCCCGTCTCAGGAATACCGTTCCTCCTCTATACTCGAGCAATGAGTCATTCATTGGGTGCATTACTCGCTCAAAAGAATCAAAATGGCCATAAACAGGCCATTTATTATCTCAGCCGCACTATGACCGGAGCTGAACCTCGATATTCACCGGTTGAAAAAGAATGTCTAGCCTTGATGTTTGCTGTCCAAAAGACACGTCATTATATCATTGGCCAGACTATTCATGTCATCTCCAGGATCAATCTTATACGGATCATGATGAAGAAACCCAGTGTTTTGAATTCTCGATTGGCTAACTGGGGAATCCTACTTGCTCAGTATGATATGTACTATATTCCTCAGAAATTAGTCAAGGGACAAGCTTTAGCTGATTTTCTGGCTGCTCACTCAATTCCAGAAAATTCAAAACTCTATGATGAAATCCCAGATGAAGTCCTAGATTCAAATCAAATTGCTGAAGAAGATCCTACTTGGCGTCTATTCTTTGATGGAGCATCAAGAATTGGTCCTAATGGCGATATTGTTGCTGGAGTTGGAATTGTTCTTGTATCGCCAGAAGGTCTTGCCATCCAAAGAGCTTATTCTCTCGATCAGCCGTGTTCAAACAATGTAGCTGAGTACAACACATTGCTTATTGGTCTTCAACTCGCTAAACATCTGAATATTCAACATTTGGAGGCGTATGGAGACTCTAAACTTATTGTCAATCAGATCAGGGGTACTTATGAAGTTCGCCATCAAGATCTGGTTCCTTATCATAGAGTGGCCATATCTATGGCCTCATCATTTAAGGAATTCTTCATTGAACATGTTAGGCGAGCATGTAACACAGAAGCTGATGCCCTTGCTAATCTTGTAGCGGTGCTGGCTATCCCAATCAGACGGC
This sequence comes from Iris pallida, assembly GCA_029216955.1. NCBI lineage: Eukaryota > Viridiplantae > Streptophyta > Magnoliopsida > Asparagales > Iridaceae > Iris > Iris pallida. Next base: position 2,080,308 of record JANAVB010025798.1, read on the forward strand.
AACAAATGATTGTTGTTCGTAGTCGAGAATTATTTCATCTTGAAAATAACCTGACTCTAGGACTTCCAGTTGACATTGAAGAATCAACATCTCATGACGTCAACACAACAAGAGGATTTGGATTTAGTCGTAAATCGATATCATCTTCATCCGATTCCAGCATGGAATTCATCTTCAGTAACTCGATTGAGAATCAGAATACGGATAAAGATTGGAGACTTTCTTTCTTAGATCTTGTATTATATGATATTCTTTCGGATGATCCGAGTGAGGCAGCATCTATCAGACGACGATCACTCAGATTCTATTACAATCATACAACAAAGACCTTATATCGTCGAGCTTATGATGGTTTACTCCTTCGGTGCATTGCCGGTGATGAAGCCCAACAAGTTATTCGTGAAGCACATGATGGAATTTGTGGAGCGCATCAACCTGGGCCAAAACTTCAAGACCGTATTCGACGGATGGGTTATTATTGGCCAACTATGGTATCAGATGCCATTGAATATGTAAGGAAATGCAAAGCTTGCCAAATCCATGCGGATTTTATACATCAACCTTCGGAATTTCTACATCCGACGGCAGCATCATGGCCCTTCGAAGCTTGGGGCATGGACATTGTCGGCCCGATCAATCCACCGTCATCTAAAGGTCATCGGTTCATTCTCGCAATAACCGATTACTTCTCCAAATGGGCCGAAGCTATTCCTTTATCTGAAGTTAAGACGTCTAATGTTATCAGCTTTATTAAGCACCACGTCATCTACAGATTTGGTGTTCCTCGACGTATTGTTCATGATAACGGACCACAGTTCGTCAGCCAGAAATTTACTCGATTCTGTGACGATCACCGGATCAATAATGTTGCTTCTACCGCATATAATCCAGCAGCTAACGGATTGGCAGAAGCTTTCAACAAGACTATCATCAAACTCCTAAAGAAGTTTGTCTCCACTAACAAACGTAATTGGAGTGACAAGCTCGGGGAATGCTTATGGGCTTATCGCACTACAGTCCGTAATGCTACTAAGTGTACACCTTTCTCTCTGGTGTACGGATCTGGGGCTGTTCTCCCATTAGAGATTCAAATTCCTTCTTTAAGGATAGCAATCGCTAATGAACTCACTGCTGAAAATAATGATCGTCTTCGACTTCAAGAATTGGAGGCTCTGGATGAAAAACGGTTATCTGCTCAACAGAATATTGAATTCTATCAAGCTAGAATTTCAAGGGCTTTTAACAAGAAAGTCAGAATTCGAACATTTCAGAAAGGAGAACTTGTGCTTACTGTCGGACGCCCGATGACTATGACACACATGAGTAAGGGCAAGTTTGATGCAAAATGGGAAGGTCCATTCATTGTCAATAAGATCTTTTCTAATGGGGCTTATCAACTCACTACTCTAGATGGTAAAGCCACTATGATGCCCATCAACAGCAAATTCTTGAAGAAGTACTACGTCTAATATTTCTATCAAGATTGTCCTCCCATCACTCTCCAGCTGTTTCATTGTTCTTTCCGAAGAATCATTCTGATATCTATTATCCCCAGTGGAGATAGGTATTCTACTTTGTATCATTTTCTCAACAAATTTGATATCCAGAAAATCATGTCCATATTACCTCTGAATTTTGTATCTCAATATCATATTTATGAAAATGATATTTAGTCTTTCTGATTTCTGAGTCAAAAGATCAATGAATAAAGGCAAAAATATAAAGTGGGAAGGATATATCGTAAACAAAGTTTCCTTAAACGGAGTTTATTTGAGACAAACCCTTCAAGAAAAAAAGTACATCATCATGGAAGATCACTGTAATCCCTTTCATATTTGGGACGAGGACCACATACATAATCAGTAAAAGAATTGAATACATCTTTTCCTGACCGCACCAAGAATTGACAGGCAGCCAGCCTCATTGCTTCTTCTTCTTCGGTTTCTCCTGGTTCGACTAGGAAGTCCAGGATATCTTTTGGCGGCTTGGGAGTAGACGAGCTTTCGCCCATTTCCTTCTTCTGCGGAGGTGGATGTTCTTTAACACCTTCAGTAGCTTCAAGGGCGACTTCAGCCTTCTTTATGTTCTCTTCAGAAGACATTGTGGATAAAATACGATCCTTCTATTCAAATATATGCTCTATTTATAGGCATATGGTTACAAGGATCGAAGGGACGTATTCTTTCCCGATATTCAGTTCATCCATTCATTTCTCACATTCATCCGACGTTTCACATGTTCATTAATACTTGACGGTTCGTCCGTTCATTTATTACATTCACTCGACAGTTCATCTGTTCATCGTTTCTTAATGGTTCATCCGTTCATAATCTTCTATCAGTTCATTAAGTGGGGATTCGTTATTTATCATGTTTTCATAATCTCTGAATCAATTCCGAATCTGCTTACTCATTTGTCATGTTTTGACCTCTGCATAGAAATCAATCTATTTTCTTTCGAGTTCCTATATATTATCATGTCCATAATACCTCTGATAATATCATATACTCTAAAAACAGAAAAGATGATTTTATTATCTATCATGTCCACAATTCATCCACAAATACAAATCATTGAGCATAGAAGAAGTGTCATTTCCATTCCCATTTCACCACAAAAAGTCTATTATATTTTCTTAGACTTTCCTACAAATCATAATGGAAATCTATTACAAATCTTGGATTTTCATTCTATGTACAACTGAGATCTATTTCTTCTTGGATCTTCTCTGGCAATCTCGTTGTTTGTGGCAATTCCTGGGTGTCCAGCAGGAATCAAACTCTGGTCTTATCTCTCAGACGAGAGGAGAACCACAGAGTAGGGCAACACGAAAACGTATTGCTACCAATACAGCTCGTGGAGGAACGGCGGCACCTCAAGCAGGTAGGAATGTATCCAGCATTGGGATACGATTCCTAGTTCTGCCGTCAAAGGAACTCTACTACCCGATTTCTCGGTAGTAGAGTTAACTCCACCATCCAACTCTCGTGTATAAAGGCTCTTCCTACCATCTAAGGAAGACCCTTCTATCTCACGAAGAGTTCTGAGTTGTCTGATTTACGCATCAAAAGCGTATGAGCTCCCTGATGTGGGTGTCAGAAGAACATTGTCCACAGCATCCACATCACCAATGCCAGTTCTGAAGAAGGTTTTCAGCTAAAATTCTGCAAGAAACAGTAAAGAAAAATCAGTCAACAGAAACTGGCCAAGCAAAGACAGATGCATTCTGTTCATTTCAGGAAGATGAATTTGTCCTTAGCAAACAAAAAATTCGATGCGTGTATATTGAACTTACCGCTGAGTTTGCTGCTAAGGATTGACAGATCCATGTCTGGTAGCGTGCACAGAGATTTGACATCAGACAACATAGCTTTCCTATTTTCTTCTCATAGAAAATTCATTCTCAGAAGAGAGGAAGAAGAATGGGAAGATGAGTTTGTGTGGAGTTCATCCATCTATTTAAAGGGTCAAGTGCAGGTCTATTCTTAGAAAAGATCCGCATAAATAGCGCTTGTAAATTGTGGAATGAGTGTCACGTGTACTTCGGGAGACCGTGCAACATTGGAAACAGTCAAAGAGTGCTAATTAATATTCTTCATTAAAAGGCACGCAGATCAAACACAAAAGTTGTACTTCATTCTTTAAACAGGCACTGATGGCCTTACAAAAAGACAAAAAAGTGCAACAAAAGCGTAGAAAGTTACGCCCTATTTTCCAGAGCGGCTAAGTTTGATGCCTAACTCCTCTACGCTCTTAACTCCCAGGCGATGCAACAGAGTCTCGAGCATTTCATGCTTCTCCATAAGGCTCCGCCCATCAGAAGAAGACGAGCCATCCAATCCAAAGTAGCTCAAGAGATTCTTGGCTAACTGCGTGGAGTCGTCCTTGAGCTCGATGACGACAGGTTCGGGTTCTTTGCCCCCAAAAGTGGGGTTACCATGGGAACAAAAGCCCAACTTGCGTGCTTCCTCTTCGGCTGCTTCCTTTGGGATCATATTTTCGAGAGATGAATGTCAAAGCTGAGAATCTCTTCCTGTTTATATAACAGATCTCGTCGACAGTTCATATTCCACCATAAATTGGACGCAATCAGTCTTGAAGAACGAAGAGTCATTATGACATTTAATAAGTTCATTTGGATGTTTTCAAAGAACTTCGAAGTCTTTTCGACTTCCGAAAAATTTTGGAGCCATCTTAGCGTGACTTTAACTCATTTCATCATCTTTATTTTCAAAGTATTTCGAAAATATTTTATCATTTTCGAAAACTTTGAAGGGGGTTTTGTAGGCCTCAAAAATGAAGTCACGCTGAGTTGATCAGAACAAGTCACGCAGAGTGATCCGAGAAGCAGCACAAAAGATACGCTAAGTTCTGCCTGTCCATCTCCTTTAGAAATCACGCAGAGACAGCTCAGCCATATGTCAGAATCATAATGACTGACAACACAGCAGTCGAGAAACGTCTCCTCGTATGCCACGTATGCACAGAACTCGAGAGATCATCGTCGTCTTTTGCGTGATTTTCGAAATCTTCATTAGCAAGACTCACTCTTCACCAAGTTGGCGTGACTTTGGTTCTTATCTTCATTTAATACGGCTGACAATATAATCAATGTCAGAGATTTTGTGTCAGACGAAGCATGCCAAATCAAGACAGCTGGCGGTTTGCGTGGATTCTGAACCTTCTCCTTCCTCAAGTTTGCGTGGATTTTTGAGTTATTCTTCTCAAAGCCTGCGTGAATTCTGAAGTATTCTTCTTCAAAGCTTGCGTGGATTTTGCCTTCAACGAGTCTGCGTCAACGAAACTGCGTAGATTTTTGCCTTCAGCAAGATAGCGTGGATTTCATTTCAACTGGAGTACGTGGCAGCCATGCCACCGATCTCTCTCTCGCGTGCCCAGTAACTTACACACGACCCATGCACTAATGCCATATGTCCAACAGTTACGGGCCACGTCCAGTAACTACTCACTAACCCTGCGTGTATTTAGAGTCTGCGTGACTTTTCAAATGCACCAGTGGTGAGGTAGTTATCTTTTCAGTTACTGTTTTGACTCTATAAATAGAGTTCTTTTTCTCATTCATTGTACAGATACATTGATATCTACTGTCAAAATTTTGAGAGCTTTTCTTCTTCGCATAGTCCAAGGAATAAAGCGATCGTCTTCTAGATCGGATTCCTACAGTTGTAACTTTCCCAAAAACACAACAAATAAAGAGAATTTCTTTATGGAAAACACTTATCTTATGGTTCTAGTCAGCATCATGCGAAAGATTGTCCACAGCTGAGAACGACTGCAATACAACAGATGCCAAGGCCAGCAGCTATTGAATATCCTAGGGGCAACCAAAACATGGGTCAAGCATTCAACATGATAGCAACAGGGCCACCAAACCAAGGAGCCATAGATGCAGGTACGATGTTTTAGTTAAAATTACCATTGCATAACCATGATCATAGAATGACTTAGAATTTTATGGAATATACCTTGATAGATATAGAAACACGAGGGTATCCTATCTAGTTAGAAACCACTACCGAGATCTTTGTGAGTACCATAATTTGCTCTACTCTCTCTATTAGTGTATCATCGTAGTGCCCTATTAAAACGTGGAAGTACAAGGATGACATACACAACCGTTTCTCTCATTTGCACGAAATTCGTGACACGATCTTCGTGCCCAATTCCTTTTTCGTCTTGTACTTCGTTTCTACAGATCGTGCGTTATTTTTAATTTTGTGGACGAAATTCTTATAAGTTGGGTAGGATGTAAAACCTCCAAATTTTTGTGGATTTATTTATTGATTATTTTTGCTTAAATTGAATTTTTCTATTTTAAAATGATTTGTAAAGTGATTATTTATTTTTGTTGTTGTATGATAATAATAATGGATACTTTTACATAAAATGTATATATAAAATCCTTTTTTCAAATATTTACTAAAATTTTTGTACATAATAAATGGTTATACTTTTTCTAAGTTATTTTAGTATTTTAAAACGCTAGATGATTTATGAATTTTTTTAATATAAGAATTCATTAGATATTTAATAGGAATAAAAATTTATCATATGTAACTCATATATTTTTATATAGATATAGACATATATAGCATATATAAATATAGTTAGTAATTCTAGATATTCTTATATATTTTTTATATTTTTGGACATATTTTTGCTAAAGATTATATATATATATATATATATATATATATATATATATATATATATATATATATAATCTTTAAAGGGTTTAAAAAAAAATTGAGTGAACACTGTTCACTTTCTTCCCGAACGGAAGCCGAGCCCGAGCCCACGCACAGTATAGGGAAGTTTTAAATTTATTCAAAACTCGATAGACCAAATCTTCCTCAAATCTTCATTAAATCATCCAAAAATTTCACCTGTGTAATCCTCATCATATTCTCCCTCAAATCACTTCAAATCAAATTTTAAATTGATCTACAACCGGTTGAGAAATCAGATTAAAATCTTAAAAAAGAAAAACCTATATATATGTTCTATCTCGGATATTCTTTGGAGCCCAAGAAAAATTTCAATCCAAAGGTCGAGTGCTCGACCCCAGGACGACCCCCGACGCCCCGCACCTACGCGACGTCTGCGTGCCGTCGTCGGAGCCGTCGGCCACCGCCGCAGCACCGAAGACCCCCTGAAACAGAGCACACCGCTCTGTTGAAGACAGTGAGGTACCCTTATTCCATGCTATTTTTCTATCACTCTACTCGATCGTCCTCCGATCTATAAAGTCCTATAGAAAGCCTACCTAACCATCTCGAGCCTTAGTAAATTAGTTTTCACGAAATCAAGTAAGGTTTCGAGTTAAACAGACTCGAAATCTCAGAAAAACCACAAAAACCGAAATAAGGATATTGGTAGCTTTGTATTCAAACCCGAGTTTTAGAAGGCGAATCATTATCAGGATATTAGGTATTCTCAAAAACCATATGAATAGACTTTTAGACAACCTGTAGCACATCAAATGCCTATTTTTAGTTTTATTTTTCGTTTATTAATTGGTGAGTTAAATCAGTTTAAAAATCATAGAAAATTAGTTTTTTAAAACCTTAAAAACTCCGATACGAGGTCCGTCCCGACAAACCGGACGACCCTGTCACAAACCGAAGGTACCAAAAGGTGCGTATCGACTTTGTGGACGTGTGGGCTTTGACAAAATTTAAATTGGTCGCGTGTGCGCGACGAATTTGACCCGTATCCGTCGAAGAACGCCGTATCGGCCTTTTTTGAAATTTTCCAATTACTTTGTGCACACTTGTCGAATCGCGACGAAACTTGCGCCATTGGACTCGAAATATTTTTCTAGTCTTGTAAGCCAAATTTGGTCCGATTCTGAGATCGTTGACCTGATCGCCGTTTTGCGGGTCCTACGATCCGATTCAATGGACGATTTTGTGCACGGCTCATCAGAATCCAAAATTGGACATACCGTTGAGTTCGTCCCTGAAAATCAAATCCGTAGACATGTAGTTTGACGACTTTTCTAAAATAAGGATAATTTTAAACTTTTATAATTTTGATTATTCAATATTATGATTTAATTCATGTTATGATTTTGTAGTAATTTTTACTTAATTTTAAACTATTTAAAATATTGAAATATGATTTTGATGGTTAACTAGTGTAACCCTAGAATTGCTAAGCCTAGAGACTAACGATGACCATGGGAGCCTAGTCATGTGATTAGAATTTCAATTTACCACTTTTAGCCTAAGGGTATTTTGGTCATTTTTGACTTTTAATGAAAATGAATTTTATTAATTAAATATGTGCTATTTGTTTAGTTGAGAGTTGACCTAGAATCTTAGCCTAATTTAGATTAGCCTTGAGCTTAAAATCTTGATTATGATATCCTACTAAGTGACAAGATTAGCAATATCTAGATATTTCTAAGTAGGATATTTCTCCTTAGGATATTTGTAGAAAGAAAGCCTTAGGACTAAATTGAACCAATGAGAGGACTTGAAATTATGTGGAGAAGTCTTAGCCACCCATCTACATCTAAACCTAACCCTAATTTTTATTGTGGCAGCCACAAGTAGTATCCCTCCTCCTATAAAGTATCATTTAGTAGCCCCTTGCCTCTTTTAACACCTACAAAGAAACCTTAAATTGTTCTTCCCCAAATTCCTCTCCCTTTATCCAAATTGAGGCTACTCTCTTGCATTGGGATTCATTTCAGAAGTGGAGGCTAGTGGAGGCTTGCTTGCAAGAAGTGGAGCTCATTTGGACATTGCTTGAGGAAAGAAACTTCTCATTTAGGAGCCCTTTTTATTGAGTTGTATCTTATGTGATTTGTCCTCCGTTCGGAGAGTATATCATATTGTATTTAGTTTGTGATAGTGACCTAGGACAGCGTTCTACCGCCGACACTGCGGCGTAGGCTGGACGTACCCACTTCTCGTGCCCCTATACTGGGTGCAGGTCGTGACACATATACAACCCCACATGGCTATACTCTCATAAACATACATCATATATATATATATATATATATATATATATATATATATATATAAATATATATATATATATATATATATATATATATATATTTCTCAGATATTATATATATACAAACTCACATAACCTCATATATCTATAAATACACACACACACACACACACACACACACACACACACACATATATATATATATATATATATATATATATATATATATATATATATATATATATATATATATATATTTATATATATATATAATCTCAGAAAAGTATGAACTCTCAAAACCCAAATCTGTAGCAAGGGGGGTTCTGTGTGCATGTATCATGTCAGTGCGTTTGTATCGTGTTAGTGTGTGTGTATCAGTGTGTCTGTATCGTGTCGTGTCGGTTAGGGTTAGGTTTACATGTACGGGGTTGGGTAGAGGTCGTCGGCACAGAGGACGAGGGGGGTCGGCGGTGGAGGAGCGGCGACGAGGACACCAGCGGACGAGAGGGGTCACTGGGGCAGGAAACGAGAGGGAGGGGTGTCACCGGAGGGAGGGGACGCCGGGGGGAGGGGTCGCCGGGGATAGGGGGTCGCCGGGGAGAGGGGGTCGCCGGAGACGAGAGGGGGAAAGGGAGAAAGATTTAGGGCTCTCGAGCGAAAGAATGAAATTTTGGGTGAAAAAATGAAATTGATCGGGCCAGCAAACCCTATATGAAATATTTTAGCGACGTCGAAAGAAGACGTCGCTAAAGGTCGTTGTTCATTAACAAACCGGCGACGTTCTGGAGTAGGCGTCGCAAAACATCGCTGAATAAAACAAATTAGCAACGTTCTGCGACTAAACTGCGATATCTTCTTTCCAACCCATAATGCTAGTCACTAAACGTCGCTGATAGTGATGTTCAACGACGACACTGTGATACGTCGCTAAAGACACAAAAAATAGCGACGTATTTATCCTGAGTCGCTAATTTCGTCGCCAATATGAGATTTTTTGGTAGTGAGAGCATATGTATCAAATTTACTTTCCATGTCAAAGTTATCTTTGTTGATAAGGTTTGATACTTTATGAACCCATTGATTGCTGAAGTCAAATCCTTGCACTATATGGTTAGGGATAGATGGCACCCATGGATCATGCCATATATTAATTTGAGACCCATCTCCTACAGACCAAATTACATTGTCCATCAAAAAATCTTTGTTGTTGAGAATATTGGTCCATATACATGACGAGGCACGCGTGGGAACAGCTGACCAGAAGGAAGTGTTGTTAAGGTATTTGTTGTGTATGATAGAAGCCCAAATAGAGTCCTGATTTGTGATGAGTCTCCAAGTAAACTTAAGCAAAGAGTGGTAAGTTTGAGATATATGGATCCCTTATCCCTAACCCACCTTGATATTTGGGTTTAGTAAATGTATTCCAAGCAGTAAAGTGTATCTTCTTCTTGTCAGTGGAGCCCTACCAGAAATTGCGATGATCTTTGGCAAGAGTTTCAGAGACCTTCTTAGGAATACGGTAGGATGATAAGAAATATGTAGGAAGATATGCGAGTGTAGACTTGATGAGAACAGTACGACTAGCATGGAAAATGCATTTCCTCATAATGACTTCAACACAACCAAGATGACCATTAATTTTGAGTTGGACCTTTCCAACTTTCATATATTTTAGGCAGGGCCGGCCCTGGGGTAAGCCGGACAAGCTTTGGGGCTTGGACAATCCCTCTGTCCTAGGGCAACCCTCCAGGCTCATCATGATCCCACCAAAGGTCAGGATCATGGATAACTTACTAGGACCAACTGATAATAAGAGTCAAGAGACAACCAAAATTAGCTCAAGGATATGACAACCCAACTCTCCGGGTAGGATGTATTACTTTGAAGTGCAATAGTAGTATTTCAATTGCTTCGCTATGGTTATCCGATAGCTCGCACATATTGGGACTTATATTCTCACCCACTTGGTTGTCACGGGTCAAAATATCATTCTTGAAGGTAAATTATAAGGGCACAGCACATTTTACTCATGGCTGTCCAAGTGTTAGGTTTTATTATTTACAAGTTTGCCACTGAAAAAATTACTCAGGGCTATCCAAGTGGTAGGTATAAAAGATAATGAGGACTGCCAGAAATTGTGGCAGTCCTGAAAGTAATGAGGACTGCCACAATTCCTGGCAGTCCTAGAAGTAATGAGGACTGCCAGGAATTGTGGCAGTCCTGAAAGGGACATGTTCTACAACAGGACTGCCACAATTTCTGGCAGTCCTAGACATATTGAGGACTGCCAGAAATTGAGGCAGTCCTGAAAGATACTTGCTGTACAGCAAGTTCCTTTCAGGACTGCCACAATTTCTGGGCAGTCCTAAAGTCGACATTCCCGAATGAAAAAAATATATTAGGGTTTATTTCAATCTTGATAATAGAGTGAAATATGCATTTTAGGATTTATTTCCATGCATTCTTTGTGAGTAAGAAGTATTTAACCTTTATTTTCATACATTTTAGGGTTTATCTAATTTTTTGGGTGCCATCGAAGTTGGAAAAGAGAAGGAAACTAGGGTTTTGATGGAGATGGTGATGATGGAAACGGTGGAGAAGAAGAAGATGATGATGATGAGAAAAAAACTAGGATTTTGATGAAGATGTGAGAATGGAAATGGTGGAGAAGAAGAAGATGGATAGAAGAAGAAGAAGAAGAAGAAGAAGAAGAAAGCTAGGGTTTGTGAAGAGAGAGAGAGTGGAGAAGAAGAAAATGGACAGCCCCTGAATAGAACATTTGGACACTCCGAGTAAAAGTTCCTCAAAGCCTGGCTAGCCCTAATCCTAGCTAGTCCCGAGTAAAAAAGACTGTGCCCTTATAAATAGCCTTCTTGAAAATAAGCCACATAAAGATCAAAATATATTTTTATGTACTCTGTGCCTCAAATATTAAAATTCAAATATGGCGATTTTTTTTTTACCATCGGATGTCAGTTTTTAAGCACATTTATAATCCGTCACTTTATTTGAAGGTCCCCAAAACCCAAACATGAGCACCAACATTTTTTTCAGAGATTCGAGAAGTGGGGTATTGTCAGACTCTGGAATGACTCTACTGACTCCACCAAGACTTAGTCAATACCAAGACAAGTTTCATATTGGATTCAAACTCTATAAATCCTAATATCAATTATCCGGATATTATATTGATTGTATTTATTTATTTATTGATTATATAACATTATATTGAAAATTATATACTAACTGTGTTTGATTGAGCTTTTTTTTTTCATGAAAATATTTTCGTCACAAATTTTCCACCAAATGTAATGTTTGATAGCATATATTTTCCATGAAAATATTTTTTTAAAAATCTATCATTTTTATATTTTCCTCCAAATTGATGGAAAATGAAACTCGCCAGACCATATAAAAATATAAATATCATTTTTTTTTTATGAAAAATAGCTATTTTCCAAAAAAAATAATACGACAATCAAACACCCAAATTAATTTCGTAAAATATTTTTTCCTAGTAAAATAATTCCATAAAATTAATTTATTTTCCATATTGTAATCAAACGCACCCTTTATGTTATAATTGTGTTATTTTTGATGTACGACATTACGCACAGAACTTTGTGAATGATGCATTTTATATCTTTTGGGTCCACTGTTACCAACTTCCACCATTTTAAATGAAAGGAATAATACGTCTCCGTGGCTCCATCAACTGCTTTCACCATCAAGTCAGGATCTTATGCCTCTACGTCTCCGTGGCTCTATCAACTGCTTTCACCATCCAGTGAGAATCTTATACCTCTTTTCGGTTCACTCGAGTTCAACCTTTATGTTATAATTTTTATATCTTGTTATTATCTTTTTCCCAATAAAACCCAAACCAAAGTTTGGTCCGGAAACAGATTCATATGGACCCACACCCTGCCCATTTTTAGGGCAGACCTGGACCCTGTCAATTCCGGGTCTGGTCCGTTTGCCCAAACTTATGGTACGGACGTAAATATATAGTTCAATAAAGGGGCATCGTCGGCATAACGCTCCCCCCCCTCCACCGAGGACTCGGCATTTCTTTCTTCGTCTTTCCTCTTCCACCCCCAAAGGGGCAGGATTATTACGAACAGATCCCACTCCATCCCACCAAAATTTCTCCCAATTTCGAGGGTTTAATTCTCCTCCCACTTCACAAATTTTCCGATCGACTCCGTAGTTCCCCCCTCTATTAATCGGTAAGTCACTCCTAGCTAGGGTTCCCAAATCCACCCCAAACATGGGATAAAGATGCCATCTTTGGGTCCGATTTGGGATTATTTACTGAAATTTTGTCCCTAAATGGAGTACTTGAAGGCTCACTGGCTGGAAGCTAGGGCTCGATTAGGGTTTCTACATCTAATTCTGTAATAATGACCATTTTTTCTGTCCGATTGTAGTACAGCTTCTCGATCTGGTCTGCTTTCGAAAGTCGCTGCAGCTTATTCATGCGCTTTGTACAAAATGGTCCTTTAATTCTTGTTCAAATTCCAAAGCTCGCATTTTTTTTTATCGGCTCATCTTCAGTTTGGTCATTTTCAATAATTTTGGAGCTGCAATTTTACAATTAGTAATTAGTATCAACTGCTTGTGAAGGAAACTTTCGATAAGGTTTGAAAAAGGCTAGGTGTCATTTTTTTCGGCAGTTTTAAATCTTTGGTACAATTCCTATTTGTGGTCTAGAAACTCGACGACATTATTTCTCAATAACTTGTAGCCATGCCTTCTTTTCGCCCACAATGTTCACCGAAACAATTACGGGAAATGCACAGAACGAAGTGTTCAAGTAACTAAAAGAACATTCTTTTCAATTTCAATTATAATAACATATATGCATATATGTAAACCCCATAACCCATAACAGAAATTGTTATTATCCTTTTAGTACTCCGGAAAAACGAATCTTGATTGAGCCCATATTTGTCCAATGGATACAATTCGTTTGCGGAGCAGCGTGTTGGAAAAAGAAGGATTGACTATTGAGTGCAACAAAAAATAGAGATGTCTCCTACTTTACCCCATAATATGTGGAAGTATCGACGTGCATTTGTATCGGAACCCTAATCCTAGATTTGGCTAATTTGCAATTAAATACCATGATTTTTTTCAGTTTTGCAAATTGTCAACCTAACCTATTAAAATGAGCAAATAAATACCTCGAGTTTGCACCGATTTGCAACTTGGTAGGGTACCATTAAGAGAGATGGAATATCTTCAAGAAATGAAAAGAAATTGGTTTAAGAGATCAAAACAGCAATTTCCAACACGACAAGGATCTACCTAGGTTAGGGCGGCAATCCTTTGGACTTCCGCTAGACGTCTTGTCTGATTGATTTTGACCTCTGCCTGCTGCACTTCCAACTCAAACTTGGTTCCTAACTCTTAATTATGCCAAAACCAACACCACCCACCCCCCCCCCCCCCCCCCCCCCCCAACACACACGTAGAGTTCTCAAACTTGAATTTTGATAAGGTTGGTTTAATACTTCATTTAGAAACGTCATTTTCTCTTGTGATACCAACAATGGTATGGACTCCATTGCAGTGCGATTGTTTTGTTTGACTTGAATATGTTTGCTAGCTAGGAATGATTTAATGCTACCCTTACCTACTTGGTAACATTGTTAAGGTAGCAAGTTGTAAAATTGAAAAAGTTCAAAGGTATTTTTTGCTAATTATAATAGTTTAGTGTAGCAATTTGCATATCCCGGAAAGTTTAGGGTATTTAGTTGCAAATTTTGCCCTAGACTTTGGTATAGACACTTGGTACTAGTTTTATATACGTAATGTAATCATTTGCAGGCACAAGTGAAAGCTTCAGTTATAAGCGTAAAGATTTGTATGTGGAGATAGTTTGAACCAATTATACGTTTTGGTGCATGAAAGAGTCATGGATCAGCACCAAATGTCCATTCAAGAACAGAACATTCTGCACCAATTGCATATTCCTGTCCTGGAACAGGACCTAATTGCTGCAGACTACTCCCTAGCCATCGGGCAGGAATTCCCGGATGTCGAGACTTGTCGGAGGAGCCTCAAGGACATAGCCATAGCCATGCACTTTGACCTCCGGATCGTGAAATCTGACCGGAGCCGGTTCATTGCTAAGTGCTCAAAGGAAGGGTGCCCGTGGCGGGTCCACGTGGCAAAGTGCCCCGGCGTCCCGACCTTCTCGGTGAGAACTCTGCACGGAGAGCACACGTGCGGAGGGGTTCAGAAATTCCATCACCAGCAGGCTACGGTGGGTTGGGTTGCGAGGTCGGTGGAGGACAGGGTTAGAAATAATCCACAGTACAAGCCAAAGGAGATATTGCAGGACATCAGGGAACAGCATGGAGTTGCAGTTTCTTATATGCAAGCTTGGCGAGGGAAAGAGCGGAGTATGGCTGCTGTTCATGGCACTTTTGATGAAGGATATCAGTTTCTTCCTGCTTACTGCGAGCAGATTAGGAAAACAAACCCCGGAAGTATAGCACTGGTTTATGCTATTGGGCAAGAGAATTGCTTCCATCGGCTCTTTGTTTCCCACAGGGCCTCAATTTATGGGTTCCTTCAAGCTTGTAGGCCTCTTCTGGAGCTTGATAGGGCTCATCTAAAGGGGAAGTATCTGGGGACTTTGCTCTGTGCTTCTGCTATTGATGCTGATGACACACTCTTCCCTCTGGCCTTTGCTGTTGTTGATTCGGAGAGCGATGAGAATTGGATGTGGTTTTTGTCGGAATTGAGGAAGCTGCTTGGAATGAATACTGACAAGATGCCCATACTGACGATACTATCGGAGAGACAGAGGGGAGTTGTGGAAGCGGTTGAGACCCATTTTCCTAGTGCTTATCATGCGTTCTGCCTTCGGTATGTGAGCGAGAACTTCCGTGATGAGTTTAAGAATACAAAACTGGTCAACCTCTTTTGGAGTGCGGTTTATGCACTCACTTCTGCAGAATTTGAGGCAAGAGTGGCTGAGATGATGGAAGTTCAGGATGTCATGCCATGGTTCCGTCTTTTCCCACCCAACCTCTGGGCAGTTGCTTACTTTGAGGGAGTGCGATATGGTCACTTCACTATGGGAGTTACTGAATTATTATGTAGTTGGGCCCTTGAAGGACATGAGCTTCCTATAGTGCAGATGATGGAACATATCAGAGAGCAATTAACAGGTTGGTTTCATGAACGTCGCAGTATCGGTATGTCGATGCAATCAGTTCTTGTGCCATCTGCTGAGAAAGTTATCTCAG
Organism: Iris pallida; assembly: GCA_029216955.1. Classification (NCBI taxonomy): domain Eukaryota; kingdom Viridiplantae; phylum Streptophyta; class Magnoliopsida; order Asparagales; family Iridaceae; genus Iris; species Iris pallida. Next base: position 2,096,063 of record JANAVB010025798.1, read on the forward strand.
AAGCTGTAGCTGATTCGCGATGTTACCAAGTTCTCCGTGCAAATAAAGTGGAGTTTGAGATTGTATCATCTGAGAGGACAAATATTGTTGATATACAAAGCCGTTGCTGCTCATGTCGTCGTTGGCAAATCTATGGATTACCATGTGCACATGCAGCAGCTGCACTTCTGTCTTGTGGTGAAGATGTTCGTCTGTATGCTCAAGAGTGTTTTAGCATCAGGAACTACTGTGAGACTTATTCACAAATTATACATCCTATTCCAGATAGAAGTCTTTGGAAGAAAATTGCTGAAGGAACAGAAGGTGCGAAAATGGATATTATTATTCGCCCACCTAAGACTCGCCGGCCACCTGGCCGCCCTAAAAAGAAGGTTCTTCGAATAGAAAGTCTAAAGCGGCCAAAGAAGTTGGTCCAGTGTGGTCGTTGTCATCTTTTAGGACATTCTCTAAAGAAATGCACCATGCCTGTCTGATATGTCCTGTTGTTAAGTGGGTTATTTCTATATAAATTGTAATAGCATTCGAAATAGCAACCTGCTGTAGCATTCTAGACTGCTTCCACTGTTATGATCATGAATGCATCTCCTTAAGTTGCATTTATGGGTTCTTTTCTTGTTCAGAAGCCAATCTCTGGGAACTCCATCCCTTGTCTCTTATCATGCTGTATTGTTAATGCAACAGAACCGTCAAGAAACACCCTGCTGGATCTTCTGGACTATGATGCTGGTGAGTTGTGTCGCTTGTATCATAAAAACCTGTAAGTTAGACCCACATAATTGCTTTCTTATGCGTATCTTTAACTGTACTTTGTGACTTCGTATTTTCTTAAGAACATTCTTTTAAGAGATGAGTCAATCTAAGTTTCTTCTATAACTTAAAGGCTTCAGAGATAAATGTTATCGTCAAAATCAAGCATGCAATCAAATGTATTCACAATCCCTCCTTTTTTTGGCAATATGAGAAACTAAAAAGGAGACTTCTTTCTTGATGTTTTCCTTCAGTTGTTTCAAAGTAATTATGCATTACTTGTGCAATACTGTGTCCTTCCTAAATAATAGCCATATTCACATTTAGAAGTCTGAGTTTCTTCTGATTCTTGATTTTTGACTTGGTCTATTTCTTTTTTAACTTACGATGATTATAAGGAATTTGACAAGATTCTACTATCGTTTTTTTCCTTCCAGTTGCCCAATCTGTGGTATTGAGTCTCACTTTTGTATCTTTTTAAAACCCACCTTTCTCATAGCATTATAAACACTGTCAGCTAACTCTATAGATTTAAATGTTATAATTTTAGGGAGCTCAGTGCCTAGGCAGCTGCCTACATGCCCACTTGGCACAGACCACATTGTTACCAATTTAGTGTAGAGTATGGTTCCTAAGTCAAGTTTGTCTTGTTGCTGCCTAGTTATGCATTTTTATATAATACACTTGTGAGTTTTCAATATGTTACTAGTTGAGGGTAATGAGATGACCAAGTCTATTTAGTTGGGGTAGACCAACCATCTTGGTTAGTACATGGAAGTTATTTTGTGTGACTTCCAATTTTGTGATATCTTTATCAATGGATGCTTACATGATGCAAGGTGGGGTGTGGAACCCTGATATATATATATATATATATATATATATATATATATATATGGCTGGCTTTACTATTCTCTCTTTGCAAGAAAGCAGCATGCCACAGTTAATAGTCAGTTTTCCCATCAAAGCGGAACCCAACATATTGTATACTTCCCCTTACATCATAGCTGACAGCCTCTTCCTTTTAATTTTACACCTTTAACTATACCTCTCTAATGGTGAGCCCAATAAACTCTCCTTTTGTGCTACAAATTTGCAATCCAGTCTAACAGTCCCAAAACATCTTTAAATCCCATCACACAAATAGTACTCTAAACTTGTTTCCCAATTCCTGCTAACTCTGATGCTAATTTATCAATTTCAGACTTCAGAGATCATTAGTGCCATCTCAAATTAAGATTGTCTGATGATCGATTTGGTTGAAAAGCTGTCTTGCGTCAAGCAAGTTCCCTGCTTTTTTTGTGATTAGACCCACCTTGTACCTAACGCTTAAACTTTTGGCAATTGCAATCATCAGGCATGCTATATAGTACTTTGATATATTAACGGGAATTAGTCAGTAGGGAATGACCTAGAAATTGAGGAGGTCAAAGCAATATAAGTAGCAGAAACTCAAAGAAGGTTTATACAGACTGCATGACAAACCTGACTATTGATGAAGAGCACTCACAGATTATACTGACAACATTGCAACTTGCGGCATTTGAAATTGCAAATTTCTGCAAGTGCAATCTCTACAATCGCTAATACAAGCCAAATAGTGCAAGTAAAAGGTACCAAACCATTCTTCTTCTACGAAGATCTTGTGACAATTTTTTTATATCTTAGCCCCAATTTTTCTTTCTTCTTGTATCTACTCCAGTGATGATTATAAAAGACTATACCTTTGTCGCCTTACATATGGGAAAGGGTCCAAGGATAAATGGTTATATGGTTTTGTTTCTTGTATGAAGACTCGTCTACATGTCTAATAGATCTTCAAAGGTCTCGACTTCATGGCGTTTGATCTGAACAATTATATACTGCCTCTTTTGTTGTGATAGCTTCTCTTAGGACACGTCGCAGAAGCATAAGAGTATTACTTGATCATGAACTATTTTGAATGGGGTTTTGCAGATGAGTTGGAACTTAATGCATGTTGCCATCTTCATACGCAATGAGGTGAGTTCCAATTTAGGGAGAACTGTGGGGCTGGTTACATTCCATGCAGATGCTAATGGAACTATACATGAGATTCTTAATTTATTGTCGAGTTTAACTTGTTAATTTTTATTTTTCTTGCATTTATCTAGATTTATTTCAGATACCTTATATTTTAGTATTTAATGCTTAGTTTCGGGATATTGTGTAAAACTTTTATAACTTGTTAGTGAGGTGTTATTTGTAAGTATTCAGTTGGCCAACCTTATACATACCAGGGTAGGACAACCATGTGGTAAGTCCGTCCAACTTTGAGATGCCAATCCGATTCAAGATTGTAAACCTTTTCCCCTTCTCCTGTACGCTGCTTTCCTAGCATCAAAACACCTTCCCTACTCATGTATTGTCCACTTTCACGTCTAGTTCTTTTTGCTGGAAGCAACCTTCATAGTCATCTCTTCCTCAAAATTAAACCCAGCAGAAGCTAGTGCTTCCCTCTATCCCTCACCTTCAACCTATCTCCCATCTACCTGTGAACCCCATAAACTTCTCTTTCGGAAACCCTAATTACTCCAGTGTTCTAAATGGCGTCCGCCTTGGCCGCCTAGGCGGCGCCTAGGCGGCGCCTAGGCGGTAGGCGGTCCCTCTCCGCACCGCTTTTCGGTAGGCGGTGGAGTAGGCGGCGTAGGCGGCGTAGGCGGCACATGCGGAGGTGAGGCGGTGTAGGCGGGTGCCTAGACGAAACAATACTTAACAAAATATTTTAGCCAAAAACATTATGGGCCTATGGTTCACTTTTACAAAACTAAAACTTTATAAATCTTCGTTCTACAACTTAATTATGTATGAAATACCCGTAAAATATGCATATTATGCAAAAAAACAGTGGCAAAATAGTAAAAAATATTCAAAATGTATCGACCGCCTAGGCGGCGCCTAGGCACCGCCTAGGCGGCCTAGGCGGTAGGCGGACTCTCTCCGCCGCGCACCCGCCTACCGCCGTTTATAACCTTGAATTACTCTCAATTCTAAACCGTAGAATTCCTAAAGTTCCTAGTCTTAAATTTGAAGGATCAATCTGGTTGCCTGATTGTCCTGTGCATGAACCATCCCAGCTATCTTGACATATGGAGAATTTATACAGAGAGCAATAAGATGCTTAACACAGGAGTCACATTCTTCTCGATAAAAAATCGTCTCCCTTTGTCTTCCAACCTTTTCCAATCAAATAAGTAGGGTGCCTCTCCAGATTGAGTAGGTCTTATAGAACATTGGGCGAGCTTTACAAGTTTGCTGTCATAGTTGCGTTAACTCTGGTGCCAAATGCGTCACAAAGGGACTATGAGGGGTTATGAGGATATAGAATGAATACACACAGGAAGCATACATGAAAGACTTAATATTTGTTGTAGGGAATTATACGGGCCTAGCTAAAATATAAACCAAGGATCCAAAGAAAACACATTCTATGTTTTGTAAAAGGCTTAAGAACTATTTTTGATAAGATTTTTATTTATTTTCTTTTTTTTGGGTGTAAAAAATTTAAGGTAAGATATAGTATTTTTCCAATATAGCCTGAATTGGTAATATTATCTCCTGTATGTGTGGTTGAGTACAAGGACCAAGGCAAAGAGACTGTCAACAACACAGAGACATAAATGGGAAACTCTATCATGGAGTGCAGGATGATGGGAAACTACATCTCTCTTATATAAAATGGAAGTATTATGTTTTCAATACAGTATATATATGAATGTAAAACATCTCTTGATTTTATATCTAATTCACACTATTAGTTTTGGTGTGTTCTAAAACTAATTTGTGATACTACTTATTCTCAATTAAATTTTAATTTGGAAGCTACTTATTCCTTTTAACGGGTCTCACATATTTATGATACTAGTTTTCCTGTTGTAGCATAAGGAGGTGGATAGGAGCCTTCAAGTGCCCAGAAGAAGCTTACGTCTTCTAGGAGTATATTGGATTTAGCAGCACTCTGCTTAAATTGAATATCTCCTCGTATTATCTGTAATTTTTATTTATTTATTTATTTATTTATTATATATTTATTTTCCATATGAGCCCTCTACTATATTTGCATATACATCCCTGATGAGTCAAGAAGAGAATATTCTGTCAACTTTAACAAAACTGACATTTTTTTGCAAGTTTTGTCCATATCTTCCTCCTTCCACCCCACCCAAAGTTGCAATCATTGAAGCACCTTCCTCGTCCGATATCCAAAGTTGCAACCGTTGATGTTACCTTCCTCCTCAGATTCCCAAAATTGGAAATATCGACTCAAGATATTTTTTATTTGCTACCCTATATGTTTCATCTCTAACCCGAAGGAGGAGCATAGGGAAGGCCGAGGGAGGAAGGGCTGGAATTGGCAAAAGATGAGGAAGGCATCGATGTGGGAGGTTGGGCTTTGGTGTGGCTTCAGGTAAGAGAGAATGAAAAAGAAAGAAGATGAGGGAAATATGGCCATTTCCCACTTATTTTTGGCTAACGGAGATGGAGCAGGACTCGTAACTGTATTTTTCATTAGTTCTCAAACCTTGCTCTAGAACTCAAATTTCTCTAGAATTTTTTCTATTATTATATGGATTTGAATGATCTAGCATGTTTATATTTCATTAATTATACAAATCTTTCTTTTTCTCTAGTAATCTCATTTTATTTTATTTCCATTTAGCTTTTGATACTATACTAGTCGCTGTGTTGCGTACAGTTCTGTATCTTTGCATTTATATCATGTTTTGAGGAAAATGTTGGCGTTACTTTACATATAACCAGTCTGTTTGGTGATCGTGCACTCTGCTCTCTGGCCATAGTTACAGGGCAACAAAACGATAGTAATTTCTAGATGAATCAGTGATTCAGTATTACCTTAATGAATACACTGCAGTAATGCTCTTCTTCCTGGAGCATGTGTAGGTGATATCCCTTTAATTTTATACAACTTGTCCAAGTACAGGTCATTAGTTGTCCATCTTAGCTTGTCCATATTATTTTTGCATTCTCAACTGTGTCCCTTTTAACATCTTTTTCTTCTCTGCACCCATTCACTATCAGTTGCCTAAATCCTGTTTGAATGTACAAATTATTTCTTCCACTTAGCTCTATCGTCCTACTGTTATGTTACCCAAGTTACTGTGCTACTACTTAATCCTTGTGTTGTCCCTACGTTCATGTTTGTTTCATTTTCCAGCCGTCCTTTCTCTGTGATCCTTTCGCTTCTAGGCTCATCCATGGATTTTTCTTGCAGGTACAAATCTTCTAAAAAAAAAAAAATTCTCTAGTGTTATTCTCTAGGGACGATGCCCCTCTAGTTTCCCATGAATACTTCCATCTTGTCCTATTCTTATTGCTGTGCTTCCATCTCAATCAGTCAAACCTGGCATATTTGGGCTGTGTTTGTACAGCTTATTTGGCCTGCTTCTGCTTATTTTTTGGAAAGCAGCAGCAAAAGCTGTTTCGTAACAGCAGCTTCTGCCTTTTCTTTTGATAAGCCAATTCATTTTTGGGAAGTTCTCTTCTATTAGACTTTGATAGGGGAAATCGAAATGAAAGATTAACTAAGCGAGCAGGGAGGAGGCTGCTTTTTATAGCTGGTTCTGTTCTGCAGAAATCCCAAACCAAGCATTAGTGTCAAAGGTTCTACGGATACCTATCACAAGCAATGCATTTAGTTGAACATAAACTTGTGTGGCTGTGACCTGCATAAGACCTATACACCTAGTATTGATTATGTACATTGTTCAGAAATAAGCTCAACTTGTGAAAAGTGGCCTCCACCACCATTTATACTAATCATATCACCCAAGTTTATTACCTAAAAACAAATAGTGGGACAATCTTAACCGACAAACCAAACATCAACAGAAAAGCGGCCCTTGAAGAGTAACAACGTTTTATTTTTGTTGTGTGTTGTATTGCAAATGTTAAGTTGCTCGTGAGTTCGGAAACTAGACCTGACATTTCATTATTGGCAATATCACCATAATATCTTTAGGTAGGTGTGTTTGTATTTCTACAACATGCATTCTTTGAGAAACCAGGTTTTGTATTTCTGAAGTAATTGATGAAGGATTGTTAAAATTTATGCTTCAATACTCACTGTATCTTTTCATTAAGAGACAAATTTGGATTTCTGCATTCAGTGGCAAGTTCCCTATCTTTCTCGGCTGATCTTTTTTAGCAATCTCCAGAGTAATTGTTAGTTTTGCAGCAGTGACCTTTTCTTGATCTTGAATTTGCAGTTGTGGATTTGAACTTTAATGCCCATGAAGTGTTTAGACGAAAGGAGCTGAACTACAATGGGTTAAATTTTGAACTTTAAAGCCCGTGAAGCTATAACCTTCGAGGGGGTTTCGACAGTGGCTTTTTTCTGTAGATTTTTGTCAACTGAAGATGGAACTGTAACAGCTAAATTGTCTGCATATTTTGTCATCAACTAAAGATGGAATTGTAGCCACCAAATTTTATCTGCAGATTTCGTCTTCAGCTGAAGATGGAATTTTAGCCATTTAATTTTATCTTCAGATTTTGTCTTCAGCTGAAGATGGAATTTAACCATTTAATTTTACCTGCAGATGGGAGTGGAAACATAGAATGCTCTTTCTTCACCATTATTGACTTCCTTCTGTTGGCCCCTGGCAATATTTATTGTCAAAGACAAGGTAGTCTCTCATGCCTGTGCTGGGGTTTTATCCTTTTTTGGACCTTGTGTATCCTAAAATTTATAGCAATTCATGTAACAGAACATACTAAACTATAAGGTTTGTACTGTGCACTGGTATGTATATTTGGTACCATACTGCTGAGCCTTAAAATGCATATTTGTATTCAATAAATTTTGTATAAATCATTCAGATGATGTTGTTATTGACACTTTGAAAATGTGTGGAAAGAAGGCTGATTGTAAATAACGTGATTTAGATAATTTATATGCGGTGGTCTGGCACATGTGGAAGGAACACAACTGCAGTATCTTTGAGGGTCACTCCATTACCGTTTTTGTTGTACAAAGAAATATATATGCTGCCGTAGCTATCCTTGACCCCAGATGATCTTTATCTATAATATTTACCTTCTTCGATATATATATATTTTTTTTGGAATAAGGGTGAATTTATTCCTCGCATATAGCGGAAAAGGTATTACAATACATAGATATCACAACTTTTCATGCCCCAAAATATACAATTATGGGACCATTATTGATACATCAAATTTTATGTTGTGTAGAATTCCAATAGACGGGGTAGTCAAGCCCTCGAAAATGCGTCTGTTCCGCTCCTTCCAGATGTGCCAAACAGACGCGGCGAGTCGAACTCTGGCTCTTCTGGCCCACCCCGGATTCCGGCCTCTGTGATCTCGGATCCAGCTGAGAATGCTCCGGATGTCTCTATCCATCCCAACTCCTCCTCTAAACTGTGCGCACTGCTCAGTCCAAATGTGCCAGGTCAACGGACATACAAAGAAGAGATGTCCAATAGATTCATCTTCCTCATTACGTAGCACACATTTGGCATCCGGGATCTGCATCCCAAACCGAAGGAGTCTGTCTCTCGTCATCAGTCTACCCCGGAGAATACGGTATGCACATAGTTACATTTTTCGGGCAACGCCCTTGTCCCAAATGAAGTCCACCTCCTCAGCCCGGTCGTGGTGGATTCGAACCAAGTCGTAGCAGCTACGAAAGCAGAATAGACCTGACCCGCCTCCCGTACCTGGGCCGGCCCAGCTCCATGAATCCTCCGCCTGGCTAGCGTCAATAGTAATAAGACGAATCTCCTCGGCAAGCTGAGCAGTATATGGATATCTTTTTGGCCTCCAAACTCCATCTCTGATGATCCGACTACATGTGAGCCCCCAGCCCGTTTCTCTGTCCAGCTGCCCTCCCAATAGCTCGAGCAAGGATCTGGAACCAACCAAGGGTCTAGCCAGAGGTCGGTAGTCGTCCCATCCTTCATGTGCCTGTAGATAGCGGTCTGAAGCACCGGTCTACACCTCAGGATGGCCTTAAACATGACCGAGAAATTGTTGTCTATTCTGTAGGCCCAGAAGTTGGTCCTCCTCAGGTATCTGTTCGCCATCCATTCCGCCCAGAGCGACCCCCCCTTGATGAATCTCCAGGCCATCTTCACACAAGCTGCCTTCCTGACCGCATGGAGAGGCCTCAACCCCACTCCTCCTTCCTCCCGTGGCCGACATAACTGGTTCCAGGATATCGCATGCATCCCTCCCCTCCAGATGAAGTCAGCACAGATGGCCTCCACTTTTCGAATAGTAGCCGTGGGGATCTGGATAGACTGGAACCAGAATATCGTGATGCCTGCAATAACCGAACGCACCAACTCAATCCGTCCGCCAAATAATAGACCCGCAGCTTGCCAGCCTTCCACTCTCCTCTGAGCAAAGTCCACCAAGCTGTGACAATCCTGCTCTCTGGCATAGTTGACCGTCAGCGGTACCCCCAGGTATTTCACTGGGAGTCGCCTCTGTCCACTCCTAAGGCGAAGGCTCTCTCCTCCTGCTGTGTACACAGGGAGCTGAAGTAGACTCTGCTCTTCTTCCGGTTTAACTGGAGCCCAGATAGCCGCGCGAACTCCTCCATAATGTCAGAGAGCTATATATATATATATATATATATATATATATATATATATATATATATATATATATATATATACTTTTGTGTGTGTGTGTGTGTGTGTGTGTGTGTGTGTTTTTTGATGTTCTGTGATTTGGTTAATATCATCAAGTTGGCTTGACGCTCCTCAACCTCAAAGCTTTGAAGCTTTGAACTTTTTAAGAATTGTCTTTTCTTTTGATACAGTCCTCTCTCTCTCTCTCTCTCTCTCTCTCTCTCTATATATATATATATATATATATATATATATATACTAGCATATGTGCACGTGCCTTGTACGTATTTTAATATTTCTTAATTAGTTTAGGAAGACTCTTTAGGAAGACCAAAGGGTAGTCTTCCTAATTACTAAGTTGTCCTTATTAAAATTAATGAACTATTTTTATTTAGTATAAGTATGTAAGGGTATTTTTGGAATTCAAAAGTTTCACCATCTAAGTTTTCCTATATATATATATATATATATATATATATATATATATATATATATATATATATATATATATATATGCCCAGTGTGTCCATTGATGTTCTGTGGATTTGGTTAATATCATGAAGATGACTTAATGCTCCTCAACCTTAAAGCTTTGAACATTTTAATAATACAGTCCTGGTGTAAAGGATTGTCCGTGTTGTTTTTCTCTGATGATTTTGGTTAATATCTTTGAGTTGGCTTAATGCTTCCTCAACCTAAAGACTTTGGACTTTGTAAGAATTCTCTCTTTGCTCTGTTGACAGTATGTTAGCAGCTATATTATCATCAATGTTAATATTCATCATCAGACAATGGTGAATCATGAACTAGGGAAATTCCCCAATACACTGGTTTAAGAGGCTGTTTTCTGCCTACTGAAAGTGGAATACATATCAATTTGATTCAAAATAAAAGGTCTAATGGTTCTTGACATGCAGAAAGTGGAACATGTATATCAAATTTTTGTTATAAGTTATTTGAGCAGTTTTCTTCCATTAACCTTAGTTATAAGGGCTATTCGAAATTTTGAATCCTTCCATTGCATTCCTTGCTGCCTTGATCTAAGTTTGGATAGGAATAACCCTAGTTTGAGCATGTCTTTAACTAGTTTAACTCATACGTCTCTTCTTTGTCGGTGCGTCACTTGGCTTCCACTGGACATGCCATATGAGGCGATTTTTTCTCATATTAGAGATTGGTGTTCCTTCTCTAGGATAGTCTGTTCGATTTAGGGTTATTAGGGCCGGCCTTGAGCTTATGGGGGTCCATGGCGAATTTTAAAATGGATCTTCATACAGGGGCGGAGCTAGGATTTTGGAGTAGGGTGGGCTAGCTAATAGTTACGATAAGGATCTAAAAATTTATGCTAAAAATTCGACAAAGTTTTCTATATAAATTTGATAATTCAAAACCTATCATAGACAATGTAACGCCCCAGAACCAGAATACTGGAGAGTGGGGATGGACACAGCCAGCTACTGTCACGTCCCAGAACCAGAATACTGGAGAGCGGGGGAATGACTCAGCCAGCTACGTATTACGGGTAGAAGAATACCGTATAATACGATCAATGCTGTCTAACCAGACGAGGGGGTGCATACTACATAAAAGTCTTTCTATGGTCACTTCACATCTATTGTCTCAATCATTCAAGCAAGAAACAGTAATAGAGAACATGTAAGATAAAACAGTAAGGCGTCCCAAACGCTCAGTCAAAATGTTCTTGAGATCTGGCTTTACAAAACATAGCCAGATGATATAACAAAGTGTACACAATTGTTATCAGCTGCAGTCTGACTTAATTACAATTATACAAAAGTAAGTACAAGACAATCCGACTAACATGTCGGTGCCAAACGGCTAAGTATAAAGTAAATAACAAAACGAGCAGTGAAGTAAGGAACCCACTCGAGTCCTCCTGCGATCATTCCCCTAGTATTGACCATCTTGGAGGTAGAAGTAAGCTGGATCCTCGGGGACCGGCTCTAAATCTGGCCATGCAAAACCAGAGAGGTTAGACCTCTAATAGCAAGTACCACAAGGAAGGACGATATGAAGGATTAAACCAGTAATAAGAGAATATGATAATAGATCTCTGCTATCTACTAGGATTCACATAACGTCACGACACTTCGAACCAACCTCCCAACCAAACAAGGACAGAAGTTGGCCCGTCCTGTCCTGACATTCTGATCATCTCAGTTAGGCAACAGAGTAGGTACAGTACACAAACAAATCATCTTGAACGGCCAATCAACTACTACGGCTTGCTATTGTGAGTCCCAAGTTATCCTGGAATTATGCAAATAGGGATTCCTCAGTTCTTACTATGTGCGAGCAAGGCTAGTCTATCCAGTCAATCAATTGTGCCAATCATGTAATTAGACGAGTCCCAGCGGGACGCCCGCCGTTAATATAGCATGTACAATTTAATAATAAGCAGATACCGTTCCCTGCCCGTGTGACAGATTTACAGTATCTGTGGGAACCAGCCGGCCTGTCGGGCACTACTAGTCCCAAGAGGGCTGCCATGTAAGAACTCGGGAATCCATTCTCTCCATGCCATCATTATTTTATTTAACTTAAAGCCTCTATGTTAAGCGAAATCCCATGCCGTGGATCATGGTCATTCAAATGAGTACTTTTGTACGGGGTACGATATACGCAACTCTACAACGATACCCGTGCGGCTATGTTGTAGGTCTTACATAGCGTAATGCAACAATCAAGTCTAACCACGGAGTAATCATGCCTTGACCATAAAGTACACATGCTGTTTTGTAAGATAAATAAATAACTAAATAAATAAATAAATAATTTGAAACCTGCATGTGCCTGTATGCCAATATTCGGGATCGGCTAATCGATTGCAATAGTTCATTACATGAACGTGTCTCATTCATTCAATTCAATAAGACGACTAGTCAATCTCTTAGTTCCAACTAGGAACGCATGATCAATTATTAGTCAATGTCACAATCATTATCAATGGTGACAAGGCATGAAAATCAAATAGTATTCAGTGGGGTCGAGTCTATAACTCCTCAGAGTTAAGTTCCAGCCTTACTGGGTATCCATGGATCAATCAAGACACATGACACATTCCACATAACAATCTGTATTATCAATATTAACCTATCATGATTTATCAAGTTCATGCAAAAAGGCGTAAGGATATAATAGAAGAATTATCATGCCATCATTAAATGAATAAGTTATAGAACAAATAGTAACACCCAGGTTAGAAAGTCACGCCAAGTCTAGTAGGTTATGCTAAGGCCAACAAGTCACGCCAACAAGTCCCGCTAAGACCAATAAGTCACGCCAATAAGTCTAGTCGGAGTGAGCGTAAAAAGTGGTAAGAAATTCACGTTGGCACGCACAGTGTGAGCGTCACTACAAGAAAATGTAGCATTTACGGCGCACAATTTACGGCGCGCAGTTGCTGTACGTTGTAAATGACACTCTTTTACAGCGTGCAAATATGTACGCCGTAAAAGAGTGATTTTTTATCTTTTTTACGGCGTGTTTGACATGCATGCCGTAATTGAAGACTCATTTACAGCATCCATTTTTGTGCGTTGTAATTGAAGACTCATTTACAACATGCTATTTTTGCATGTTGTAATTGAAGACTCATTTACGGCATGCAGTTTTGCGTGTTGTAATTGAAGGCTCATTTACAACATGCATTTTTGCGTGTTGTAAATGAAGACTCATTTACAACATGCATTTTTGCGCGTTGTAATTGATGGCTCATTTACAGCATGCATATTTGCGAGTTGTAAATAATTGTAATTGTTTATTTTAAAAAATTAGTTTTCCTCCTAACAAATTTTTCCCCTAAATTTTTTTTAGTTTTCTCTCAAATTCGGATTTCAAGAAAATGTTATATAAAAAAAAAATTCGCACCTATGTTTTTCTCCTAATACTTTTTTAATTCCCCTCCTAACAAATTTTAGGGCATGCATTTTTTTTTCTCTGTAAATTTTTTCTTTTCCATTTAAAATTTTAATTTCCTACTCTAGTTTTTTTTTAATCCCTCGAGTTTTCATTCCCCCTTAAAATCTTCAATTCCATCCCTAGCCCTTCAGCAACCCAATATGCTACCGAAGGCTGTAGCCGAAGAAGTGCCGGTGGCGCACAGCATGTCCCTCTCTCCCCTATCTTCTCTGATGGCGTCCTCTGTCGGAAACCCTAACCAGACCTCCTGCCCCATCGACATGTTCTTCAAGCCTCCCTCCCATAACCCTAATCCCAACCTCCCTCAAAACCCTAACCCTATTTTTTTTACAACCCTCATCCCCAGGGCCCCTACTCCTACCCACACCCCACCCCTCCCTTCCACCAGCACCCCCTTTCTCCTTGCTCGTCGAATCCCTCCCTTTCTTCCTCCTTGCTCGTTGAATCATTCTGAAACCCTAGAAAAATGAAACGATAATCAATTGGTCGCCGGCTACAAGGAGAGCCTCTCCCGAAAGCATACTCAAAGCTGCACTAAAGAATATCTTAACCTAGTTAACTAGTGTAAGGAGTTTTCTGGCAGGGCATCTATAAATGAACTTCCAAACTAGTGTAAGAACAATAAACATATTGAGGATGGGTATATGCAGCGTCGTCACTTCAGGACATTGCAAAACTGGCAACATGTAGTACATTCTTTCCAAGCTGCAATATTGGCAACTTTGCTTGAGAGCTTATGCTGCTCATTCCATACCTTCCATGGATGTCTGAGACTGTTTCTGTTTTCAACTTTTATTATTATCGTTTCTTCTAATTTTTTACTATTATGCTTTTTAAATCTTATGTATGGTTACTCAGCCTGCACAAGACATTGTTAGAACAATATCATTAGAACAAATCTCATAGCTAACATAATCTCATAGCTTCCAGTTAATGATATGTAGATTTTGAAGTAATTGCTTTCATTGGATGTGGAAGATTTCAAGTATTTGAAGTCAGGCTTCTCCATTATGTTTGTGAGTTTCTTGCTTCTCTTCTTTATCGAAAATTCAAGTCTTAATTTTATCTTATAACTTGTTCAATTGTTCAGACATTCTCCCCAAACCCATACTTTGAGGATACAAAGCTTACAAAGGAATACCACTTCTCTGATGAAGGAACTCTTAATTATAACTGGTACTAAGATTAACTGGAAGGAGGGAGGAAAACTTTCAAACGACCTCTGGCTGAGGAAAGGTTGTTTCTTTGCCCTACTTAGATGTAGGAATAAACTAATGCCACATTAAGTTTCAACGGAAGATAACTTATGGTTCTCGACTCCCTGCTTTACTGCAACTATTGTTAAGATATACCATAATAATGATAGTAACTTCTTGAAATATAATAGAATGGTAGTTTAGTTTTATGTTGACCTACATGCTCAGTGGTAGCTCAATTTAAAGTTAGAAAATACTCTTAATTTGTTTATTTGAATTTCAGTATTCATCTACTTTTTTTTTGTATCAAGCTTCGGTTTTCTATCATTGGCACCTGGCATTTCGGAAGGGTTAGTAATAGTCTGTATCCCAACAAGCAAAGGCGTTTCCGATACTAAACCCATTGCTGTTCTATGTTTACTTTGTTTCTTTTATGCTTTTTACTTTTGCTGGTATTATTTTTTTCTTACCAAGTTGGTTCTAGACTGGTCTCTAAAGGGCTCAAGCCTTCTGATTGAGAACTGATGCAAAGAATAAGTTGGAAATGCAATGCTACTTCTTTTCTCTCTAAAGTCTTTGTTCTGCCTTTTTTAAATATAAATTAAATAGTTTTTCATTCTTTATTGGGCTCGGCCTCTCTCTCTATTTGGGTAGATGCAAGTACACTTTTAATAACATCATTAACCGAAGATGATATCTCAACTACTGTCAAAGTTAGATTAGTCTGGTTTTGGAAGCTCAATATATTTTCAAAAGCATCTGGGTTCTGCTTGTCTAATATTGCATCGTCAAATAAAGGCTTGTTTGCTAGTTTCTAAGTTGAAGAGAATGACTCATTGAAGAAAAGTTTGGATGAAGTAGTTAGTTGTGCAGCAAGAGACCATAGTCCTAAAAAAAAGAAGCTGAAAACATCTTGAGGAATATCTACCCTCCCGAGGAAGTAGACCAAGAGATCAAGTCTATGAAGCAGTTTGTCGAAGCTGAAATAGCTCTAGAAGGCTCTATTGGTGAAGACATATATCTATCGACAAAATCAAGAAGTTGCTAAGCAGTGTAGTTGTCCGGCGCGGCCAGAAGTCCCCATTTGTTTGATATTAATGTAAAATTCTCTTTTTTTTTTCTTAAGCTACATTTGGTATTGGAACATGTATTTTTTTGATTAAGCTACTTTTGTTGATTGTGCAATGAGGATAAAGACTAAAATATCATTAATGTATAAGAAAATAAATTTAATTTTTAGGCTCAATATGGCCCATTATTTTAATATATTTTTTTCCATTTCTAACGGTCATTTACAGCGTTCGAATGTGTGTTGTAAAAAGATGGAGATGGATTATTTACAGCATTCGAATGCACGTTGTAAAAAACTGGAGGGGACATTTACAGCGTTCGAATGCGCGTTGTAAAAAACTGGAGAGGGGTCATTTACAACGTTCGAATGCGCGTTGTAAAAAGATGGAGATGGGTCATTTACAGCATTCGCATGCGCGTTGTAAAAAAGAGGGTCAATTACGGCATGACTTTTTACGGCACCAAAATGTACGCCGTGAAAGATCATTTACGGCGTGCTTCGCGCGCTGTAAATGGTCATTTTTCTTGTAGTGCGTGAAGGGAAATTCACGCACTCAATCGTGAGCGTGGAAAATGGACGTGAAAGGTAAGCGTGAAAAGTGATAAGAAATTCACGCACGCATGCAAGGATGGTGCGTAACTCAAAATTCACGCTGACATGCAAGGACGTGTGCGTGACTAAAAATTCACGCAAACACGTAAAGACGTGTGCGTGACTAAAAATTCACGCACTCATGCAAAGATGTGTGCGTGACTGAAAATTCACACACTCATGCAAAGATGTGTGCGTGACTGAAAATTCACGCACGCTCGTCAAGACGTGAGCGTGACTAAAAATACACGCTGGCATGTAGGAACGTGAGCGTGACTCAAAATACACGCTGACACGTAAGAACGTGAGCGTGACTCAAAATACACGCTGACACGTAAGAACGTGAGAGTGACTCAAAATACACGCAGACACGTAAGAACGTGAGCGTGACTCAAAATACACGCAGACACGTAAGAACGTGTGCGTGACTCAGGAACCTTCGTCCCAAGCCAAAAATAAAGTTCCCATGGTTCAGAACCCGTGGACAACCGAGAATACACACCAAGTTGGGAGATCAAACCCATGGTCAACCGAAAACACAAAAACTTAGATCTGGGAGAAACAAGCCAACGAAATCAAAAATACTAAGTACTAAACTCTCTCAGGATCGTGAGAGGAAGAATAATGAACCATAAAAATGGTTCTCCAAGCAATAAGCAAGATTGTACTTGCCTGCTGCTACTGCTGGTAAGTGGAGAAGTGATGAGAGGAAGAAGAAGAAGTAATGGTGAAGGAGAGAAATGAGGAGAGAGAAGGGGATGAAAGCTTTAAATAGGGAGGGTGGTGGTAGGTGGGGTTATAGGGTCGGGTTTGATCGGGCTCAACCAAGGCCAACCCGAAAGCAAAGAGAGGTTAAAAGCGGGAAATAAATGCAGTAATAAAATGCAGATAATTAATTAACATGAAATTAAAGGAATTTAAATACAGGATAATACATGATAAATACTAAATAAATATACTTAAGTTGTACATGTATAAAAATACGCATTCTTGGAACGGAGAGTGACAGCTACGTATATTGAACTGCAACCCACCTTGCTATACGATCACGGCTGTCTAGATACATGAGGGTTTAACTACAAGCCATCAGTCTCTTAAGGTCAGGAACAAGCCTATTGTCTCAATCTCAAGCAAGTAATAACAGTTACAAGATGTCAGAGCACCAAATATACAATAGTAAGGCGTCACATACATTACATATTTGGATGATCATGAAGCTAGTCATACAAAATGTTAAGACTAGCAAGAGTTTCAGTCATACATGATCAACCATAAGATTTGTTAATCATGCTACAGCCCGTAGGCATACAGTAAGTAAAGTGCAATCGAGCTAACACGTGCTCGTCGGCTAAACGCCTCAAAAGAATATTTTTACAATAGAGTGGAAGAGCAAAAATAAAATCCACTCGTTGTCAGGGTTACGCCTGGTGGTCACCATCTGGCTGGAAGGTAGGAAGATCCTCTAGAGCTGCTCCGATATTTGGCCACGCAAAACCAGCTGGGTCAGATCCCAGAAAGAGCAAGTGCCACAAAGGAGGCTTCACTTAAGAACTAAAACCAGCATATCAGAACATAAAATAAGAAGATAAGTAAGACATAAAATCTAAATAGGGCAATAAATATCAAGAGATGAGGAGTTATTCCGATCAGTTATTGACAAGGTAAACATAAGCAATCATGTTACTGAAGTAACCAGGTACTGGGACAAGACAAGGCTTAGACTTCATCCAACATTTACGGTCAAGAAATAAGTACGGCTTGATACTTTAACTAACTAGGGTTATCACATGCCTAGTCACTAGCAAGATACAATAAGATTATTCCAACAGCCACAAGCCCTGCAGACCATCCAGGTTATCCAGACGCAATTAGGGGTTAAATTCATATGGGTACATCGTCCAAGAAACGCATGTACCCTTAAGTAGCTTGAAGGGTGCAACACATTACATTGTGCTGGAAATGTGCCCTACTCGACGGCAGGCTACAAATCGTATGATGGGGTGCCCAGATAACGGGATTCCCTGTAGCTGGAAAATCTCTTCATGACTACTGAATTATTCTAGTTATTAGCCTTAGTCAATTTCAGTAGTTGCCCCTGACCGTGGTACTCAGGGGTCCCCGTCCTAAATATGATGCAAGACAATACTGGTTCATTTGTACAAATACAATCGCCCACAGTGTCCAGGCCATTCATTTTTGTCATGTCGTGCTAGCTGTCACAACAGCATATCGAGGTATATCATGTCAGGTTTACTTATCAAGAGTGAGCCACGACGGGCCACTATCATGCCATGTTACTTGTCAATCATTCTTGTCGTGAGTGCGCCACAACGGACCACTATCGTGTTCATGGAACATGTTCAGAATTAACATGGTGCAAGCATTCCATCAAGGGACCCAAGTTACACAGAGGGTCGTGAGACATAAGCATAAATATAACAACCAGAATAATAAAAAGGGGCAAAGGCTGTGGGAAGAGCCATGCAGCTCGGGGAAACAAGGTCATGCGGCAATGAGAACAGGGTTATGCGGCTAATGAGAAACATGGTTATGCGGCTAAGGAGAATAGGCTTATGCGGCTAGGAGAAAACAGACTCATGCGGCCAGGGGAAACATACTTATGCGGCCAGGGGAAACAGACTCATGCGGCCAGGGGGAAACAAACTCATGCGGCCAGGGGGAACAGACTCATGCGGCCAGGGGAAAACAGACTCATACGGCCAGGGGGAAACAGACTCATGCGGCCAGGGGGGAACAGACTCATGCGGCCAAGGAAAACGGGCTCATACAGCCAGGGGGGAACAGACTCATGCGGCCAAAGGGGAAAAGACTCATGCGGCCAGGGGGAACGGGCTCATGCGGCCAGGAGGGAACAGACTCATGCGGCCAGGGGGAACGGGCTCATGCGGCCAGGAGGGAACAGACTCATGCGGCCAAGAGATTTATCGCATGAAAAGGCCATGCGGTCAAGCACTGCTCATCTTCTCCATCTTTTCCGAGAAGAAGAACCATGAAAGCCATTGCTTCCAGGCTCCATTAATCCTTTATTTAAGGTCAAAATCCGAACTTCCATAGGTCAAAATGGGGCAGAATAAAATTCTCTACAACATGGAACCATCAAAACTTGAAAATAATAAAGTTTGATAGATCAAAATCCAAGAAATCCAGAAATACAACAAGTTTAGATCTACATGAAATGAACCATGGAAATTAAATATGCTAAGTACTAAAGTGTCTTAGAATCTCGTGAGGAAGAAAATGGAACAATAAAAATTGAGTTCCTCCATGAAGCAAGTTGCACTTGCCTAAGCCTCTCTTGGTAGGTTGAGAGAGTTAATGGAGGAAGAAGAAGAAGAAGAAGAAGAAGAAGAAGAAGTAAATGAAGAAGTGAATGAGGAGAGAGAAAAGGGTTGGTGGCTTATAAAGGAAGAGAGTGGGTGGTAGGTAGGGTTGGTCCACATGCAAAAACCGAACCAAGCCGAACCAAACAAACCGAACCGAACCACGCAAATGAAATGCCAAAATAAACCATGAAATGCCAAAATAAACCATATAATGAGACATGCAATATGAGTCAAAAATACGTACACATATACCAAAATACGTAATACGAACTACGGGCGTTACAACTCTACCCACCTTAAAAAAATTTTGTCCTCGGAATTTAATTAAGAGACTAGAGAGGTAAGGACAAGCTGAAATAATCACAGACAAGCTATACTAAGCAGTCCACCATGCAATCATTCATTCAAGCAAAGAATTGAGAGCATAATGCATAAGAAAGACATTATACCTTACGAGTCAAACAGGTCGGGATATCGCGATCGGATATCATCTTCACGCTCCCACGTTGACTCGCCTAGAGAGTGATGACCCCAAGCAACACGGACTAAACTAATAGTCTTGTTCTTGAGTATCTTCTCTCTTTGGTCCAATATAGACACGGGCCTCTCCTCATACGAAAGGTTGGTACCAACAACCAATTTCGAATGATCCAGGATGTGGCTCGGGTCCGGGATATACCATCGTAGTTGGGATACATGGAACACGTCATGCACCTCACTTAGCGACGACGGAAGAGCGAGACGATATGATACATCACCTACTCGCTCGAGGATATCGAACGGCCCTATATACCTAGGACTAAGCTTTCCCCGTACGCCAAAATGAATAACGCCATGGTTAGGCGAGATCCTAAGGAATACGTGGTCGCCGACAGAAAATTCAAGGGGGCGCCAATGAGAATCGGCCCAATGGCGCTGGCCATCTTGTGCGACGCGAAGATGATCTCTGACTCTTCTGACCACCTCAACTATCTGAGTAATTATTTCCGAACCGAGCATCTGTCTCTCTCCAACATCGTCCCATGCTAGCGGAGATCTGCACTTCCTACCATACAGAGCCTCGAACGGAGCCATCTGGATACTGACTTGGAAACTGTTGTTGTACGAGAACTCCACCAGGTGCAGGTGATCCTCCCACGAACTACCGAAATCGAGTGTACAAGATCTCAACATATCTTCCAAGGTTCGTATGGTACGCTCTGACTGACCATCTGTCTGCGGATGATATGCTGAGCTGAACTGGAGGTGAGTTCCCAAACTCTTTTACAGACTGCGCCAAAAGTATGATGTAAATCTTGAATCTCTGTCCGAGGTGATACTGACTGGTATACCGTAAAATCTGATGATCTGCCTGAGGTACATCTCTGCTAGCTGAGCAGTCGACTGACCAACTATGAATGAGAGAAAGTGAGCCACATTCGTGAGCTTGTCTATAATAACCCAAATAGCATCTCTACAGGCCGGGGACCTAGGTAATCCAGTCACGAAATCCATAGTTATATGCTCCCACTTCTATTCTAGAATCGGCAAGGGCTGAAGAAGTCCAGCCAGTATTTGATGCTCAGCTTTAACTTGTTGGCAAACCAAACATCGAGAGACAAACCGGGCTATCTTTCTCTTCATGCCATTCTACCAAAAGTGCTGACGGATATCACGGTACATCTTCGTGCCACCGGAATGAATGAAATACTGCAAACTGTGAGCTTCTGCCATGACTTCCTGTCTGATATCTCCACTGGGTACACAAAGACGCTTACCCTGTCGAAGTGTACCATCTTCATGAATACATAACTCTGGCCGTCGTCCTGCCTCACACTCTGCTCTGAGTCGCTGAAGCTTGGAATCTGTTGACTGCGCCATCCGGATCCTTTCGACTATAGTGGACTGAACTTGTAGACTGGCCATCAATGCCACATTGGTAAGAAGGAAAACTTCTATACCCATCTTCTGAAGATCTGCTAATAACTCTGGTTGCGCTATTAGAAAATAAACTCCAGCTCTCCTGCTTAACGCATCTGCTACTATATTGGCCTTTCCTGGGTGATAGTGCAGGTTGACATCATAATCCACAAGTAGCTCTAGCCACCTTCTCTGACGCATGTTAAGATCCTTCTGAGTAAACACATACTTCAGTCTCTTGTGGTCGGTGAAAATCTCTACCCTATCTTCATACAAGTAGTGTCTCCAAAGCTTAAGTACAAACACTACTGCTGCCAACTCCAAGTCATGGGTTGGGTAATTCCTCTCATGATCATGAAGTTGACGTGACGCATAAGCTATTACCTTTCCATGCTGTATCAAAACACATCCTAAACCTCTGTCTGAAGCATCACAATACACTGAGAATCCCCCGGTCCCATTTGAAAGCGTAAGAATGGGTGCCGTCATCAAACCTCGCTTCAACTTCTCAAAAGAATCTTGACATTCTGCTGTCCAAGCAAACTGCACATCCTTGCGGGTCAACTGGGTCAATGGCGCTGAAATCCGAGCAAAGTCTGAAACAAATCGTCGGTAGTAGCCGGCCAAGCCAAGAAAACTGCGAACTTCTGCAACTGTGCTAGGTACTGGCCATGTCTCGATAGCCACGATCTTCTGGAGATCCACTTCTACTCCTTCTCTGGTGATGATATGACCCAAGTATGAAATACGATCGAGCCAGAACTCACATTTACTGAACTTTGCATACAACTGGTGCTCTCTGAGAATCTGAAGGACAACTCTGAGATGCTGCTCATGCTCCACTTCACTCTTGATGTAGACCAGGATGTCGTCTATGAACACAATCACGAACTGATCCAAATAAGGCATGAAGATACGATTCATGAGGTCCATAAATACAGGTGGCGCATTGGTTGCTCCAAATGGCATAACAAGGAACTCCCAATGCCCATATCTAGATCTGAAAGTTGTCTTCGGGATGTCCTGCTCTCTGACTCTGATCTGATGGTATTCTGACCGCAAGTTAATCTTCGTGAATACTGCTGCCCCCTTGAGTTGATCAAACAAGTCATCTATCCTCGGGAGAGGGTATCTGTTCTTGATTGTCACTGAGTTCAAGGTATGATAATCTACACATAATCTGGACGTACCATCCTTCTTTTTCACAAGAAGCATCGGGGCTCTCCAAGGCGATCCACTTGCACGAATGAATCCCATGGTCCTGATTTCTTTAATCATCTTGTACGATATCTCTAACTCTGACGGCGCTATCCTCTAGACTCTCTCCGACACTGAGGCTATACCTGGGATCAAGTCGATAGTAAACTCGATCTCTCGCTCTGGCGGCATTACTGGAAGCTCTTCTAGAAAAATATCTGAAAACTCCTCGACTATCCGAGGTAACTGTACTGCTGCTACTGCCATCCGCAATACTGGAGGAGAAGGTTCAACTTCGTCTCGGGAAAAGAAAAACTCTGGCTCGCCTGGAATGCTAAAAATAACCCTGCTAACATGGCAGTCTATCCTAGCATACTGGTTCATTAACCAATCCATCCCTAAGACCATACCATAATCGGCCATTGGAAACTCTATCAATCTAGCGGGGAACTCTTTACTGCTAACTACGATCCGACACGAGAATATTTGCCATTAAAATCTTTTGATGTAATTTTAATACAAACAGAACAGTGTTACAATGTAGGACTTAGACGTAGTCATAGGAGAACACTTTTGTTTAATCTGGGTCCCTAGTGCCGATGGAGCGAGTGGTAATGCGTTGACTCCGTTGACGATCTGACAACGGTTCTCGGTTCTCTGAAGATCTGGGTTGCTCTAGGTGCAGGAGCTTGCGAAGAGGAAGAAGACGTTGAGTGTCTGTATCTGCCTCTCTGTCACATCCCTATTTTTGATAATAGGTATATGATCGTATCTGGGTTATTTTTAAATTTTGTATTATTTAAATTTTAATTATTTTTCTGGACTTGGGTTGGCCTTGATTGTTTAGACCTGGCACTTGACTTTTGCTTTTATTAAATTGTCATTAATATTATTTTATTAGAGTTATGTGGTTAGCCTTATTAGGTTGTTCATAGTGTTATTAGTGTTATTATCATTATTATTATTATTATTATTATTCTTTAACTCCTACCTACCCCCTCCTCTCTCTCTCCACTCATTCATTCTTCTTCTCTCTCATTTCCTCACTTTCCCTCTCTCTCTCCTCTTGCTGGAGAGCTCCGGCCAGCCCCCTCTTCCCGAGCTCTGGCCAGCCCCCTCTCCCTCGAGTCCCTCTCCTCCGTCGATGTCGCCCCCGTGGCCAGCCACCGCCGCGGCCACCACTGCTCCCACCGCCACTGCCGGCTCCACCATCTCTCCCTCGTTATTCTCCTCCCCGGCCAGCTCCGGCCACCACCGCCACCGCGGCCTCCCTCGTCTCCACCGCCACCACTTCCATCTCTCCCTCTCTCGCTGTTTCCGGCGCCTGCCACCACCGCGGCCGTCCTCGTCTCGGCCACCGCAGCCACCCCCTTCACCATGGCCGCCGTCGCCACCACCAGTGCCACCATCATCGTCGCCGTCGTCGCCTCCCTCTCGACCGGCCTCCTCCGTCGCCACCAGTACCACCACCGCTGCTGTTGCTGCCCCTCCGCCGGAGCCCGACCACCGATCTCCCCCGCCCTTCCTTTCCTCTTCTTCCCGGTGGCCAGCACCACCGCCGTGTCGTTGCCGCGCCCGGGCCAGCACCGCCTCGAGCGACGGGACGCCCTTGGGCCCCGCGCTGCTCGAACAGCGAGCCAGCCTTGGGCTGCGTGCTCTTCGGGCCACGTGCCTCGGTGCACGTGCTGCCTCGAGCAGTGCGCTGCTCGATCCGCGTGCGCCTCGTTCTACGTATGCTCGGTTTGCGTGCACCTTATAGGTTTTCGTGCACCCTCGATTCACGTGCTGCCTTGGGCAGTGGGACGCCTCGAGCCCCGTGCTGCCTCGGGCACCGTGCCCTATTGGTTTGCGTGTTGCCTCGTTTATGTGTCTCGGCCTTTGTGTCTATCTCGATTTTCGTGCCGCTCCGATTTACGTACCCGTATCGATTTGCGTGCCGCCTCAGTTGCGTACCACTTTGATCTCCGTGTCGTACTGGTTTGCGTGCATGCATCGATTTGCGTACCGTATTGGCATGTGTGCTACCTTGGACTTTGTGCCATCTCGATTTACGTGCACGTACGGATTTACGTGCCGCCTTGGTTTGTGTATCACTTTGGACTCCGTACCGCATCGATTTGCGTGCATACATCGACTTGTATGCCGTATTGATTTGCGTGCTTCCTTAAATCTCGCTGTCTCGATTTGCGTACATGCCTTGATTTGCGTGTCGCGTTGATTCGTGCGCCATCTCGATATTCGAGATTTTCTCGATCTACGTGCACGTCTCGATTTATGTGCACGTTGTCTCCTGTTTATCTCGATTCTCGTATGCGTCTCGATATACGTGCACGTCTCGGTTTGCGTGTCTGCGTCGGTCCGCGTGCCTCGGTTTCCGTACGAGATCCCTGTACTGCTTGCGGGACCCACACGGTATAGCCTTCTGCCATCTCTTGTGATTATTCTATTATTTTATTATTTAATTCTAATGATTGTTTATTGTGTGTTCTGAGGATCTCGATTGGCGTGCTAGCTTGGATCGTGACTGCCGAAGACTTGCTTACCTAGCCGAGCCCTCTAGGCAAGTATCCCTTGCTCATCGACGGCTCTTGTCCTCTCTTCTGGATTTTATGGCATTTAATTAATTTGTACTTATAAACTGTATAACCATGATTAGTGTAGCCTAGTAGTAGAACTGCCATGATGATAACTTAGGATAGCTTGGTCCGATACCGGGATAGACTGTATCGGACAACTCGGATGGGTCATCCACACCTCCGAGGACACGAGCACGACTCACATGTATGGATTGTCCCCATATGCCCCGTGTCCGACTCGCGGTCGGGTAACGGCTTTGGCTAACTGTTTCTATGACTTTGTTTGTGGCTTGGATATGACTATGGGTCTTGGTGCGCCCTGCATGGCGATTCTTGCTGCATGTGTTGGTTTGGCGCCCAGTACGCATTGTAGTACTGCTGGAGGCCGAGACTTAGTATTCTCGGCTAGGGTTGGTGCCCAGTACGCATCGTAGTGCTACTGGTAGCTGAGACTTAGTGTTCTCAGCCCGCGAGTCCGCGATTCTGCGATTCTGCGGCGGGTTGTGCCGAGTGGTTTTAGCCCCTATTCGTAGGATGCTCCCATCCAGATTACAAAGGAGACTGTCGGATTTTTCCAGAATTCCCAGTTGGGAATTTGGTTCGAAGGATTAGGCAGAACCATTCCTTTGGTTTGCTGGACTGAACTCATGCATGTTCTTCTTGGTATGGCATCCCTGACCCTATTGCCTGCTAGGTAGACTCCCGACTAGATTAGTCGCCTAGCGTCTTGTCTGTCTTGTCCGTCGGATTGTGTAAGGAGAGCGGTTCTACTTGGGTGAAGGTCTGCAACCCTGGTCCTTGTTTGGTTTAAGAGTTGTGGATCTGATCCAGAGTGGTTCACGCAATCCTTGCATTTTCGACGGTAACACCCATGGGACTCTTGACCTGTGACCCTTCTTTTTAGATGGTGTTCTAGTTTAGTTGTTATCCCATTATCTGTCCTGTCCGCCGGATTGTGTAAGGAGAGCAGTTCTACTCGGGTGAAGGTCTGCAACCCTGGTCCTTGTTTGGTTTAAGGGTTGTGGATCTGATCCAGAGTGGTTCACGCAATCCTTGCCATTTTTCGACGGCGTTGATTAGTGTTGACCCATGTGTTGGGATTATGATCTTATTCGAGGATTGACTATGAGGAGATATAATATTGAGATAGTGGTTATGGTAGACTAAGTGGATTCTTAGATAGTGTTACTAGTTCTTGGGTGATGTTCTAATTTGATCAGATATGTCTTGAGGACTCTTGGATTTTGATATTGGTGCGAGTGTCTCGCGGAACGAATAGAATATCGAGGATATCAATATATGATTTTTACTCGACTTTCCAAACGCCCAAACCTAGTAACTTTGCTGTATCCCGGTAGTTGGGAGACTTAGTTGCTGATAGCCTGTGATCATTGACTCGGAGGATTCTTGTGAGCTAGAGGGCCTAGCATTGTCTATAGTGATTAGCCTAGTACCAAGTGATCGTATTTTCCTGATATGATATTTATCCCATCGAGGATTGGTAGACTATTAATAGATTGATCCGGTGGGTAGACCGACTTGATGATTGAAGCTGTAGGCTCCCATATATGCTTGAGATGTTATTATAGTAGAGGTTCTGGTCTTGTACTTGACCTGATATCCATGCCACGATGTGGGCAGATGACTTCTTGTGACTGACAGAGTTGTCCTTGTCCCAGACCTGACTACCTGTATCCGTGCTATAAGTCCAGCTTATCCTGTGAGGTGCTGGCCCTGACATTGTACTGCGGTGCCCTTTGTCTATTGGCACTTTGAGGTGCTACTTCCATGATTATATGGCATTGCGATACCATCTTGATATTCTGGCTATATTATATGATTACCTGTACGGGTATCTGGTAGTTGGCCTATAGTCTTAGCATGGTTAGGATTGCTTGCTTGCTTGTTACATAACACTAAGCATGGATCACAACTGGGACTATAGGTGCCGAGGCTGATTCTTACTTAGCGTTCTCGTACTGAGGTACGACATCTAGGAGGATGAGCATGTGACCACGACATGTGATTCTGGATAAATGTAGGGTTAATCTAGGCAACTAAAAATGGTAGAAGCATTGGGAGGGAACGGAATCCCGAGATCGTGCATTACCGGCCGCCACAGGCTCGTCCTGGCGCGTCGGGGTTGGCCGCCACGGATATGGCAGTATCCGACTACTATATGTACTCCTGCTTAGCACGGTGGCCTTCCGAGGGACCGTGCATACCTACCTACTATGCGTTATTTGGCCTCGCTAGCCCTTGCGGGATATGGCACGATCTGAGGATTCCTATGTTGTATTGTTGGGGTAACCCAACCTCCACATAGATAGCCGTAGACTTTTGAGTGGCCGCTTATTCACCTAAATTGTTTGGCTTGTTGCTTGCTAAGCTGGCTGGCACGTAACGCTGTCCCGGCGCGGTGATTCATTCTCTTGTTCTTGTTTGATGTAGGGATGGATTACCGTTCCGATGACGGACTACGAGTTCCAGTTGGCGATGCAAGTATTAGTGGATGTTAGGATGATTGTGATGATCGTTGGTTACTTACGTATTAGTAGTTGGATTGCTGCCTTATATTCTGTAATCGTGCGTTGGTACCGCACTATCCCTTACCTTATTTACTGTTTTTAGATGCTATTCCTGTCATATTATATCCTGTTGGTTTTCTTCGCCCGTCCTTGAGCCTTCCTTTCTGGTACTTGCTACGGTTGGCCTGACCAACCCTGGATTGTTCCCAGATTGCCTGTGACCGGCCATGTGGATCTTCCAGACTTGACTTGGAGGACGTGCTTCAGTTTCTGACCATGAGGGAACTGTGTGGGAAGGTATTCTTGTCTACATTATTTCTTATTGTAGACTCTCTGATTATCATATGAGTATTTCCTGTTTTTCATATGATTATCTCTCTTGTCGTTATTTCATTGATTATTGCCTGTGGATATGAGATCAGATTTAGGCCATAGACTGCTTGATGCGAGGATACCCAGCAAGATTGACAGCCACGATCGTCGTATGACGTTTTATACCTCATACGGAGTAGCTGGCCTAGTCATCCCAGTATTTTGTACTAGGGCGTGACACTCTCTCTATATGCTGCTGATGATTGCACGACGTCTATGTCTGTGTGTCTCTGTGTGTGTGGAAGAAGGAAATGATCCTTCTATTTATAGTCTGCAGGCTGGCTGCTCATGCACGCATATGTAGGATGCGCCTATATGTGGGGACGCCACGTGGTGATTGCTGATGGAGACGCATGGATGATGCGCTTTGATTAAGGAGTTGAATCCTTCATGCTGTTGTTGTGGGCTGGCACGTAGCAAGGGAGAAGATCTTTCTGTTGCAAAGATCTTGGGTGATTAGCACCCTTTCATCGGCTGAATCGAGTCAAAGGACACGTGTCGTAGGCCCATGGCTCGGAGCTCGAATTTGGTGGGGAATGATCTGGTAGGATGCGCCTGAGATTGGGCGCATGAGGAGACTTTGGCTCGTAACCTTTAGGAGTCACGAACCATTCGGGGCGCATGGCTTTTGAGGCGCATGCGAAGCTTCAGTAGTGACTTTACTTCTGTCTTTAGGGATCAGAGAAAAGTCTAAGACGCATGGCTTTTAAGACACATGCAGAGATTTGGGTGCATGGCTTTTGAGGCGCATGCGAGATGGTTAGGCGGCCACGTTGTAACGCCCCAGTCCCAAAATACGTAGGCCTAGGAACGTAGACATGCCAGCTGTATTCATACGAAATATGTAGGTCTCGTATGAATACATAAGCTGTAAAATGCAGTAATCCAAGACAAACTAAATCTCATCCACAATGAAAAGAAATATAATATAAAATCAACTCGAATATTTTTGGTACAATCGTTGGGCGGAGACAAAGTCTACTACCAACTATCTCAATGAAAAAAATGTACAATAAATCGAGCGATAAAATAGCAAGACGAACCAAGCGCAATTGTCTTCGAAGAAATGGAGAAGACCACGGCCTTGGCTAGAATACCTGCGGAAAACATGAACACACACCTAGGGAAAAACCAGGTCCTCAGAGGGACGTAACAAGATACATAAAAACAATACCATGATGAACTGTAAATGATACATGATAAAGAAAAGACCACATGCTCCAACACAATGGAACCTAACCATCTAGGTGTAATGCAAGTCGAAAACTATACTGGAACGTATAAGTGGGTAGGAATAAAGCATAGCATCCACTAGAGGCTTTCGCATGAACTAGTATACGTCTCTGACCGTATCTGACGACGTGGTCAGGGTCGTGCAATGGATATATCCCCTAGTTCATACTTTGCATCACTAGCATACCTCCTGACCGTATCTGACGTCGTGGTCAGGGCCGTGCAATGGATATATCCTCTAGCGACACACCCATAACAGGGAAACCATGAACCCATAACCGGGCAATCTAGAAGGCTTTGGGCTAGCTCATACGTCCCAGTAGTTTTCCCCGCCCATGTATCACACAAGTCATATCCATGTCTTGGCGATCCATATCTCTATGCAAGTCGCTATCTAGACTCCGCTAATCCATAAATGAACCGACACACGAACCGCCCGTATCGGTAGCAAGTCGAATACGTAGGTTCGTGTCGACTCAATGATCCTCACTCATGTGTCGTGTATGAGACGTGTCAACAAGTCAAAGAAGTTATGAAGCATAACTTCAACACACCGGGAAAGTCCGCTACCACATATGGTCCACACACACACACACACGCACACACAAACATCGATATACATATCGATGGCACCCAAGTCATACTTGGACATACTCTTACTAATGTAAAAACACTAGCAACATATAAAATATCATGAATCAAATGTAAGTACAAGATGGCAAGGTATCTTGCCTGTTGCGACGCCTGGTGAGCTGTCTGGTATGCTGCAATGATCAAGATGGCACGGCTGCGACTTTGGTGTAACAACTACAAAGGGAACCTCTGTTGGTGGTACAGACCGGTGCATCGGGTCCAGAACTGTCAATTTAGTTAGGGTGGACATAGGGTAGGACAGAATTGACGAGAGGATAGGAAAAACAAGATTAGTCATGGACCGCAAGATAATCGAAGGGAATCCTCAGAGAGAATATTTATATTATTTTGAAAAAAAATTAATACTTGAATATATATCCTTACTAGTTAAAATAATCTTTAATAACTATTTGAAAATAGTTAACACATATCACAAAATTGGAAGCTATATTTTATTAGTCCAAAAACATTTTTAGGCTACAAACTCTAAGTTATACATAAATAGAAATATATGTTTTTATTACTCACAAATACTTTAGATAAATATTTTGGAAAGTCTATAAAATTATTTAGCGCTAAAGTATAATATTAGTCAAATATAGTTTTTGGTCAAAGACTAAATTTTTTAGAATGCCAGAAAACAATATTGTAATATACTTAATCTTTGAAATCAATTTTTTGAAATTACCTATGTAGTCAAGCATAATATATACCTTTGTTACCAAATAGTTTTAGAGACATAATAATATATAATTTTCAAGGTAATAATTTAAATAACAAAAATACTAAAAATAATATCAATACAACAATAACACTAATATACTTTTTATATATAAAAAATACATACACATAAGTTATGTACTAATATTTCTAACGAAATAACAATAAAAGTATAATAAATAAATAAAAAGTTGGGAACCCACCAACACCTACTCCCTATGTTATTTTATCAGAAGGGGGGACAGAGGTTGGTAGAGCCAACTGGAGAAAAAATAGGAGGGGAGGCGGTGGCAACGTTCGGCGGAGAGAGGGGTGGAGAGAGGGGCGGCGCTGGCGGAAGGGTGAGCGCGGGAGAGAGATAGGGAAGGAGAGGAGCTAGAGAGAAGGCGGTTCGTCGGAGCTTGCAGCGGCGCCAAGGCGGACGCTGACGCCGGCGTGCGGAGGCTGGAGACGGGAGGAGGGAGAAGGGCTGAGCGGAGCAGCGGCAAGGGGTGTGCGAGCGCAGGAGGCCGGAGAGGGCGACGAGGTGGAGGAAGCGGGAAAGGGAAGGTGGAGGAAGTCGGACTATGGCGGCGCGTTTCCGGCGCCTTGGCGCGTGAACGGAGACGGATCTAGGCCGGCGGTGCGAGGAGGAAGGAGGAGATTAGGGGGAAGCGACGGGCGAGATCTAGGGCGGTCGGCTGGAGAAGATGGGCCGGGCGGAGCTCGCGGGGATGGAGCCGCCGGCGACGCTGTCGGGAGTCGGAGGCTCGCAGTGAGGGTTTCTATTTCTTTTTTTTTTCTTTTTCTTTTTCTTTTTGCTGTGGGTTTACCAATGGTCGTCGGCGTTGGCGCCGGTGACGGTGGTGGTGGTCATTGGTGTACAGTATTGGTGACGGTGGCTATGATGGAAGTTTGAGGGTGGCAGCGGTTCGCTGCGGTAACGGGAACGCCGAGATGGCGAGGTTGAGAGGAAAGGCTGGTGGTGGTGGCTGGAGGAGGTATTCGGCCGGTCGTGGCGAAGGCAGCCGTAGGTGAGGCGGGTAGTGGTGGTGGTCGTGGTGACGATTGTTGGCTGGGAGTGTGGCTTGGCGGAGAGGAGATGGGGTTTGGCTGGTTGCATGGAGGCTCGGGGAAGTCGACGGCGAGATGGTAATGGGGGCGAAGGTGGTGATGGGGAGGTTGATGGCGGTGGTAGAGGTGACAATGATGGGTGGTCGACGGGGAGATCGAGTCGGGTCAGGTGTCGGGAAGGCTCGGCCAGGGAGTAGCTAGGATTAGGTTTTAGACGTAGAGATTTGGCTGGTGTCGGGTTTGTCGACACGGAATAAACAGATTGTACGTGTAAATAAATAAAAATTAATGGAAAGGAATTACACGGACACGATACACGCACGATGAGCTGTTTGTGGTATTGATGGAATTTGTAGAGTAATTATATGGAAGAGTACCTGCCTATTTATAGGATGTGGGAATACCCATTGGATAAAGATTAGGATTTTTTTAAAACCCGAATAGATAAATGCCATATTAATTTAAATAGTTTTAAAGCGATTTGAATCAAATTTGAATCAAATTTAAATCTAAGTATATATATCTTTACATTAAAATAGAATCCATAAATACATCAATATTTTAAAATCATAATATTTTATCTAAATATCAATCAAACAAGGTTAAAAAAATATTTTTATGATCACTAATATTTTAATAACAAATAAATTTCGAAAATAACATAAATATTTAAATTTCAAGCTACATTTTAAATTAAATACCATAACAAATTTTGAAAATGAGAATTAATATTTTTAATAGTAATAGGAAACATTTTTAAAATATACTTTAATAATTTAGCTAAACAATATCGAAAATAACTATAAATATTTAAATATTAAAATTTCCTTCTTGCTAAATAATTTATTATAATTAATAAAATTAATTTTGAAAATATACATGCAATAATTTTCTAGTTTTCTAAATTACCACTAATCAATAAGATAGCATTCTATAAATAAATAAATAATAGACTTTGCCATTAATAAAAATAATTATTATATATATTATTTTAAAACCATTACCGATAATAAAGTCAAAAATTATTTTTCTAAAAATATGTACCTCGCACATATTCGCACTCGAGGGTAATACGAAAAACGTAAATTTTTCGTACGACGTACAATACGACTATGCGACGTATAAAAAAAAATATCAGTACTAAAATATAGTAGGAATTTAGAGGTTTTACATACGTGGCTTGTAACCGTCGGAAAGGAGTAATGATGGTGCTGACGTTGGCGACGCTTCATTTTCTGAAAAATCTGTCAACTGCAGTCTACGGGGGACGTACTGCCAACTCTGTCAGACTTCAGCATTTAATGTTCTTTGACAGGTGATGGATTATTGAGTGGGCGCATCGATCGGCGTTCTACTAGGTGTATGGGGCCGCATGGGGGCGCATGCTTGTGAAGCGCTTGGTGCTGAGGGGTGCGTCTATGTGATGCGCGGTCTGACCGGCGCATCCACTCCGCATGACACGTCTTTTGGTGCGACTGTTACGTTCTTCGAGTGCTTTAAATAGCCGTTTTTGACTTGACTGAATTCGAAGCGTCGGGTTCATCACCATTAAATGCAAATTCATTGCACAGGATTCGGAGAGCCAACCACTTGGCGCATGGGTTTGATTTGCCCGGCCTATAAATAGTGGCATGGAGAGGGTTTGCTTCTCGTTCTCTCATGTCCTCCCGAAATGAACTTGTTTACTCGAGCACATTCTGTTGATGAGATGATCTCGAGGGTGAAATTACGACGCATGATCTTCGTTGATGCACTTGAAGGTGATTGTTACATCCAAAAGTCGGAGTCGAGGGCTTCTGAGGCAGGCAGAAGGTGCCTGTTGCATCCAAATATCGGGATGCTCGAGCCTCATCTCCGTTACGCTGGAAGAGCCGCAAATCGAAATTACGGTGCCCCGATCATTTTCCTTGGCCTTTGGGAGAGCTCCTCCTTCTGCTAGAGTGGGTGTTGCCCATTCTGGTTGGGTTGAAAGCTGCTCCTTTAGCCGCAGGTTGATTGCGGTGCTCTCCTCTTCCTTGGTTTGGGGAGCTTTTCCTCCAGCTAGAGGGTTGATTTCCACCCTCGTTATGCTCAATAAATGCTTCATTAGTCGAAGCATTTGATGGCGCATATGCTGACACTTCATGATGCGCCTGGCTGGAAGGGCGGCACATAGCTGAGCTACTAAAGGGATGCACATAACTGAGGATGCACATAACTGAGCTGCTGAGGATGCACATAACTGAGCTGCTGAAGGGATGCGCCTGGCTGAGGGCGCATGACGAGATGCTGAAGGGATGCGCCTGGCTGAGGGCGCATGGTGGTTGCTGCGCCTAGTTGTAGACTTAGGGTCTTTTCCTTGTAGAAATTCTCCTTTGTACAGCTCTTTTTAAGACATGTAATAGACTTTTATATAAAATAAAAATCTTCTTTTAATGTCTATGTTTTTGCTTTTGCTGTGCCAAGTACTTCCTCTGAGCTTCCTGGCGCATGTAATGTTTGGCGCATAGGATTTCTGGTCCTGAAATTCCATGCTTCTACAAGACCCCCTTCAAAGTTTTCAAAACTTTTTTGTCAAGTTTTGGAATACTTTGAATAAGAAGCATGGTGGTGTCTTCTACAGGACGCATGACTGTACGGGCGCATGATCACTCCGCGCATCAGTGATGGGGCGCATGCTCCTCTCAGTAAACGCGAATGATGACGCTTCGATAACCAAGGAGATTAATGATGATCTTTTTGGATTTATCTGCAGTTATCTCTTCACAGAACCCGAAGCGGCGGCTGAGGTCACACTTCATCGGTTCATGCGTACAACTGAGCCTATAAATAGGCGTGAGATGGGGAGAGAGAGTTCTTCCTCTCTTGGCTTTCTTCTTTTAGAGTTTTTTGAAAAACCCTAACTTTCTCCCTTCAAGGAATGGCTCCCAAGAATCCTCGCGGCGGTGTTGGCAAGGGACGAGTCAAAGGGAAAGAGCCTGTAGAGGCTGCCGCGGGTGATGTCCCTCGTCCGCCGGTCGACGTTCGGCCGGCGGTGATTGGTGGTTTCACCTTTACCATATCTTTCTGTACCATTTTTTTGAACTCACATACGCCGACGCGCATGGACTTTGAGTCCTGATGATGTGCTGAGGGTTTTTTTTTCCGCCGACGCGCATGGGTTAAAACCCTGATGATGCACCGAAGCTCCGCTGTTGACGCGCATGGGTTTAAACCCTGATGATGTGTCGAAGCTCCGCTGCTAACGCGCATGGGTTTAAACCCTAATGATGCGCCGAAGCTCCGCTGCTGACGTGCATGGGTTTAAACCCTAATGATGCGTCGAAGCTCCGCTGCTGACGCGCATGGGTTTAAACCCTGATAATGCGCCGAAGCTCCACTGCTGATGCGCCTGGGCCTTATGCGCTTTTGATGAGAACGTTGCTCTGATTCTCTTATTGTTTCTCTGAATCTTTGCCTCCAGTGTCGATGACCGTCCCGCTCTTGAATGAAGTGCTTCTGGACGCTGTCCTCTGTCAGATGGGGATGGATTATGATGAGGAGGTGATAAACCCTGCCCAAGCTGCCATTATGCTGGATCAGCATCCCGAAAGGATGACTCAAATCCGGGAACAACCGCATGGATTCCTCAAACGGATGATGGAGCGTGGCATTTTGAAGTCCGCCACTTCTGAAAATGTGACTTTCTTGAAGCCTGAGTTCCTGTTCGGGGACCGCCTTGCTTCTATTGAAGCAAAGGTGTTGAAGGTCAAGGAAGATTGGTTCTTTACAGCAAGGGTAGTGCATATGACTGTAAGACAACTTGAACGTCAATGGCCTTTGTCGGCTTTCTGTCGTCTTGCTTCCAAGAGGAGGATGTCTTGGGAGCAAACCCCATCTCAGGGGGGAGCGGTGGCAGGCATCATCAAGATCGACTCTACCTCCAACCAAAGGGATACTTTGGCTGCTGTGCGGTCTGGACCTTCTTTCACCTGGCGGACTTTACGTCCTGGGATCATTTATAGTGATGTTCACATCAATACATTTGCTTTCGGCGCTTCGACTTTTGCCAATCGCATGCTATTGATGGAGCGATCGTACCCGAAAGATGAATTTCGGGTAGAGGGTTGGTGTCATTACGTTGCCAAATGGGACAAGTTGACACTCTGGATTCTGTCGTGGTTTTAAACCGAACTCCAAGAGATGGGGCTGACTGCCGCGATCCGTGCTACTCAGGCAGGTGTTGACATCAATCGACATATGTTCCTCGTGCTTCTGGAGATGTTTAACACCCAGATCGGGACTTTCTTCACCCCGGTGGGGGAGTTGGGACTCGTACTTCATGAAATGTACGAAGTGTCAAAGCTTCCTTGGGGATCAGAGCCTTATGAGGAATATTTCTCGACCAACGAGGAGTTCCAAGTCCTGGGGGACAAAGCCGGGGAGATAATGGCCGTCTTCAAGAAAGTAGCGAGTCATCATTATTATATGCAGAAGAGGGATAAGGGCGGGTCACAGCCTCATGTGACCGCTTGGAGAGATTACGTCTTTAAGCAAGACAAGGAGGATCCCGCTCAGTTTACTACTCCGCCGGCGCTTTCCCGTAGCGTGGTGCTCTCCGAAATGAGCAGGTTAGGTGAGAAGAATCCCCGGAAAAACGAGGACCGGCAGTCGGATGAGTGCTCCTATAGCTGTTTCTGGCACCTTACTCATCGAATGTTGTCAAAAGCAGTGTTAGCTGCGTATCTGATGATTTGGCTTCGGGATTATGTCTTCTCGGGCGGGTCAGGCTCCGTGGAGAGGATGACCCGGAATCTAATCCTGCCAGCTGTGAAGTTGGTTTTTGGCCGTCGCCTGGCTTTGCTTCCCGCCATGGTGTGCAACCTGCTGCGAGGTTTACGAGAATTTGCAGGAAATGTGGTTCATGAACGAGGTAGGAATGACAACTTTCCCCGTGCTGAACTGCCGTTTCATTATCTGATGGGGGTTAATTTTACACCATCCCAATGTGATGAGTCCAGGCTCGGAAGAAGACCACAGGGTCGGGGATGCATTCCTCCGTCGTTTCCACTAGACGAGCTGGTTGCATGCCGGTGTTTCTGTTTGCAGGAAAGTTTTATCCCACCTTCAAGGGTGGGAGATCACCAAAGTTGGTCCTGCCTTTTCAGGTTTTGAGGCCAACGAAGACTTAGTGGATTCGGGTGAAGATGCCACCACTCTGCCTCCATGGAGATTCTGCTGGTTGCAAAGTATCCGACCGTCCCATCTAGTGTACCGAAATAGGAACCAGTGTTACCTGGAACTGTATTGGCCGAGCCGTTTTGCACGATAATTCGGCTACGCTCAGTTGATGTTGGACAACCCCAGTATCAACCTGGGGTATACTGGAAGTCTGTTGGATGGTGCACGAGCTTGGCATTACTACAATGTCGGATGTACCGGAGCTCGCTTTACGCTGCCCGTCCAGAATCCGCGGCCGCCGATTCTTTTCTCGGTCGCCAAATTTTATTGTGTTATGAATATCGTGCCCCCCAAATATGATAGGGAGACCAGTCTCATTGCCGGCACTCAGTTAGCGGTGACCGGAAACATATTGGCGAAGGCTCGATCGTACCGTCCGCCAGAGGTGGGTTACCGAGGTACCCCCGCCGTATCCGCAGGGGGTCCGGGAGAGCCTTCGGTCGATCAACCGAAAAGACGTGCTGATATAGAGGCTGGCTCTTCCACGCCAAAGAGGCAGAAGAAGGCATTGTCACCGACAGTGTCATCGGATTCAGCACCTGCGGAGGTAAGGATGTCCCATATAGTATGTTTAGGTTCAACATTTCTGGTGACCTATGCTTTTTTTTGTAGGAGCTGCTAAAGAGGAGACCCCGTACTCCAAAATCTAGTGGCCGCAGACCAAAGGAGGTGGCGGGCTCATCGGAAGAGCGCGTTCCGCCGATCGTGATGTCTCCCGAGGAGGAGAGCCCAGACGATGTCGTTGTTGTGGAGACTCTAGTATCTCCGGATTATGTAGGAAGGGAAGCTGAGGTTGAAGCAGTTCCCAGAGAGGTGCAAGCTGCCGTGGGAGCCTTGGACGTTAAGGGCCCAGCAGACACGGGGCTTCCAGATGAAGAAGTAGAGTGGAGTTCGTCGTCTTCGGATGACGTTCCTCCAGAGATACGTGAGTCTGTTGCGGGGGCAACAGACGTGACTGCAACAGAGGAGAGGGTTGATTCCTCCCTTGTCATGATGCGGGGAGGTCGATTGTAGTGTTGTCGAGCCCTACCCCAGGCTCAGCAATGGAGGCTGAGGAGGCTGCCGACCGGGAGGTGGCGGCATATTTGGTCCCCGTGGAGGGATTCGATGATGAAGGGAAGACTCGTCTGCCGAGCCCGACCCCAGAAGACGTGCCCCGCCAGGAAACAGGAGCTGATCCAGTTAGCTTGCCAGAGGAAGGCTCCGTGCTGGTTACTGATCGCGCCTCGGTGGTGGAGGAGGCAGCTCCGGATGCTGATAGTCCCTTTGAGGCGGGAAAGTGCAAGGGCTTGCTGATGCAAGAGCCCTCTGTTGTTTCTTCGACTTGGGGGACGATATCGACACCCCACCCAACTCCTTCTGCTCTCTTGGCATCTGGCGCTGGTAGCGGAATTCAAGTTCCTAGTACGAGAGGGTCTGCTGAGACGACGTTCAAACCTCGCAGATTGAGATCGGCAGGTCTTCTTCAGGTCCGCCATCCAGGGCAGCTCCTCCAACTCCTGCCATGACACCGCAAGTGTTGGCGGATGCGGACGAGTACGTGAAATTCATTGTTGAGGCAGTGTACAAGATGCTGCAGAAGGGTGTATCGACAGTGATGAACGCCAATAGAAGTTTTGCGATGGCAAAATCCATGGCGCTTCCACACATCGGTCTGATACGTCTCCACCAGGGCCATGATCATATGGCCGAGATTCTGGAGGCCTCGGTGACTGAGCTGGACCAGCTGCTTTTCGAGTTTCAGCGTATCCAGCGAAATGATCTCTCCGTCCTGATAGACGCAGAAAAGGAGAAGCTGATTGCTGAGATTGAGTCCTCTTATCAGGCCACCGTGGGTGTCTGGAAACGCGAGGTGGCTGAAACTGAGGCTGCGATGGAGAGGCTATCTCAGTCCACACAGGAGAAGGTGGAGTTGCGGGCCGCGTTGGACGCTAGTATAGCAGAGGTTGATGCCACGATTCGCCTCCTCGAAGACCAGCGGGCCCAACTCCTATTAGATGCTGAACGAGTCCAAGCTGAACATGTAGCATCTAAGGAGGAGGAAGCAGCTTTCACGCGTCGGGCTCTTACTCTGGCTCAGCAGCGACAACAGTTGGACGAGAAGCATGAGGACGACACTTCTCCTGAGGCCATAGAAACGATGCGTCAAGAAGCCGAACGCCGGGTCCTGGCGACTGTAGAGACTCGGGCAGCAGGCTTGAAGCATCGGATTGAAGTGCTTTCGGCCAACCCCGGAAATGTTTAGGGATTGTAATCTCTTCTTCTTGTAATTTGCAACTCTTGATGGGGGTGTAATCCTTTATTTTTTGAATAAAGAATACAGAGTTTTTTTTTTCTGTGGTGTGTTCATTTTTTGCTGTCATGAACTTGTTGATTTGTGTGGACCTATTATCTTTTGCGCACCTTGGTTTTTAGGTACAGATAATAAGTTCGAGAGAACCGACATGTTTGCTCAGAGGTGACGTGGACGTGGCAAATATGGGATTCAAATGATATAATCTTCCTACTTAGAGGTGTTATGGACGTGGTAGGAATGACTCTGGGGGAATACGCGGAACTACTCAGAGGTAATATGGACGTGGAAGTTCTGTAATCAATGTACGACAACGTAGGGGTTGTCTGTACGGGATGTTTAATCAGAGGTAATATGGACGTGGTAAACATGATGGGTAGCGTCATCTTACGGAGTGTAATATTTTGCTTTGCAGGGTGTAGGGGAACAACTCAGAGGTAATGTGGACGTGGTTGTCCCTCTACTGGAAGATAGAACGCTACGGAACAGCTGGGTTCCAGAAGCGTAAAATTTTGCGGGAGGTGTACATGAGCCCTGATGATTGGGTCCAGAGACTCCCTTGATAGGTGGAGATAGAAGTACAAGTCTAAGAATGTCAAGAGTAGTACTTCTTTAGGAACTTGCCGTTGATGGGCATCATGAACAAGTTTCCATTGGATTTGGCGAGACGGTAGGCACCGTTTGAGTATACCGTCTCTATGATAAAAGGTCATTCCCACTTGGGCTCGAAATTTTCTGTTG
This sequence comes from Iris pallida, assembly GCA_029216955.1. Classification (NCBI taxonomy): domain Eukaryota; kingdom Viridiplantae; phylum Streptophyta; class Magnoliopsida; order Asparagales; family Iridaceae; genus Iris; species Iris pallida. The sequence continues at coordinate 2,136,035 of JANAVB010025798.1, forward strand.
TCTTGTGAGTCAACACCATCGACCTTCTGACTGCCAGAACCGGGTCGCCTACTTGGAAAGTCCTCTGCTTGACCTTTTTGTTGAAAGCCTGTGATATACGGGCTTGGTAGAGTTCGATGCGTTGTTGAGCCAGGAGACGCTTTTCTTCAAGTGCCTCCAATTCTCGCAGACGGCGAAGTTGATTGTCTTCTTCTGTGAGTTAATTTGTGATTGCTACACGGAGTGAGGGTATCTGGATCTCGAGAGGCAGTACCGTTTCGCTCTCGTAGACCAGGAAGAATGGTGTGTTACCCGTCGGAGACCGTACCGTTGTGCGGTAGGCCCAAAGGCATTCGCCGAGCTTTTCATCCCAGTCGCGTTTGTTGGATGACACGACCTTTTTGAGTAGCCTGACGATAGTCTTGTTAAACGCCTCAGCCAATCCGTTTGCTGCCGGATTGTAGGCGGTTGATGCCACGTTTTGAATGCGATTCTTGTCACAGAATCTGCTGAAAATATGGCTGATGAACTGAGGACCGTTATCGTGGATAATCCTCCGAGGTACCCCGAAACGGTAGATGACATGGTATTTGATGAAGTTGACCACCCTGGAGCTCTTTACCTCCGCCAGTGGAACTGCTTCTGGCCATTTGGAGAAGTAGTCGGTGATGGCTAGGATGAAGCGGTGTCCCCTCGATGACGGAGGGGTGATTGGTCCTACAATGTCCATGCCCCAGGCTTCGAAGGGCCAGGAGGCGACCGTAGGATGTAGTGGTTCTGACGGTGTATGGATGAAGTCAGCGTGAAGCTGGCACGCATGGAACTTTTTAGCGTAGTTGACAGCGTCGGCTGCCATGGTTGGCCAATAGTAGCCCATGCGTCGCAATCGATCCTGCAGCTTAGGACCAGGTTGATGAGCCCCGTAGGTTCCATCGTGAGCTTCTCGAAGAGCTTTGGCTGCTTCTTCGTTGGATAAGCATCGAAGGAGAAGTCCATCGTAGGAGCATCGGTACAGCATTTTAGTAGCTGTATCATAATAGAATCGAAGGAAGCGTCTCCTGACTGAGACGGCTTCTTTCGGGTCCTCTGAAAGAATTCCGTAGACAGCGAAGTCGATGAACGGGAATCTCCAGTCTCGGACATTAACACCAGCACTTGTTGATATGGCGTGGGCTATTCGGGAGCATAGATTGTTTTTAGGACAGACCAAGTCTCGACCCACTACCGTGACATAATATTGAGTCCCGAGGGGTGCTGCCAATAAGGCTGTAAGGCCAGCTAGAGCGTCAGCCTCCAGATTTTGTAGACGAGGTACATGTTCGATGAAGAACTTGGTGAAGGTTGAAATGATGTTCAATGCAACCTCGTGGTAAGGAACCAGATCTTCATGGCGAACTTCATATTGCCCTCTGACCTGGTTAACGATGAGTTTTGAGTTGTCGTAGGCTTCCAGATGATCCACCCCCAGCTGTTGCGCCAGCTGGAGTCCCATGATGAGAGCATTGTACTCGGCAACATTATTGGAGCACGGCTTCGAAAGGAAGTAGGCACGCTGGATAACCAGATGATCAGGGGAGACTAAGACTACCCCCACTCCTGTGATGATTTGGCCTTTGGGGCCTGTTCTTGAAGCACCATCGAAAAACATCCGCCAGACGGAGCTTTTTTCGGTGACATTCGATTCTTGGACCTCATCCGTGATGTCTTCATAGAGTCTGGAGGACTCCGGGATGGGGTGTGCAGCTAAAAAGTCGGCCAGAGCCTGTCCCTTGACGGCTTTTTGTGGAACGAACACCATGTTGTATGGTGTTAGCAGGATCGCCTACGTAGCTAGCCGGGAGTTTAATGACCCTGGCTTCGTCATGAGAACTCTGAGTGGATTGACTCGGGAGATGACATGAATCGTCTGGCCCGAGACATAATGTCGAGTCTTTTGGATGGCAAATACCAAAGCCAAACACTCTTTTTCAACGGGGTTGTACCGGTGTTCGGCCCCGATCAGTATTCTACTGAGGTAGTAAATAGCTTACTCATAGCCTGTGTCGCTGTTCTGAGCAAGCAGAGCGCCGATGGAATGATCCATGGCACGGACGTAGAGGAGAAATGGTTTACCGGCGATGAGTGCCACCAGGACTGGCGGGCTCGTTAAGTAAGCCTTGATGTCGTCGAAAGCTTTTTGGCATTCCTCTGTCCAGACGTAAGAGACTCCCTTTTTCATGAGCTGGGTGAAGGGTTGACATTTCCCGGAAAGGTTTGCTATAAACCTCCGGATGTATGCCAGACGTCCCTGTAGGCCTCGAAGTTCTCGGAGGTTCTTCGGAGGATCCATGTCAAGGATGGCTTTGGTCTTCTCGGGGTCGACATGAATGCCTTTCGCCGTGATAATGAAGCCCAAGAACTTTCCGCTAGAAACCCCAAAGGATTTAGCAGGGTTCATCTTAAGTTGATGTGCTCGCATGAGATCGAAGACTGTCTTAAGGTCTTGTAGGTGATCACCTTTGAGACGGCTCTTGACTGCAATGTCATCAACATAGCATTCGACTGTTTTACGAAGATGCTGACGGAAGATGGTGCTCATAGCTCGTTGGTATGTCGCACAAGCGTTCTTCAAGCCGAAGGGCATCACTGTGTAGCAGAAAATACCCTTCGGAGTCATGAATGATGTGTATTTTGCGTCATCGGGGAACATCTTGATCTAGTTGTACCCCGAATACCCGTCCATGAAAGACATGCGTTCGAAGCCACATGTGTTGTCGATCATCACGTCGGTGATTGGAAGCGGGAACTCGTCCTTCGGGCAAGCAGTGTTGAGATCCCTGAAGTCGATACAAACTCGTATCTTTCCATTCTTCTTGGTGACAGGGACAACATTGGCTACCCAATCCGGGTGTTGTTCTTCACGGATGAAGCCGCTGGTCAAGAGTTTGTCCACCTCCTGATCGATAGCTTTCATGATGTCAGGATGAAAGCGTCGCTGTTGTTGTTTGATAGGATTGGTATCAGGTAAGATGTTGAGCCTATATATCGCGATCTGAGGGTCAAGTCCCGGTATATCTTCGTACCTCCAAGCGAAGACATCGATATATTCTTTAGCCAGCTGGATTAAAGATTCCTGGTCTTCTCCTTCTAGGCTTTTGCTGATGAAGATGGGTTTGGAAGAAGATCCGTCCCCAAGGTCGATCTGCTCGACCTCGTCTTCGGTAGGGGGTTCGCGTAATTCAAAACGAGACTCCCATTGTTCTCCTACGTGTTGGGCCCAGGGTTCTTCTTCGAAGAGTTCTGGCGTTTGGTCTTCGCCTTCATCTTTTTACGATTGTGCAGATGTCATGTTGGCTGATAGCACTCTCTTGAAGACTGAGCCGATACTGGTATCGGAATCCCAAGTTGATGCTTCGGACGAGTGAGAATGGTCTACTTCTTCTGCCTCCGAACTCTCTGGAGTTGACGGTGGCGTGACATAGCCCACCCCCGTCGAGTTCGATTATAGTAGTCCTATGGCTTTCCTTTAGGTGTTGGAAGCCGGAGAGGAAGACGTCGACCCTTGCCGTAGTTCAGGCCTTTGTTGCTTTTTAGGTCGTAACCCATCTTTTGGATGAGGTACTTTGCCTTGTCCGTGTACCGATAGACTTGTATTCTGCCGGTATCCGGTTCTTGCTCGAGTGGAGGGAGGTCTTGATGACGCTCGACTTTGCCGAAGATGATGGATTCTTCGTCTCGATTCTGCGGTGGGACTACAAAACAGACCCCTTTGGACGGGACTGCTCGATTTACATGATGGACGGTCGTTATTTATGTTTGCAACGACCGTAGAGCGTTATCTAATGTATACATGGCATTCCAATGTGGAAGACTAGAATAATTAAAAGACACTCTATTATTGATGAAACACGAGATTTTGTCCCGTAAAATTACATTGTCCAGAGAGGGTGCATCTACATCAGCAGAGATATATTCCCCTAGCTCTTCATCCGTGAGTACTGGGATTGGATCGGGAGAGTCCACCACAGCTTTGATCTTGGGGTTCGAGAGGGCTATGTGGGCCTTCGTTTGCAGTTTGGATGAGATGGATGATTGCGGTGGCTTGCCCTTAAGACGCACCTTCAGAGGTGCCTCAACTGCGCCTTCAGTGATTGGTGCCTTCCCCTGTAGTTTTGCCACAAGGGAAGCCGATGTTTGAGGCGGCTTTCCCTTGAGCCGTATCATCAAGGGAGCTTCAGTAGGTGTTCTGCCTGGAGCAGTTGGTGCTTTTCCAGGTAGCTTGATGCTCATGGGAGGCAACGTCTGAGGCGGCTTCCCTTTGAGTCGAATTTTTAGAGGAGCCTCAGGAATCGTCTCTGGCTCCATGTCGGGCTCTGCTGCCGTTTCTGCTTCATCGTCAGTATCATTAGCTTCCTCCTCGTCAGGTGATTTGTACAAGTTGGAATCAGTGAAGTAGGCTTCAACCCCCTTAAAAGGGTCCATGTCTGCGAACTCCGTCCGGATGATGTCATTAGTGGACACATATTTTATACATTAGTGGAGTGTAGAAGGTACCACCATGTACTCATGCAGCCATGGACGACCCAGTAGGAGGTTGTAGTTGACATCGGCATCCACGACATAGCAAGTGACCTCAGTTCTGAGGTTACCAATATTGCACTTCAGCCGTATTTTGCCAAGCGGCTCACTCTTGCTGGCATTGAAGCCACTAATTATGGTGTTGGAGGGCGCCAGACGGTACATTGGGATCCCCAGTGTTGAAAGCAGCATCTTCGGGATGATGCTGAGGGAAGACCCGGATCGATCTGAATTCGCTTCACCTTGACGGAACCGATATACCATGTATAATATAGAGACATGTTGTGTTGGTTGTGCTTGAGGAGCATGTCTTGTTGGGTGAAGGTTATATTGGGGATAACCTCATCCGTACAATGACAATGTGCACATGTAGTCGGGAGATCTTCAGGCTGCTTGACCTGACTGATGAAGGACTCGGCATCCTTCAGGGCTTCACAGAGAGCTTCACGAGTGTCCTTGGAAAGGCAAAGAAACTCAAACAGAGATAGGCGGGCAGGAGTACTGGCAAGTTGTGCCAGTAGGTCAAAGTTGTGGGGCTTGGCTAGCCCCAAAGCATTCTCCTTTCGCAGAGGTTTGTCGAAACGGACCTCTACATGCTTCTGCTTATTGGCTGCTGGAGGCTTGGATGGACCCCCTTCTTGGGCAGCAGGGACAGTGCAAGGAGGCACCACCTCGACGGCAGCTTCGTCGGGTTGGACGTTCTGTTGTGAATGCGTCTGTACAGGAAGTGCCTCTTCCACAGAGGAAGAGACCATACGGCAAGACTTGATCTTCCTGCCTTTGGTTTTGGAGGCAGAGCGTACCTCCGGTTGAGTAACCTCGGAGACGAGATCAGGGTGAACCCATAAGATCTCTCCCCGAGATGTGGTGAGCGGGGTGAGCCCACTCACGTTGTCACGAGCAGGTGGTAAGTTAACCACCTCCATTGTCGCCTTAGGGATGGGGACGACGCCATCTTGTGTTGTGGTCGGTGGCAAGGTGCCAAATTGGAGTGACACCAGATTGGCCGAGACCGTTTTCTCCTCGTAGTCGACGGAGATAACATCCGCATTGATCATGCGCTGGATGTAGTTTTTGAGGACGTAGCAGTCCTTGGTTGGATGTCCGACAAACCGATGGTAGTGACAGTACCTCGGATTGTCCACTTTTCCAACCTCGTCGGGACGCTTCGAGTCCGGCAGTTTGATCTTGTCATCCTGCTTCAGTATCTCGAAGAGTTGCAGGGTGTCTTCATCGTTGAAGGAATAAACCTCCTTTGGCCTTGGTGCAAGTGGAGGCTTCTGAGTAGACGCTGATGCACCTTTTGAGGCATTGACAGTCAACGCTTGTTTCCCCTTCGTCTCTCGTCCGGGGTTGTTGGCTGTAGGCCGTTTCCCCTTGTCCTCAAAGGCAGGAAAACTAACTCCCAGAAGGCGAGCATTGGACGCCTTCTTTTCTGCTGCTTCGGCTTCGATAATCAAGGAACTCCAGTCGGAAGGAGGAGTGGAGTTTAGCCAGAGTTTGACTGCAGGCAGCATGTTCATGCTGCAGGAGGAGAGGAGTGCATGTTCTGGCATGCCCGGGGGCAGTCTGAAGCAGGCCTGTCGGAAGCGTTCGATGAATACTCGAACAGTTTCCTTCTCCTTCTGGCGTATCTCTATGAGGGACGCCATTGTCATGTCCTTCCCGCCGTCGTAGAAACGGTCGAGGAAGAGGCACGTCAAGTCATCGAAGGAAGATATAGAGTTATCGGGGAAGCTGCAGTACCAATCGTACGCCACTCCTTTTAGTGCCCCGATAAATATACTGGTAAGCAGTGCGTCCTCCTTCGGAAGATGTCCCATTTGGGACTGGAAGTACGTCAGATAGCGACGCGGAGAGTCCTTTCCATCGTATGGCGTCAGAGTTTGTGGTTTATATTTAGGAGGATAAACCACTTTGTTCCATTCGAGGGGATAGGGTTGGGGGATCCCCATCTTCTGGCGCTCCTCTTGCCTGTTCTTGGACTCAAAGCGCTCGCGCAAGTACCTGATCATCTCCACCACGTCTTCCGTGGAGCTGGGAGTCGGTGAAGGTGGTATAGCCTGGAGTTGAGCATTTGATGGCTCCGACGTCCGAGGTGCTTCGCGATGATCCGTATCCAAGGATACCCGTTGAAGGGGTACACTTGATTCTCTATTGGCCCCTGGGTCAGGACCGGTAGAAGGTGTAGTGCCCCGCTCCCGTTGGGGCAAAGTACTATGTAATAGGCTCATGCCAAGTCAGACATGGTCGGGAACATAGATGGCTAGTCTGACTCGGCGACGAGTTTGGTATACAAAAACCATGGCATCAATAAAATCGATTTGGACGAGTGATATGAGTACCGTTCCAACTAATGGATCGACTAATGTTGGAATAAGTCCTAGATTTGGTAGGCGGCGTCTTGGCGATGGAACTCTAAAGGGAGCGACGCAACCCGTCTGCCGTTGGTTTTATTGGTTTTTTTTGGCTTTCTGAACGATTTGTTGCGTGGATTTGATAGTGTGCTTTCGCGTCGATTTCTGAATGCGTCTTTGGGAATTTCGAAGGAAGGATTGAAGGAAGGGTTCTAATTCGATGCTCGTGCCATTGCAGGAGTTCGTGTAACTGATGCTTAACCATTGTGAAGCGTTCTCCTACTCTCGGCACAATCTCCTTAGGTAGGTGGTTCTTCGGCCCCTTCTTTTCTACTCCTTCCCGCCAACTAAATTCTTAAAGTTCAACGTTCAAATCGATGATGCTAACGGGATGTATGCTTGCCACTAAGATCAAGAGCTCAGAATAATATATCAACCTAGAAAAGTTAACTCTGAATCGATAAGATCACACTAAGTAGAGAAAAGAGAAAGTTCTAAGAAAGAGAGAGAATATATTTCATGCCATGCAAAACACAACTATGAAAACCTTGGTGGCGGTATATCATGCCTCGGAGAATTTGGTGCCTACGAGATACTAAATCAGGACGTACGGTTTCGGGGGAAAGGACCCTTGCGCGAGTAGGAATGATTATGTGATTTAATAATGGTTACGCTATGCAATTTACTTCATACATATTAAACTGTTCATACATTCGCATGGTCAAGGACGACTTGTGCACAAGGTGAGCTTTCCTCGAGACGGTACCCGGGGCCCTGGGACCGAATCGGCCTAGGAGGAAATTATGGAAATCGTGCTTCGGCGCGAGGCATTGCGAGACCTCCAGTTAGGCTCGCTACCTGGACTGGAGGGCGCATCGCAAGGCTACGTAATCGTCCTTCATGGTGTCGATATCACCAATGACCGCATATAGGATAGACTGCATGCTCACCTATTGTCTTGTGCAGGTGGTAAGTATCATATATATTTTGTGCAGAAAAGGAGCACGGCCGTGGTAAGAATGCCTTTAAATTGGTTATGTGTTATCGTTTAAAATGTGCCTTCGATATGAACTGCAACTCATATAGTTCTAAATAGAAAGATCACTTCGTATGCCTGAATCCTTAATAAGCAGTGTCGGTTTAGACGAGTGGGTTCGTCCCATCCACTAGCAAGTGTGCTAACCCCCAACTCCCCAGGTAACGAGCGTGCTGCGGGAGCTCGAGACTAAGCTGGAGCTGAAGAACGGGAGGCGGCACGAAGCTCTCCTATTTTGAAGTATTTTGATGCCCAATTCAGACCGAAGGCTTTTGTTCAAATGTATAAAGGGGCATGAATGTTTGGAATGCCGAGGATTATTTCAAGGCGAGCTTGTCGATAGTTTTCTTTTGCGTTTCAAAGATGTAGCCGCAACGGCATATGTAATATAAAAATAACCTTGCACATATTTTGCAAGTTTTTGAATGAAAAGCTAAGTTTCTACCTATGCTATGTTTTCAACTCTCTGTACTGTTTAATTTCAACGCGTCGAGTCAAAAAATGGAATTCCCAATTACACATCCTTGCCTTGTGCAAGTCCATTCAGACTTGCAAGGCATCACGTCCCGACCCGTGGGGATCGATTTATATCGAGTCAAGGCGATGGCGACCGATTCGGCGAGTCGAGGCGTAACAAGTTGGTATCAGAGCACGGTTCACACCTCGGACCTTTCAAAAATACTTTCTTTAGATGATGCCGTTGCGAATTTTTCAAAAACTATGCTTTTTCGACATATGCGGCCTGAAATTATCGTTCCATACATATAAGTCCGTAGATATTTTGAGAATACTAATGGGTTTGCTCAATTTTGTAGGAATGACGGAAAGACTGGGTGTCCCCACATTGATTAGCACGGATAGCAACGAAGGCGCGACGCCTAGCGAATCTGCCATGGAGCGACTACTACGCCTCATGGAACTCCAACAACGCCAGTCAGAGACGCAGCAACGACAGCTGCAAGAATAGATTCAGGCCCAAGTCAGTGCCTAACAAAAACAAATGGACGCCCTGACCAGGATCGTGAGCACCATAGCGATGCAACAGAACTCGACGACCGTCATGTCCGAGGAAGAAGTGCAAGCCGAAAAGACAAAACATGTGTCTTCCTCCTCCCTGCTCAAGATGGCCAAGTTCAAGAAAATGAACACGCCTGAATTCAACGGTCGAGCAGAGCCTGACGAAGTCATAGGGTGGCTTGTGAGATTGAGAGTCTGTTCACTCTCCTCAACATCAAGGGGTCCAAGAAAGTCGGGTGCGCAGCGTTGCAGCTCAACTTGAGGGCCTACGACTGGTGGGAGGCGAAGAAACAAGAACTCCAAGAGTCTAACCCCAACGCCAAGATCTCGTGGGAGACATTCAAACGGGCCTTCCTCGAGCAATACATCCCCCGTGCCCTTCATCGACAGAAGGAAGAGGAATTCATGTCCTTGAAGCAAGGAAACTTGTCCGTTGAAGACTACGATACGAAGTTCGCGAAGCTTGCGAAGTTTGCCGGGGCTTTTCTGCCGAACACAGAGGCGTGGTGCGAGCACTTCCAGCAAGGCCTGAACGAAGATTTGAGTCGGGACGTCATGAACCAAAGATGCCACACGTACCAGAAATCATATAACGCCGCCCTTGATATGGAGCGGGTCTTCGGTCGAGCGTCGCAGAAGGGCAGATCAAGCATCCGCAACAACTTCAACAAGCATCTTCACGACGCGGAAGGATCTGGTGTGCCAAAGCGCCAGAACACGTCCGAGTATCGGGGCCTCACCCAGGCGTACGGTACCATCGCTGTGGCAAGATGGGACATCTGGCGGTCGATTGTCGAGGGGGATGCTTCAAGTGTGGCCATCTAGGTCACAAGGCAGTAGATTGTCGAATGGGGAGGGCGAACCAACATCCACCAAGGGACGTCCAGAACCAGAACAGGGTGCCTCCCGCCCATGGCGCAAATGCGGTGCCCGTGAACCCACAAAATCGCCAAAGGGCGCAAGGCCGAGTCTACGCACCGACTCGGAACGAAACCTATGCGTCCGACACTGTCGTGACAGGTATACTACTCTATAAAAATATGCCTGCTAGAGTATTGTTCGATTTGGGTGATACGCATAGTTTTATATCTGCCGACTTTGTAAAAGAAAATCAACTACCTATGCAACTTTTTGATATGAATCTTAGCGTTAGCACTCCATCGGGAGTAGATATGCCTGCCACTCATATTTGTAGGGATGGTTATATCTGCATCGAAGGGAGGAATCTATCCTTGGAAGTTATCGTCCTCGATGTCAAGGAGTACGATATAATCCTTGGCATGGATTGGTTGGGTGTATGCCACGCAACGATCGAGTGTACGGAGAAGAGAGTCGTGTTCCGTCTTCCCGACGAAACCGAGTTCTCCTATTCGTGTGGAGCAGCATCAAAGTCGACAATGATAATATCGGCGATTTCGGCAAGGCGTATGTTGCATTCCGGGTGCAGCGGGTACATAGCATCAGTTCGAGACACAAGAACGGATATTGCAAGCACGGCCCAGACTGAAGTCGTGGTAGAATTTTCTGATGTGTTCCCAAACGAGTTGCCAGGGATGCCGCCGGACCGAGAGATAGAATTCAGCATCGACACCTTCCCGGACACCCGACCGATATCCAAAGTACCCTATCGAATGGCACCGGCAGAGCTGAAGGAACTGAAGGCACAACTACAAGAGTTACTAGATCGCGGATATATTCACCCTAGTGTCTCCCCGTGGGGTGCCCCAGTGTTGTTTGTGAGGAAGAAGGATGGATCGATGCGGCTGTGCATCGATTATCGAGAACTCAACAAAGCTACGGTACGAAACAAGTACCCGTTACCGAGGATAGACGATTTGTTTGACCAGCTGCAAGGGGTGACGGTATTTTCCAAGATTGATCTTCGCTCAGGCTACCATCAATTGAAGATCAAGTCCGAGGACGTGCCGAAGTCCGCCTTCCGAACTCGATATGGTCACTACGAATTTCTGGTCATGCCCTTCGGCTTGACCAACGCTCCTGCCGCGTTCATGGATCTAATGAACCGGGTGTTCCGGCCGTTCATAGACAAATTTGTCGTTGTATTCATCGACGACAATCTCATATATTCGAAGAGCAAGGACGAGCACGTGGAACACTTGAAGACGGTGCTACAGACTCTGCGTGAGCACCAACTCTATGCCAAGCTAAGCAAGTGCGAGTTCTGGATGAGCAGCGTGACGTTCCTTGGGCACGTTGTCTCAGCTGAAGGCGTCATGGTGGACCCAAAGAAGATTGAAGCAATAGTCGAATGGAAGCGGCCTACCTCAGCAGGCGACATCCGAAGTTTCCTCGGCTTGGCAGGCTACTACCGTAGATTCGTGAAAGATTTTGCCAAATTATGTCGCCTCTGACTCGCCTCACCCAGAAGGGAGTCGCATTCGAGTGGAACGACGCCTGCGAATTGAGCTTCCAAGAGTTGAAGAAATGGCTCATCTCAGCGCCGATCCTTGCACTTCCGGACGGGCCAGAAGGGTTTCAGATATTTAGCGATGCATCGCGGACGGGTTTGGGATGCGTGCTTATGCAAAGGGATAAGGTGATTTTGTTTGCTTCGAGATAATTGAAGCAACACGAGAAGAATTATCCTACGCACGATCTTGAGTTAGCGGCCATTGTGTTCGCGTTGAAGCTATGGCGGCACTATCTTTATGGTGTAGCTTGTCGCATCTATACGGACCATAAGAGCCTCAAATACATGTTCACTCAACGGGACCTGAACTTACGGCAGCGGCGTTGGCTCGAACTCATCAAAGACTACGATCTGACTATCGAGTACATGCCAGGTAAGGGAACGTTGTGGCAGACGCGCTGAGTAGAATGTTTGCAGGGTGCTTGTCTATCAACCGTAATATACAGCGAGACTTGGCGGAGATGGGTATCGAACTCCGAATCCGTTACCGTGGAGCACGATTGGCCCAATTGCACCTTGAGTCAAGCTTGCACAACAAAATAAAGACCGCATAGGAGGACGACCCATTCCTGAAGAAGATGTGCGAGCTGATTTCGACGGGAAAAGGCGACCGACTTTGCGGTGGACGAGGGCGGATTGACGCGGATGAAGGGGAGGATATGCGTGCGGACCATGCTGAACTTAGAAAGGAGATTATGACGGAGGCCCATTATGCGAAGTACTCATTGCACCCCGGGAGTACCTAAATGTATAAGGACCTGCGCACGACCTTTTGGTAGCACGGCATGAAGAAAGACGTGGCGACGTTTGTGTCACAGTGTATGGCCTGTCAACGGGTGAAGGCCGAGTATCAAAGACCAGGCGGGGAGCTACAGAACCTCGACATTCCAGTATGGAAGTGGAACGACATCTCTATGGATTCATCATGGGCCTTCCGAAGACGTCGCGGAGGAATGATGCGATTTGGGTCATTGTCGATCGTTTGACCAAATCCGCTCATTTTATTGCAATTAAAGCATCATCGAGCGTCGATCGGTTAGCTCAGATTTATCTCGAGGAGATCGTCAGACTGCACGGGGTACCGGCCATGATCATTTCGGACAGAGACGGGCGATTCTTATCACGTTTCTGGACGAGTCTACAGGCGGCACTGGGCACTAAGTTGAACCTTAGCTCCGCGTACCACCCGCAAACCGATGGCCATACAGAAAGAGTGAATCAGATCCTGGAGGATATGCTACGTCTGTGCGCGATAGATTTGAAGACTAGCTGGGACACGCACTTGCCGCTCGCGGAGTTCGCATACAATAACAGTTACCAATCGAGCATCCAAATAGCTCCCTACGAGGCGCTTTACGGGAGGAAGTGCCGATCTCCGATTTGCTGGAACGAAGTCAGGGAGCGACAGGTGCTCGGGCCAGCACTAGTCGAACAAGCCGTCGAGAAGGTCCGCATGATTCGAGATAGGCTTCGCATTGCTCAGAGTCGACAAAAGAGTTATACAGATACTCGTCGACGATCGTTAGAGTTCTTGGTTGGAGACCATGTGTTTTCTGAAGGTGACGCCGATGCAGGGCGTCATGCGATTCGGGGTAAAAGGCAAGCTGAGTCCGAGATTAGTAGGGCCCTTCGAGATCCTCGAAAGAGTGGCGACCGTTGCTTACCGAATCGCGCTACCTCCTGCACTGGCCGAAGTGCACGACGTCTTCCACGTCTCCAACTTCGGAAGTACGTGCATGACCCAAGTCATGTGGTTAGTTTCGATCAGTTGGAGCTACGCGCCGATCTATCATACTCGGAGGAGCCCGTGCGAATTTTGGACCGTAAAGAAAAGATCCTGCGGAGCCGATCGATGTCCTTGGTTCGCGTACTCTGGCACAACATTCCGTCGAGGAGTCGACGTGGGAGCCAGAGGCGGAGATGAGGGAGAAGTACCCTTCACTTTTCGCCGACGAAGGTCAGACCCTTGTTCTTAAGTTTCGGGACGAAACTTTTTCTTAGTGGTATATTATGTAGTGCCCCGCTCCCGTTGGGGCGAAGCACTATATAATAGGCTCGTGCCAAGTCAGACATGGTCGGGAACATAGATGGCTAGTCTGACTCGGCGACGAGTTTGGTATACAAAAACCATGGCATCAATAAAATCGATTTGGACGAGTGATATGAGTACCGTTCCAACTAATGGATCGACTACTGTTGGAATAAGTCCTAGATGCGGTAGGCGACGTCTTGGCGAAGGAACTCTAAAGGGAGCGACGCAACCCGTCTGCCGTTGGTTTTATTGGTTTTCTTGGCTTTCTGAACGATTTGTTGCGTGGATTTGATAGTGTGCTTTCGCGTCGATTTCTGAATGCGCCTTTGGGAATTTCGAAGGAAGGATTGAAGGAAGGGTTCTAATTCGCTGCTCGTACCATTGCAGGAGTTCGTGTAACTGACGCTTGACCGTTGTGAAGCGTTCTCCTACTCTCGGCGCAATCTCCTTAGGTGGGTGGTTCTTCGGCCCCTTTTTTTCTACTCCTTACCGCCAACTAAATTCATAAAGTTCAACGTTCAAATCGATAATGCTAACGGAATGTATGCTTGCCACTAAGATCAAGAGCTCGGGATAATATATCAACCTAGAAAAGTTAACTCTGAATCGATAAGATCACACTAAGTAGAGAAAAGAGAAAGTTCTAAGAAAGAGATAGAATATATTTTATGCCATGCAAAACACAACTATGAAAACCTTGGTGGCGGTACATCATGCCTTGGAGAATTTGGTGCCTACGAGATACTAAATCAGGGCGTACGATTTCGGGGGAAAGGACCCTTGCGCGAGTAGGAATGATTATGTGATTTAATAATGGTTACGCTATGCAATTTACTTCATACATCTTAAACTGTTCATACATTCGCATGGTCAAGGACGACTTGTGCACAAGGTGAGCTTTCCTCGAGACGGTACCCGGGGCCCTGGGACCGAATCGGCCTAGGAGAAAATTATGGAAATCGTGCTTCGGCGCGAGGCATTGCGAGACCTCCAGTTAGGCTCGCTACCTGGACTGGAGGGCGCGTCGCAAGGCTACGTAATCATCCTTCATGGTGTCGATATCACCAATGACCGCATATAGGATAGACTGCATGCTCGCCTATTATCTTGTGCAGTTGGTAAGTATCATATATATTTTGTGCAGGAAAGGAGCACGGCCGTGTGTAAGAATTCCTTTAAATTGGTTATGTGTTATCGTTTTAAAATGTGCCTTCGATATGAACTGCAACTCATATAGTTCTAAATAGAAAGATCACTTCGTATGCCTGAATCCTTAATAAGCAGTGTCGGTTTAGACGAGTGGGTTCGTCCCATCCACTAGCAAGTGTGCTAACCCCCAACTCCCCAGGTAACGAGCGTGCTGCGGGAGCTCGAGACTAAGCTGGAGCTGAAAAAACGGGTGGCGGCACGAAGCTCTCCTATTTTGAAGTATTTTGATGCCCAATTCAGACCGAAGGCTTTTGTTCAATGTATAAAGGTGCATGAATATATGGAACGTCGAGGATTATTTCAAGGCGAGCTTGTCGATAGTTTTCTTTTTGTGTTTCAAGATGTAGCCGCAACGGCATATGTAATGTAAAAATGACCTTGCACATATTTTGCAAGTTTATGAATGAAAAGCTAAGTTTCTACCTATGCTATGTTTTCAACTCTCTGCACTGTTTAATTTTAACACGTCGAGTCAAAAAAAGGAATTTCCAATTGCACATCCTTGCCTTGTGCAAGTCCATTCAGATTTGCACGGCATCACGTCCCGACCCGTGGGGATCGATTTATATCGAGTCAAGGCGATGGCGACCGATTCGGCGAGTCGGGGCGTGACAAAAGGTGCCCTGGCCAAGGCTGACCGTATCTCGAACACTGCTTGAGTCAGTGTTTGCATGGAGGAAGAGAGGGTTTTAAGTCCTCCCTCCAGGGTATCCATGCGCTGGACAAGGTCTGCTGGCGGCGCATCAGGCTCGGTATCACCCCCAGTCATGTATACTGTCATGACACGGTTGGAGTCGGATGGATCAGTTGAGGCTTCACTCTCAGCCTCGCTCTCTTGTAGGGGAGTTACCTCTCCTGGAGTTTCGGCCTGGCTACCCCCAGCTGTGTTTTGGAGGACACCCTCGTCTTCGGGAGAAGTATCCGCGAGGGCCTGATTACCTCCAGTTCCGTCTTGGAGGACTTCTTCGTCTACGAGACGCAGGTCCACAGGGGCTAGGCTACCCCCAGCAACATCCGAAAGGTTGACTTCCATCCCAGTTGTGCTCTGTAGGGCATCTTCGTCTTCAGAAGGAGGATCAACAAGGGCTTGACTACCCCCAGCTTCCTCCAGGATCTTCCTTCCCCCGAGTGCCTTCGAACACTACAGAGGATGGAACAGTTGCCTTGGTTCTCCTCGGCTAACTCTTGGACGAGGTCGAGGAATGGCCGATCGTCTTTCGGATTGACGAGGAATTAGAGGTCACGTTGCATGAAGCAACCTCTGGTTCCTCTTCAATTGACACCTTCTTTCCGAGGCGACGTCGGAGAGATGTTGATGATTGCAGCCGCTGGAACCCCGACTGTCTTGGTGGTGGGACTGCTGTTTTGTAACAACAGTTGATGGTGACTACAGCACAGGCATGCCCTGTGAGGGGCGCATAGTACTTATCAGTCGACTATCCTGACCGGCGTTTGTGAGTGATCACGTTACGCAGATCGTTGGAGGAGAGTGCCACCTTCGTACCCCCATCAGGAGCATGGCAAGGCCAAGCGCCGGGGTGGTCAAGTGAATGCTGCGCCCCCTAATCCAACACCAAACAGGTGCTCAGATCAGTAGTGGGGGAACAACATTTACAGTGACTTGAACGAACCTCAAACGTACAACCAGAGGAGGCACGGGAGTTCAAGACCATAGGGTTTGCCTTGCTCGACTCGGTTGCTAACGCAACAGATACGCCCAAGTGAGACTAGGACTTTGAAGGTCGACTCTTTTCGGTACAGAAGCACCCGAGTCGACCTTGTACAGCTTACCAACAGCAGTGCGCCTGATTGTGAGCGCATGCTTCTGGTTTGCTGTCGGCATAGCACATTTGAGGCGCATGGCCCGTGCTACCTTGGACTTCTTCGTACTAGCCCGCTGGGGTACGTAGTACTCAGAGTCCAAATTCTTCTCGCCACTACAGCGAGTGAGTCTATCAAAGACAGAGACCTTCTGTGGCACATCAGAGGTGATGCGGGGGTATTAGCTGCGCCCCTGCTCCGTCGATGCATCTTCCTCGCCTGAGAGGGAGATGGCTGGAAAATATGGTCAGAGCACGTTTCCCCGAGAGATGCGCTGCACCAGTGGATGCATCTTGGTTGCTGAGGACGTCAGCAGGAAGGGATGACTGTATTGCTGCATGCCCTTCGGTGGTGGTGCCAGAGGCGTCGACCTTGCGCACCCAGACTTGACGAGTCTTCTTCGGCTTCGGCAGCCGCTTCGAAGGTCTCGCGCTGCCTTCAGAGATGAACTCCTCATACGCCTGTTGATTGAGGCGTACGACCAGCATTTTGTGGGAGGAGACCACCTTCACGTCGTTAGATTGTGATACAGCTTTCTCGATAGAGAAGAAAGAGGTCCACAGCAGAGTCGCCAGCTTATTTGCCATTAAAATCTTTTGATATAATTTAATACAAACAGAACAGTGTTACAATATAGGACTTAGACGTAGTCCTAGGAGTACACTTTTGTTTAATCTGGGTCCCTAGTGCCGATGGAGCGAGTGGTAATGCGTTGACTTCGTTGACGATCTGACGACGGTTCTCGGTTCTCTGAAGATCTAGGTTGCTCTAGGTGCAGGAGCTTGCGGAGAGGAAGAAGATGTTATGTGTCTGTATCTGCCTCTCTCTATATGCTGATGATTGCACGATGTCTCTGTCTATGTGTCTCTGTGTATGTGTAAGAAGGAAATGATTCTTCTATTTATAGTCTGCAGGCTGGCTGCTCATGCGATATATGTAGGATGTGCCTATACGTGGAGACGCCACATGGTGATGCTGATGAGGCACATGAATGATGCACTTTGATTAAGGAGTTGAATCCTTCATGCTGCTGTTGTGGGCTGGCACGTAGCAAGAGAGAGGATCTTTCTGTTGCAAAGATCTTGGGTGATTAGTACCCTTTCATCGACTGAATCGAGTCAAAGGACACGTGTCATAGGCCCATGGCTTGGAGCTCGGATTTGGTGGGGAATGATCTGGTAGGATGCGCCTGAGATTGGGCACATGAGGAGACTTTGGCTCGTAACCTTTAGGAGTCATGAACCATTCGGGGCGCATGGCTTTGAGGCGCATGCGAAGCTTCAGTAGTGACTTTACTTCTGTCTTTAGGGATCAGAGAAAAGTCTGAGACGCATGGCTTTTGAGGCGCATGCAGAGATTTAGGCGCATGGATGCGGAGGCGCATGCGAGATGGTTGGGCGGCTACGTGGCTTGTAACCGCCGGAGAGGAGTAATGATGGTGCTCACGTTGGCGACGCTTCATTTTCTGAAAAAGCTGTCAACTGCAGCCTTGGGGGACGTGCTGCCAACTCTGTCAGACTTTAGCATTTAATGTTCTTTGACAGGTGATGGGTTGTTGAGTAGGCACATCGATCGACGTTCCACTAGGCGCATGGGGCCGCATGGAGGCACATGCTTGTGAAGCGCTTGGTGCTGAGGGGCGCGTCTATGTGATGCGCGGTCTGACCGGCGCATCCACTCCGCATGACACGTCTTTTGGTGCGACTGTTACGTTCTTCGAGTGCTTTAAATAGCCGTTTTTGACTTGGCTGAATTCGAAGCGTCAGGTTCATCACCATTAAATGCAAATTCATTGTACGGGATTCGGAGAGCCAGCCACTTGGTGCATGGGTTTGATTTGCCCGGCCTATAAATAGTGGCATGGAGAGGGTTTGCTTCTCGTTCTCTCATGTCCTCCCGAAATGAACTTGTTTACTCGAGCACATTCTGTTTATGAGATGCTCCCGAGGATGAAGATGCGACGCATGATCTTCGTTGATGCACTTGAAGGTGTCTGTTACATCCAAAAGTCGGAGTCGAGGGCTTCTGAGGCAGGCAGAAGGTGCCTGTTACATCCAAAGATCGGATGCTCGAGCCTCGTCTCCGTTACGCTAGAAGAGCCGCAGATCGGAATTGCGGTGCCCCGATCATCTTCCTTGGCCTTTGGGAGAGCTCCTTCTCCTGCTAGAGTGGGTGTTGCCCATTCTGGTTGGGTTGAAAGCTGCTCCTTTAGCCGCAGGTTGATTGCGGTGCTCTCCTCTTCCTTGGTTTGGGGAGCTTTTCCTCCAGCTAGAGGGTTGATTGCCACCCTTGTTCTGCTCAATAAATGCTTTATTAGTCGAAGCATTTGATGGCGCATATGCTGGCACTTCATAATGCGTCTGGCTGGAAGGGCGGCACATAGCTGAGCTACTAAAGGGATGCACATAACTGAGGATGCACATAACTGAGCTGCTGAAGGGATGCGCCTAGCTGAGGGCGCATGGCGAGATGCTGAAGGGATACGCCTGGCTGAGGGCGCATGGTGGTTGCTGCGCCTAGTTGTAGACTTAGGGTCTTTTTTTTGTAGAAATTCTCCTTTGTACAGCTCTTTTTAAGCCATGTAATAGACTTTTATATGAAATAAAAATCTTCTTTTAATTTTTATGTTTTGCTTTTGCTGCCAAGTACTTCCTCTGAGCTTCCTGGCACATGTAATATTTGGCGCATAGGATTTCTGGTCCTGAAATTCTATGCTTCTACAGAGAAAAACACTCTATCTACTCCCACAAGACCGTTACCTGTAAGTATATTGAGCCTTACTGATAATGATTCGGGGTTCAGTCCTATCCGTGTCGCGAATCGTGCAGACATGAATGAATGCGATGCACCAGAATCAAATAACGTTGATGCTGGGAAGGAGTTGACGAGAATAGTACCTGCCACTACCTCACCTGGTGCCAATCCTTCTTCTACGGTCATCGCTATCGCCCGACCATGTCCTTGGGTGCGGGTCCCCTCTGCTGAAAACCTCTATGTCTGCTCTGAATCAGGGCTTGGGCTTGTGCATACTGCTGGGGGTATTGCTGCTGGAAGGCTTGTGCCTGCGTCGGCAATAGCCTCTGAGGCTGATATTGTTGTTACTGGACTGGTGCTGGTCCTCTCACCGAAGGGCTAGTAAAGTTGGACGATAATGAACTACCCCTATTCGGGCAGGATCCTACCTTGTGATCTGCTGTCCCACAAGCCAGGCACAATCCCTGCGCCCTGCGACATTCTGCCACCACATGTCCTGGCTTCCCACAATGTGAACATCCTACTACGGAAGAGTGATTCTACTTCTACTGCTGAGGGTTCGTCGGGGTTGAATGTTGAACCGACGTTACTGAGGCCGCCCGCCTCGGAGTTCCAATTGTCAAAGCCCTAGCTGCCGGGGCTGGTGCTGAAGACTGATTCATGTGGCCATGAGATCGCTTCCGACCTGGTCCTGTCCACGATCCTCTGGGAGGTATACTCGTGCCTCCTGGATGCTCTCAATACCGCATCAAAAGTCTGATGCTCAAACTGCTCAACTGCCAAAAAATCTCTAGATGGAGCCCCTGTTGGAACCGCTGGGCTCTGTCGAACTCGGTCGCTACCAAGGTGGGAGCAAACCGACTAAGTCTCAAAAACTCGACCGCATATTCGTCGACGTCCTGTCCATCTGCTTCAGATTGGTGAACCTCGTCTGTAGATCGTACCGAGCTACAGCATCGAAGTACTTGGTCTGGAATCTTTTTCGGAATACTGCCCATACAACAGGTGCCACTAATCTAATGGCCTGTAGCTCCCCTTCCCGGAAAATTTTTGGAATATTTTTTTATTTTATTTATTTGATTAAAATGGTGAATTATGATTTTATAAATAATTATTTAGTTAATTATTATGGTAGATGACTTTAGCCATGGTTGAGTTTTGGAGTACCAGACGACTAGGAATCACGGCACGGATAGTGCAGTGGCGTGCCTTGACTAGTATTAGTCATGCCAGGGAAGGCCGAGCCGTAGTGATGCCCTAACTAGAAAAACCAGGCTAAGTTGCGAATTAACCCTTATAGATTAATTATTTATGTATTAATTAAGATTATTGATTTTAGATGACCCGATTGTACCAACCTAGCCCAACTGGGCCCGAACCGAATCCAAGCCCTTGTAGGTATGTAGTGAGACCAAGACGACCATGTAGGCATATTTTATGTGTGTACAAATATTTCCTAAATTATTCTAGGCATTGATGTGTATTTTTAATTATTTGAATATTTGTACAAAATTGGTATTTTTATTATTAAAATATTCTTTCACCATATTTGTACAATTTTCTGGACTCGGATAAAGGTAAGTAGCACGGATTCACCAAACCACCATTTAAATTATTTTTATTATTATTTTATTATTGGTGGTGATTAAATAAATTATTTATACTATTAGATATTATTAATATTGATTATAATTAAATATTTTATTGTCTATGTGGAATTGTGGTTACATGTGTATAAATACTAGGACATATATAATATAGGATGTAAATATAAATATTTTTATTTTATATTATATATTAATATATATGTATATATTATAGGTATATGATGTGTGTATATATATAGATATATATA